>JABXJD010000188.1:457500-817500 GCA_013375575.1 Percina caprodes | reverse complement strand
CCGCTTGCCTTTTCAATGTGACTGCGGCCAGTGTGCAGACTGTTTTTGCAGAGCGGGACAAGGACCAGCACCGGAAAATGTTCACAGTCCAGTAAATCTGCTCAGGATGCTTTCAGGCTGCAATTATGTACAGTTACGCAAAATGACATCATTGTAAAAATACATGACAGATTTTGAGACTATTATATTATATTTTTATATATTATATATATTATATTATACTATAGGACGGGTATTGTGTCATAATATTAATAATCATAATTATTAACAATAATAATAACAACAGTGTTGCTATTACAATTTTGATGTAAAATCGATTTCTATTATTTGTGTCATTAATATCTCTTCATTGGTGTTGTTCCTGTAATTATGAAGTTGTAAAATATAAATTATCCCGTTTTTAACAAACTTAGAAAGTTGTTGCAAACAACAAACATTGTTGCAAATATGTTTCCACTGCTTTTCCCTCCCCGTGGGTAACTCATCCTCAATCCTGTGTGCGCGCGCGCGCGTGTGTATGTGTGTGTATGTGTGTGTGTCGGGGGTGTTAAACCAGAGAGAAGATGGGGTAAGGCAGGGCCTCTGAGCTGCAGATGCATCAGGATTTAAAGGACAATACGGGGCGCAGGGCGCAGGGCTTCCCATCACCCGCTTATTTGAGTCCAGTTGACACTTAATCTTCACATCTGACTCTAAAACGAAACATTGAAATAGTATTTCTCATCTGACTTTTGTGCATAAAACTACATAGTGCATAGCCTGCACAAGACAAACCTTTTTATGTGATCATTGCTGTTATAATTATGCTATCACCAGTTTCGCCAGTGCTCCCATTTTAATACTATAAGCAACAGAGCTGACTGGCTCATTATTAAAGCTCGTTACATTTTCTTCTGATCCCAGCTTTGCAATCAAACGTACAGCAGAATGGACTCATCCAAAAACAATTAATTTTTCGGATGAACCCCCCAAAACGGGCCCCGTCTGATTAATTATAATTCCCTCCTAAAAATGCATGCCCACGATTGTTCCAAAATAAGTGAAGAAAGAGCTTTTTATATTCTTGATTAAATACATCTTTCGATTGAATGCACAAATAAGAATGCCGCAGGAGAATCCATAATAATGTTGATCATTCCCTCCTTTAATCGCTGAATTTCAGCGTGTTTGGATGCCTCAGGCAGGGAGTTAGTCTTTGATAAAGGTAACCCCTTCTGCCTCAGGGTGCCCATGATAAATGTTCGGAGTGACAAGACCGATTTCCTCCCTCTATGATTAAAAGCCTATGTATGACATGCAGGTAAAACGGGTCCGGTTTATTTATTATGGGGGCTAAGCCATGGCCCGGGGAGACTTGGCTTCAGGGTAGAAATCATTTTGGCTTTTTTTTCTTTTTACAGAAAACCAGCCACCTTTCCCTCCCGGGCAAAAGTCTTTATTCGTCTCCTTTCCTCTAATGATTAAACATGTCACGGCGAGATTATAGCAATGCGCCCATGCCCCGAGGAGATGCCTTCATTTGTTAAACCACCAGTTTATTTGTAACGCTGAATTTCATGCCACGCTGTGCCATTCGCCTTAATCTTTTTCTGTGTAAGACGAATTGCTAAAAAGGGGTTTATTATTTTTTAATCACTTCCTATTTCAGTATCGCACTAACATTGGCAGGGAGGAGGGAGGAATGGTTTGAGTCTCTGAGACTTCTTCAGATAAAAAAGGAGGGCACTATTATTTTTAAATGTGTAGAAAATGTGTATGGATAAATAACAGATATAAATAAATAAATCAACATCTCCAGGAAAACCTGATCTGCCCCGTTCTAGATGACACAAGTACAGACAACTTGTCCTCCTTGTTGGGCAGCCTGTGTGTGAGTGCAGTAATAACATTAACAGCTGTTGACATCTGTAGAGCTCTAGCGGTCTCTATCGGCAAATTTAAGAAACAACAGGGGGTTCTTGTTGTGTGCACCCATTTAGACAACTTTTATTAACGAATATTGTTACGAATATATGCATTGGAATTAGACACATGTTGTGATTTAAGTTATAGGCTACTAATTGTTTTTGACGCAGGTTATCTTCATCCATGTCCATCCTACATTAAGACACAGATGTGTTTCAGTAAATTAAGTACGACTGGTGTAACCATTTATGGAGGCGGTATGTTATCTATCATGTGTTATTCTTTTGTGTTGGCTGTTAGAGAAGCCAATCTTCTCACTACATCTTCTCACAACAAACAGTTTACACTTTTCCAAATAATAAGGACATAATTTCTCCTGATTGAGCTCGGACATAGGCCACGCTCATATGTACAGTCACAACGTAATACCCAAGCCCACGTGAGTGTGTAATTATCATCAATTACTTCAGGCTAAAAACGCACAGGCCTACAGTCTGAATGCACATCATATTTTAAACACAGTTCAAGTTCTAAGGACTAAGATGCGCGCTGATGCGCATAAAATAGCAGCAAAAGAAATAAGCAGTGCTATTAGGCTGTAAAAACAGAAAGTACTGTATGCAAACTGACTGGAGCATCCAGTGTGCTTACCTAGACAGGAGGGGGCTGAATGTGTTGCCAGCGTTAAGACAGCGCGCAGAGTTAATGAAATATCTCCAAATGGGAGTCAGGAGTGCGTGCAGAGATAAGCCTGATGTGGTTTATATACCCAGAAAGCAAGTGCTCCTCTTCTCATATTGTCCAAGAGCGTTTGCATAGCTGGCCAAGTGGCTTTGCTCTTGCTGACTGGCTAACATTGCATGATGTTTGCTTTCCCCTTGCTATGACGTGAGACAAAATATTGGCCATATGTTCATCGGCAATAAATTGGTCTTGAGCGCAAACACAGCTCCCTCTGGACGGTGCTTTTAACCATGCACAGCTAGTTTCCACTCTTTAGGATGTTTTTGGAACACGAAACTAACTGTTATAATGTAGATGAGTGATACTGTTGCAACAGCCTGTTTAGGACATAATTGTACGCCTATGGAAGAGCTTCTGGTTGATCTTTATACTGCGACCTATTATTCCTCACACAGGGCTCTCTAATAAATCGCTTGGTAACCAAGAAGCAGCGCTGTCCAAAGAGCAGATGTGGCATGTTATCCACGCCACAGTTGCGTTTACATTAGATACACTGATCCAATGATTGATAACCAAGGTCACAGTAATTTACAATGATTCGAGACCCGGGCATCTCCCATGAGGAAACTAACACATAATGTTTGCTACATAGATCCACATGTGTCGACACCAGCAACTGTGTGAGATGAGGCCACAGGAGAAAATGTAATTAATGGGGCATATAGGCAGAGTCAGAAAATAACAGCTATAAATTCCAAAATATCTGCTCAGAAATAATGATAGTAGGCCTAATTATTATTATTATTATTATTATTATTATTATTATTATTATTATTATTATTATTATTATTATTATTATTATGTATACGAATTTATCTACATAGTCTGTCTTAAAGCCCCACAGAAAAATTAGCAACACATTTTAAACATGCCTGCGTTAGGATACTACAACTACCACGTCATAAATTGCTTTACATTTTGTTAAATCTAAAGTAGAATAAAATAATTAAAAACGTGTGTCATGTATAAGCAACTTGAATCATGTAGTACTAGTAATAACTAACTGTACCATCTTAATTTAGCACTTATAGATAAAATAGGCTATAATTATATATATCCTATACGTATTTATAAGTAAATCAGTAATCATTTTAATGAAATAAGAGGCTACACAAAATAAACACAAAATAACGAGGTGTTATCTTATTCAGTAGCTGTTTTATAAAAGTGTCTTTGGCACAGTCTATTTACACCTGTTGCACGCTCACTGACAACACTTCCCTAGATAGAAAACACCCTCACCTGTATCAAAGGTTATAAGAATATCTGGTTGGTGTGAAGATGATGACAGAACTTGTTGAGGAAGAAAGCAATATGAGGCAAACAACAGTTGCACTATTATGACACCTTGGTGTGTGTGTGGTGGTGGTGGGGGTGGGGTGAGGGGGATAACTTAAATCAAGACAATGACTTTATTGTGGGCAGTCTGGAATCTATGCGTGATAATAATAATAATAGCGTTGCCTAGTAGTGCAGGAGCGACCATCAATCAATAGCGAATACATTACTGATGGGTTTTGTGCAGGGCCACTTTGCTGATGAAAGACAGAGATTATCCTCCCTGTCATCGCTGCGTTCAAGAGTATCGCTAAGACTCTAAGAATACAAATAAATAAATTGGCCTCATACCTCGTTTGAAATTCCACATTTAGGCAAAGTAGTTAGTTAGAGTTGGAATGTATTCATGAGGTGCAGACCAATGAGGGGAAAAAAAGCTTCCCACTCAGCCGCTCTGTGAATACCCTTGTGCTATTTGAAATTTGCCACAAGTGCTCTGGGTGCTAAATACAAGGTCTCCTGAAAAGGGATGGGTAAGATAGGCCCTGCCGGTCAAGCTATTATCAATCCCTGGCCTAAAGCTTGATGACTAAGATACTTCAGATGTAGTTAACGGCTGTGTAAGGGCACTGATGGCACGGTATTCTGAAATCAATCAGTTCAAGTTTTAATGTATCGACCACTTGAGGAGAACGAAGAGAGGGAGAGCTTCTCGACACACAAATGCCACAGAGTTGATTTTCATGGAAGATACACTTTGAAAAAAGTTTGATTAAACCTAAGGGCTCACTTGTACTGGTTGAGACTCATACATGATGACAGCCAGTCCTATCATTGTGAAAGGCTTGGTAATTTTTCTTCACAAATACATGCACTTAGAGAGGTTCAGCATTTGATCACCAAGCCTTTAGTGTTAAGGCAAGTGAATGGGTGTTTTTAGCCCTTCAATAGATGTGAAGCAAAGTAGAGGAGATGAGTTGTTTTCCAACAAAGTGCCCAATTCTACACACTGGTGAATATTACCATTTCTTAAATGACAACGGTGCATTGTGAATTTGAGGAGCTTTGGAGTGTAGGGCGATCAGTCTTAACATTTTTGCCCTGTTATGTTACCTACTGGAGGGGAAGAGAAGGGAGGGAACAAATAGTGTGAGCGTGGTGAGTTGTGTCAAAGTCTTAGATGCGTGAAAAGTTTTTTTTAGCACTGATGAAATGTTTGTCATTTCCATCAAAATGTTAGATTTATGGGTTGCATGAAAGAGTTTTGTGGGTATTACTTGACATAAATGATGTTGCTTGAATACCTCTTTTCCAGTACTAAGCATCTGGTGCAAGGCCAGTGCTTGGCCTTGAAGAGCCACATAGCTGTTTGTAAACTGTGCTGCTGAGACTAAGGGCCAAAACCACAGTACTCAGAGGACACATTCTAAGCTTTTTAGCCCCTGTGGCATGTGGGTACAAAACAAACAACCTAGTCAAGGTCACATGCTTGAAAAGCTGCGAGCTTCACACAATAATGAAGAACTGACCCCATCAAATTCTTCACTTAACTATATGTTGACTAAGTCAGATACCATTAGAAAAAGCAGCTGATGTGGATGCCATAGCCACAAATGTGACAGCAAGGAAATAAATAATGAAACTGGACTCCTCCCGTACACATTCAAACTGTAAATTACTAATTGTAAGAAAGGGGCAAGATATGGTGTGAGGCTGCTTTCTTGTTCTGTAGCTGGATTCATGAAAGGAGCATAATATTGGTGTACATCTGAGTAATAGGCAAGAAAGTACCCTGACAGGATCAGTTCCACCACTGCGGATAATAGCCATTGTCCAAGGTAAAAGTAGAGGATTGTTATCAAATCACAGTTGTGACCACTTCAACGGTAAAGCGCTTTCTCTGTGGCAGAGGTTTTTGAGATGAGTAGAGAAGCAAACCATGTGGTAAATAAAACCTAGAAGTGAAGAGTAGCATGAAGGGTTGAAACAGTCTCTTAAGGTAGCCAGTGTTTGCAGAACTCTAGTGATTCCAGAGTGAATTTAAAAAGGAAAAAAACTGAAGAAATGCCGAGATCAAGCATTAGGTTTCTTTTGTCTTTTAAGACATATTCCATCTTAAAACAATGAATCGTAACATGAGTCAAGGACAGATCATTGCAAGATGGGCAAGCTCGTCCTTGCCTTCACTCCAGCAGAACAAAGCCGCTTTGGAGCAAAGATTCAAAAGCTTTGCAAGGATATTGGCTGTTACCTTCAGCAGTAGGTCCATAGAACAGGAGGGAAGGAAGAATATAACTCTTGTATTTGAATAGTACTGCATTGACAAAACATGTTGAATTAAAAGAGAGATGTCTCAAGGCCATTTTTTAACAAATGTATCTTGCTGAAAAATACATACTGTATGTAAGAACCCTCTGGCAGAATCTTTTCAGATAACCTTACTTTTTTTACCAGGAGGACACGATGATAGACACATTATTGTTAATAATGGGGTGAATTCATCCTTTCTTTAGACACTCTGCAGATAGGAATCTAAACATGTTGTTCTGCTGGGTTCAGACTCCGCTACATTCAAGAAGTGTCTTTTTTAAGAATGTGAGTTCATATATATATATATATATGACTGCTTTAATTTGTTTGATGAAAATGATGTGTAGCAATTTTTCTCAGCAATTTAATATTTAAATTATATGGTGAGACCACTGAAGAGTCACACCCCTAGTAGACGGTACATGCACACTTTAACCTTGCCTTCACTGCAGCACTTATTGTGCATCTAAGAACTTTAAGATGTAACATTTTTGTTAACAACGATCTGCTAAGATGTTTGACAACATATTTAAAGATACTGCCGGGTAAAGTGGATTAAAGATATAGAGGACACAGTGCTGTATTAATTCAGAGATCCATTGAAAAACTGTCATTTGCAGTGAAAAGTTCTTACATTTTTGATGTTTGGATAATCTTTAAAATACTTCAAATGCATCAACCTGGGGTGTTAAAATCAACCGACAGTACTGAGAATTAAATTATGGATTGTTCTGTAAATTGAGTTGCCAACGCTGGTAGTGACTACCAGAAATAGGTGAAGGAGGCAGATTTTTTTTTCCTGATAAGAGTTTGTTTCAAAAGCTGAAGCTACTGAAAAAGGAGAACTGCTGCATGTAGTTGAGGTTGCTTGTTTCTCTGAATCACTAATAATGTTTAATTGAAGATTTAGCACGTTTTTTTCAGTGAATATTGCACCATAAATGGGAAACTTTACAGAAGATGGACCAGTTTTTGGGTCTTAATCTCCAAACACCATCATTTGATGTTTTAGAGCACAATAAGTCTTGAAAAACGGCAACCATTGAAACCATTGAAGCAATATATTTTTATCTACATCTACAGTAAGAGTTAATTATTTGCAAAACAGTCTTTTGAAAACTACGTCCAACTCACTTTAAGAATAGGAGAATCCTTATCCACACTTACTCATTAATGAAACAGGGTATTCAACAGAATATTGCAATCAAAGAGAGATTAAATATCTCTAATCTCTCTAATTAATATCATGATGAAAAATATTTTCTATGAAAGATGACAAGTTATGGCTTTAAATGACAATGTGAAAGTCTCTTAACCACCATGAAATTATTCTCAACTATTTGGCCTCAAAAAAACCATGAAAAATGATTTCTTCTTATAACACACCCTGGAAGTTTGAGGTTACAATTTCCACATACTGCTTATTGATAATAATAAGTAATTATATTAACAATGACCAGTCATTACATAGTGAAGGCCAAGCTTTACTGTGACTAGGTGTGTGTATAGTTGTATGTAGAGCAGTGTTCGTGTGCATGCATTTTTATGTCTGCATTAGTGTGTGTGTGTGTGTGTGTGTGTGTGTGTGTGTGTGTGTGTGCAAGTAAAGTCCCTATTGGAGTACTGTGAACATCCCATCAGGATATGTAACCTAGACAGCACAATGGAGAGAAACAGAAGGGCTTAGGGGCATGAAACACTCACCTTGAACCAGGCTGCTCCTTGTAGACACAAGGATTACCCATCTGCACATTTTTGAAGCCTTTTGATTAACAATGCGTCTAAAATGAAAGGCGAAAAGAGAAAACACAATTTAGTCATTTTAATGGCTGTCTGCAGATGGGTTGCCAACATATTTGGATAATTAACGTGTAGATATTTTCTTTATACTGGGCCCATGGTGGCAATTAACATGTTTTGTGGAGAGGTGAAAACTTTTTTGGAGGCAATGAAGATGGATAGGAAATGCATTAGAGGAGGTCACAAAAATGGGCTTCTATTCTTTGCGCTAGAATGATGCTTTTATAAGGTGATAGCAATTGAGGAATAAAATCCCAAGGGCAAATAAATGATAAAGAACTCATCATTAATTGGCAATCTTTTTGGTTCATATAAATACCACTCAAAATTTCCAATCCACATTTCCATTGACTGCATGGCAAGTCTCTCTTGAATCAGAATTATGAAAGGCAAAAGGAGTCACAATGCCGACCAAAAAGGACAACTCTATCTCTCAGCAAGCCAAAGGTTTACAAATTACTCAAAAAAAACACTCTCTGTTAACCATGATACTATGCAATTCAATGAGAACAGTAATTGCCTGACGATAGTTCAAAAAGATACATACATACAGCAGTTTTAGAGAAATGTTCCGAAACTGAATAAATGTTTTGTCGCCTATTTGAATACATTTGAATTGGAACATGAACAGGTGCCTACTGACTCAAAAAGGACAAGCTGCAATGATGTCTATACTCAGCACCAACTTGGAAATCCACAGTACACTATGTGATTGCCCTGGAATTATGGTAATATGTCAGAGTTATAAATTGATTTCCATGGATGCCTTTTCAGACATTTGCTTCTTGACTGATTTTGGCTGTACACACTTTGTTTATACAGCAGTTGTGGTGATGATTGTGTGTAAACCCTCTCTCTGTCGCCACCTAATGGCAAAAGTGTATGTTCATTCTGAGCTTTGGAGTACAGCTGAGGAAAAGTGTGCACCAACACATCCTCCCTCTCTCCAGTAATTATGTCTTTTATGTAGGAGACACATACAGCTACTTTAACATTGGATATCCAGCCGTCCTAATGGCCCATTATTCAAATAAATGGGGGAAACACTGTGGGGTTGGTGACCCCCTCCGTGCGGCAGGGTCCTCCATCCGGCACACCTGCTGAGACAAGGTAACGTTTATCACTGACACCTTCACAGGACAGAAACAAAATGGCAGGCAGGGTCAGTGGTGAGGAGCACACTGGGCCTGTCATACTGCAAACATATCCATTTGGTACAGCTCGACTCTTGTGGTTGCCAGGCTACTGCCTAATATATGGTGACTGAGTGTACGTCAGGAAAACAGAAGTAAGATGTTGACTTTGAGATAAGTACCTCTTCAAATTAAACAGCACCATCACGTTGCATTCAAAATAACATTTCCAAAGGTCAACTTTAAATGGTCCCCATTTGGCAAAAAAAAAACCTGTGTTCTTCAACTCACTAAATCGTCAAATTTGCATACCAGTTATGTTAGTTAGTGGCATTTAATTATTTATGTTTTAATTACATTGAATGAAGGGGATAATATCACTGCACAGTAGTTTTGTGGTGTGTGTGCCCCTGTCGTCTGAACACTCGGATGTCTCCTTATTAAAGTACACAAAAAGATAATTATGTCCGGCTCTGTCTAAACATTGCCATGGTGCAACACTAGAGAATCATCGCTGAATTGGTCACAGGAGAGGGTTAGACCTCTTATGATTAATGTGCTTGGTCACACACACTCAGGATTGGTAAAGGCATGTCAACTCCCTCTCTTTCCTGATCTCCTCTGGAGTCAAGGGTCGGCAAAATTGTTTTGATGGCACTGATTGTCGCATCAATCAGACTTATGTTGCAGTGAGCTCACCTATGGACTCCAGAGTGCTGAGCCTGCAGCTGAAGAAGACAGACCCTCTTCCCCAAAACCACACGTCCACGTGAGTGCATCATTTTGGAATTAACAAAAGTACAGAGGGTTGTAGATAGATCGATACTTAGAAACCCACATATATAGACCAATATGTTGTGTTGCTATATGTATTATGATATAGAGACAGGGTCAGTGCATATATATATATATATATATATATATATATATATATATAGAGAGAGAGAGAGAAAGAGGCCTATACAAAGACAGGGTCAGTGATGGGAGGAAAGAAGACAGTGGAACTACATTTACAAGGCTCGTTCCCACCAGCTCTCCCACGAAACACCCATCACCTGGAAAAGCCTTGCTGAATAGAGTTGCTGATGTCATTGGAGAGATGGTATTGATTGACCAAGGGGCAGCAAAGGCCAATGCAATTAAGAGACAAGAAAACATACAGCGTTAAAGACTGTGTAAATAAAGGGACTCTGTAGTATAGGGCCAGACAAAGGCCAGTACAGGGCCCATTCAGGAGCCCCTTGTTCACCATTGGCCTGAGGTCTTCTCCAAGGACTGATGATCTGGGTGGGGGGCCTGGGGGAGGTGGCAAAGAAGAGAGAGGCAGTGTGTGTGTGTCCAGAGGGATAAGGAAAGAGGGTGTTGCTAGGCTGTCTTTGAGAGGTCGACGAGAGCTTACTGTCACTCACTGTGTCCGGAACTATCAGGTGATCACGGATGATCTGCATCTCAAGGAGAGGGCTGTTGACAGGAAGAAGCTGTATTTTTATAGGTGTCTGTCTGGTTTGTTTTGCTGTCCTTATTACTCACTTCCTTACGCTTTCTTTCTCTCCCGTATCCGAGTATACTGCAGAGGGATCAAAAATCGATGTGTCTAATTTGCGATTAATCAATGATGATCTAATGCATGATTGAGTCAATCATTGTCCTACATTATTTGTATCTCTAGATACATTATCTTCATTTTTATTTTTCTAAACCCTTTACAATGCAAACGGATTAGGATATATTTTGTATGGGAGGTACTTTAGGGTTTATGAGAAGGTTGATCTAACATTTTGGAAATATGCATTAATCGTTAAGGAAACATAGGTTAAAAAAACTATTGAGCTTCGTCTGTTACACCTTGTACATATACAGTAGAGATGGTATCTTAAAAATGTTTAAGCAGGCTAAAATAAAATATGTTTCTCCAGACTGTGTCCCCAAGAAGAAGGTCAAGAATCACCAACAGTCTACAGCTATGCTAGCGGCTCTTTGAGGTTAAGCTTAATGCCAGCAGGCTAAAATGCACACAATGAAGATGCTAACATTCTGATGTTTAGCAGGTATAATGTTTACCATGGTCAACATCAAAGTTTAGTGCTAGTGCTAGCACTTACTAAGCAGCACTAACAAGCACTTACTAGCAGTACTAAGAACCCCTAATCACAAAGTACTGCTGAGGTTGAGTGGAATATCATGAGTTTAGCAGGTATTTGGACAACTAATGCTGACCTGATTTTGACAAAAAAAATTGTGCCAGATCTTCTAGTATGTTGAGATATTTCACAGGACGAGTGAAAACTATAACCTGCTGATAGTGCTACAGAAAGTCAGGGGCTCATTATAGCCATTGTGATTCCCTGGGCAACATGGGTGTATGTACCAAATTCCATGTAAATCCATAGCTGTAAAGATACTTTCATAAAAACTAGAGTGGTGGACTGACTGATTGACCAACAGATTGACATTGCCTTCCCTAGAGCCTGGGTTGATCAAACCATTTGATGGTATTTCCATTAACTGTTACAGGAACCTTTGATATTAAGTGAGAATCATGACCATATAGACAGAAATAACCAGAATCTGTAATACATTAGTGACACTTTGCAACCCACTGCCTCCTACTAATGGAATTGGAGCTTATATAAATGGCAGACATGCCAAAACTATTAGTATTGTTCTATATGGTACTTTATGCAATATTCATTCATGAGTGTGTGGTCTGTGTCAATCTGTGTCAGTGTCAAAGGCAGTGATCCCATACACACAGTAGACTGCTGAACACTTCTGTTTGATCCAGCTCTTCTTCTAGAAGCAAACAGAGCTGGGGGGGGGTCACCTATTCCAATGCGCTTCCTTCTCCCTGTCCTCTGCCCCCGCTGATCTACATGGAGGTAAAACCAATGGCCTCCACTTCATCAGTCTCCCAGGTGTCAGCGCGAGCATGATCCTTGGATAATTTACCTCGCTTCTCATTTCTTGTTCATCAAATGAAGGCTAGTGTCTGCCTGTCTTAGTCTCATTTACATTTTTTCATTAGCTCTGCACTTTTATTATTCAAATTTGTTGTCTAGAACAACGGATGGGCGGATAAATGGGAGATGTTGTTGCCCTTGCTCTTCATGTGCAACATGAGCAACGGGTAGTGTTTGAAGGTCTGTATATGTGTCTATCATAAGTTATCTGAGGATGGTAGCTGCTGTTGTTTCACCATGGCTGCAGGTTAAAAATTGTGGATTCTTTGAACGGCTGCATTGACTTAAAAACCCTTTGAAATATACATTTAGAATATGAATTCTATTTGTAGTGTAGTGATATGACCTTATTTTCAATAGGAATGATACAAAACAGCTGTTGAACCCTTTTTTCGGAAAAGCACTAGTGACATCAGATGAGTTTGCCAGTGTATAGAAATTGTAGCAGCCATTGTATGAGGTATATTCAATGTCCCATCTCAGTGAATCAGTGAAAAGAGCCTTACAGATATTACACATTCTCTGGTCCAGTACCAGCATATAGATTCTAGTCCTTGAGTTTTCACCACTTGACCAATGTTTTTTATCATTCAGCAACAGGGAATGCACATTAGCAGTTTCCTTTGAATGATATGTGTATACTAAATATTTTCACCGCTGCAATTCAAGAATCCTGCAACATTAAGCAATCAACCATATTTAATTACAAAATCAATTCTTGCACCATGAGCCTGATACATACTAGCTGGTAATTTAGCTTTTGCTTTGGTTTTCAGTGGGTTTTGCAATAGGTTTGAATTTCAGTAGCATAGTCCAAACATCAGCATGAACAATGCTGCTAGTCCATTCGGAGAACTATCTGGTGACGTGTGCTGTGAAAGAAATCATATACATGCACTAAATCAAGAAGGTTACAGACAGTGAAATGCTCAGTCAGCAGCGATGGAGAGGAAAACTGAGGATTTGATAGGTTCAATCTAAAGAGATGGGGAGCGATTAGATTGGGCAGGTGGGTGGGTGTATGGAGACATGGGGGCAATATTTCCAGACGTCTTGGTACAATAAATATATTTTTAATTTGTGCTCTTTTATTAACCAGCAAAATCACTTCAAAATGAATAGCACATTATTAAGTCTTCTAGTGGCTCTTACTGTTCTTTATCATGAGTTTGTATCACTATGCAATTCATCTCCAGCCATTCTTCACACTAAATATGTTTTATATGAGCCTTCATTTATCATGGCCTGTCAGCTCTTAACTGTATCATTATTCAGTCTAGAGTTATAAATTGGAATCATTAAACGTTTTTTCATATAATCTGATGCAATAACTGCTCTCCCTTTATTGGCTTGTGAAAAGAAAATAGTAAATACAATTGTCTGTCAAGATCTTTGGAGATAGCCGTCTCTCTCAGGCTGAAATGAAATTGGGCGAGCAGAGAAGACAGGATCAATGTCAGCAGATTTGTTAGACTTTCATCGTGGAGGGGACGGGGTTGAGCGGATGAAGGATGGAGAGAAAAGGAAGCTGACACTGCTGAACCCGATGAGAAATGTTGGCTTAGCTGTCAATATTTTTTTTCATACTGTGTCACATCAATCAAAAGTGTCTTTTCAACTTCTCAGTGGAGTTCCGCAGATACATTCGTAATGGAGATATTACATTCCCTGATCTCAGCTAAATGTGTGGTCTCTGTAGCTTTTTGTCCAGCATCTGAGACATTTTCATAGAAAGAGGTGAAGTGATTAACAATGTGTGGGGTCAAATTTTTCATCACTTGAATCGTATTCTAATCAGAAGAGGACCTTGGCAGCATGAACCATTTCTGTGACTGCTACATACCAAATGGTAAAAAGTGGTTATGCCCAAATATTGTAGAATGTCCAAGGTTTGGTATCTAAACAAGCCTTGTAGAATTATTTATATCACCAGAAGGATCCTTTTCATGACACAAACCAGTTAAAAAAAAAAAAACACGCACTTACAGTTTAGCAAAATACAAATGAGAAAAGGTGGCAGTTTAGACAGTAACACAATCTGTAGACTATTGCAGTTTAGCTCTTGAGAGAAGATGCCTGCTGTTTTGAGTCATTGTTTTCTCTTTTCTCATTCCATAAAGAGATGGTTATAAAAGATGTTAAACCTACTCTCAAAAGGTAGGTAAGGACTGCCACCCTCTGGCACCCTCGCAGACTGAGCTCCCCTCTTGATGTTATGTAAATGGTTTGGGGTTGTCCAAGCACATTTCCCTTTTTTAGCTTTGAGAGAATTACAAAAAGAAGTCTTATTTTAAGGATGTGAATATTCTTAGAAATTAGATAAATGATAAAAAAAAAAATAAGTCAAAAGTATTGGAGAAGATCCTTGCTTGTTCAGAAAAAAAATGCACATACGGTTCTATGAGCCAATGCTGCCATCTACTGGATGATACACCAAAATGATGGTGTGTAATTTAAGATGAACCTCTGAAACAACTGAGCAGCAGTCAACTTCTCTGGTCTGAATTTGAACAGCAGGACACTGTTTAAAAAAAATTTAACCTTTTGTGCAGCATACTCAACTTACTTTTACCAATATACACACCACTCCCTAAAAACCCATCTTCCTTTATTTCCCAATGGTAGGGCAACAAACAGCTTGTGCAGTTTGTATCACCACTGGCATACACATCTATAAGGTGTAAAATCTAAAAATCACAAAAAAAAAATTTGAATCACAAATGTATTCCTTTCGGACTAAATGTTTTCAAGATTCAATACTTTATTGCTATACAACTTGGTGCAAGTTGCTAGGAATTTGCTTCAGTGTGCTCATGACAGGACATCAACAAAGACACATAAAATAATATAAACATAGAGCATATAAATACACATACAGTATCCCACATGGGATCACACTTGACACAGGCAGATCAAAAAAGAGAGCACATCGCTCACCACATTCCTGGCTAGAGTGACAGGTGTCAGGGTAAAGTGACATGGTGCATAGGGATGCAGAGCGTAAATCCACAAACGTACAATAAATTGAGTATCTTCTTAGACAAACTCAACTCAAAGCAGTATCTTGCAATTGGAAGATCAAGTGAGCAACTTCCACTTGAGGCCAGATGATGGCGTGTCTGTACCAGACAGCGCAGGCATGTAGGAATGTGAGGTAGGGTTGTATGCAAATCTGAAATTAACAGCAAACAAACAGACCTGAACTGTACGACCTGGATAAGCTTCTACAGCTTCACTGATATGGAGCTAGGTTCAATCAATTTCAGCAAAGTCAGAAGAATATGATTTTAGTTTGTTGTTGCAGGGAAAGGTAAAGATTTCAGAAGCATATTTCGGATCTGATCATCTGAAAGTAATCAATTTCCCATCAGGTCCTGCACTGAAGAAGACGCAAAGTTGTTTTTCAAGTCCATCTGAAAAAGTCCATTGTTTGCAAAAATCCCAGAACTCCCGACCAGGACTATTTATTTACCCCCACTGGCCCGTGTTTCCACCTGCATGTTGAAGGTGTTTATATGTAAACTCCGCTTAAAAAGAGGCAGTTCACTCCAAGGTCTCTGTTCTGTCAATCTGGCGATAAAGCTTGGTCATGCTCTCTTTCCCCCGTCTTTGCCCCCCATCGCTCTCTCTGTCTCTGTCTATCATACTACCTCATCAACATCTGAGTGTGCTGTGTGAAGGAGCTGGAACATTCTGGAAAAAGACAACAAATTGCTCAGTGTGCTCCTCATGGGATGAACGAGCTAACACACAACTGTCAAGTGTTTTCTACAGAAACATATATATTGGTTCTTTTGGTTCTTTGGCTTCTGCATCTGTTGTGGTTTAATTTAAGCAGTGTTAATATTTCTTAAGTGCAGCTCTGCTTCCAACAATTCAGTCTGCATTTTGTTTTTCTTAAGAAAAAAAACGTGAAACTAAGCCTTAGTCTCGACAACGCTTTTCAACGATGATGACATGACCGACTGACTACGTGTTCTCAGTCAACTGTGACCCACGCCTCGTAAGACGTGTCATCACTTTGCACCATCTTGTCGACGCTATCGCATCTATCTGCATTCTCTCTGAGAACTTGATATGACCCAGAGTGCTATGAAGTGAAGAAAAAAGTGGCGGGAATGTCTGGAAGCTTGGCAAGTAAGTAAGGGCAAAGTGCCTTCAAGCTGCCCAGTAAAAGTCATAGGTCGCTGTGTTTAAGGTACACCACCTCTGTGAAGTTAGGCCCTTACCATTGTATACTTCATCTAGAGTCATTTTCCATTTCTAAACTAAAACAATCATAAATAAAATTGCTAAACAACATTGTGATTAAAAAAACAACATGTCCCTTTAATTTATCTATTCATTGTTCACCAATTCAGCTGGAAAAACTGATGAAACTCTTAAACTGATGTGTGTGCAAAGAAAAGAAAACTATTACAAGTAGCCCATCAAACCTGTGCTCCAGGACTTGCTTGCACTTGTCTTTGCTCAAGTTCAGAAAAAGAGAAAGAGTGCAGAGAATAGCTCAGAATGAATCATCTGAAGACAAGGAGACAGTGACAAATCCATTTTTAGCTTTAACTCAAACATTTTAGCTCCAGAATGCTAATAACGTCTCGCTTGGTTTAGTCATACAGTCTCTGAAGAGTGAGTATCACTTTCAGAGGTTTTCCCTCTTTGTTGACAGGTCACAGCACTGCTGTAAAAGCACCACTGACACCAACTTAACTCCCCCAGCAATAACACTTCATACAGGAAAGTTATGCTACAGGAGCTGAAGGTGGAGTATGTGTTCTCCAAAAATAAGGATCAGATGGTGCAAGCACCATGGCATATAAAGTGTATTTTCAGCCATGATGAGATAACTCGCAACAACTTCTCATGTGTGTGTGTCAGTGTAAATGTGTGGGAAAAGTGGCATGTCGATTAAAATGTTGCTTCTGCTAATTTGAAAACTCATTTCTAGGGATTCTTATTCTTATGTAGTAGGATTGGTAGAAAAGGTTTATTTATAAGGTGAAAAATTAAAACAAAAACCAACATGCTATACAACACTGTCCTCCACCATCATCAAAACACCAAATACATTACTCTTCCTTCCAGTAGAGCTTCACACACTCTTTACAAGAATCTATGCCAAGCAGCACTGAAGCTATTTAAGCAGCTCTTTGTGGTGCCAGCACTAAAGACACGTTATATTTAATTTCATTTCCTTGAATTTGTTACTCATGTATGTATTTGTGAAGCCTACTACTTCCTGGCTCATAACACGGGCCTCTAATATTTACCCTGTTAATTATGTACTGTGACTCTTTGTATTTATAGCCTACTTGAAAGGCAGGTCACAGGGGACAGTAACTGTAGTGGAAGGTTGTGTCTTCTTAAAGGATAAGTCTAGTGATGTCATGTATCGTCTGTCTATCCAAAGCACAGCTTATTCCTCTGTGCTATAAAACACATCTCACAACTGAGTCTCAGCGACAGAGTCAATACGATGAACATGGCTACTGTTGTTTGTTTTGTGTCAATAACTCACACACCGTCTTGCTACTGTTAATACTCAGTAGAGCACCGAACGTGTATTAATACACGGCTGAAAAACCCTAATGCATATTCATTTATGTTTGAGTAACAATGGCTAAAAACTACAATGCTCCGCCATTTTAGGAAATTATTGAGCATGGTTTAGAAACTGAAAGTATATATTTGGGTCCTGTTTTTTAAAAGTTTCCATAGGAACCAGTAAACTTGGGGCAGAGAGCCACAGACAATAACACATTATTGTTTTTTTTCATAGAATAAGAAAAAAATATATTGTTAAGCTTTAAAGAATAATAAATTGATTGCTTTCACACGGATCAAGTCATCTACTATGATTTTCTACCAACAAACTTGTTAATTCGTATTTCCAAAAAAAGACAAACTCTACTAAATGTTTTAATATTCAATCACCAGGGAAGACAGAATGAAAGTATCATCATTCTAGCAATCACATAATTACATTGACAAAGAACATAAATGCCTCACTTTTCAGTCCACAACTGGCTTCATCCTCCTATCCTTGGATATGTATCCTGTGCAGTATTTCATGACGAGGATATCCTTGCCACGTCTTTGAGTGATGGAGGCTCTCAGCCAGTATCACTGCTCATTGCCAAGGAAAGACTCAACCATTTGATCCTGGTCTTTCTATTTGATGTTGTAATTGTCTCTCTGCCTTGGACAGGAGGTCTAGGACATGTTTTTCTGTATGAGGAAACACTTCAGTGTGGAGTTCCATTTCTGTAGATGTTTTGAAGATGTGGCAACAGGTTCTGGTCTGCAGCATATGGGCTCACTTTAAAACCTCAACAAAAGCTTCTCCTTAGAGATAATTGTACCATGAATTAGGCCAGGGAGGCTTTGATTTATCAACACAGTTATTGTCAAAAAAGTTTCCACCCCTTCAGAATTTCCAGTGAAAAATCTGAGGTGATAACCCCAAACCTGTGAGCATAACACTAAACAGCATAAAATGACTTAATCCGTCATTTTGGACAAATTGTCTTGGTGCAACGACTTAATGAAAGTTATAGCAAGGTGCTGGCAGAATAATTCCCTCATGTTGCAAATTTTAGCTGAGGCTCTCAACGTCCTCTAATTACACCAGATGAAGGTAAGCTCTCCTTGACATCCTATTATACTGCAAGTCTTCTAGGAATCTCACTGAGACCTTTGACCGAACCTATAATTAGATGTACTATTGGTGTACACAATTCAAATATGGTTACATCAACACTGACATTGAGCAATCGTGGTTTTACATTGTCCAAAACTGTTCCAACTAATAACATCATCACATGTGGGCTCCACCACATACACCATCATCATTACAAGTAATGACAACAATATCTGACATGAATCGTGATCTGCCTTGTAACTTTGACCAGAAATACTTAGAAGTGGAGCCACAAGATGTTTATACTTTCTGTTGTCTGGGATGATATTATTTTAGTTATTATTGGATATGATATGTTGTAGAATAAACACAGCAAATAAATGAAACATTTTAAATAGTCAAAATCCAAATATCCATTCCAAAAACAACTAAGGCAGGTGTTTAGGGAATATGTACAAACTGATTGTGTCCCAAAACTACTGAACTGGAGCTGAAGCAATTAGTACATTGATCAATTACAGCAGTCAATGGGCAGAACATTTGATAATCAATCAACCAGTGAAATCAATTATCAAGCAATAAGGCCAAACATTTGCTTATGAAATTTATATATGACAGCAAATTGCATACCTTTGTGTTTTGAACTGAATTTCTTTTCTTCATTTTTATAAAGTAAATAATGAATGGAATAATTGAAAAAACAATCATAATCTGAATTGATAAAAAAAATAATTGGTATTTACGCACAGACAAAACATCCAAACAACAATAAATAGACAACCAAAACATTGCACTAAAGGAAACAAACTATCACTAAATTGGTACTCTTGAATAGACCTTATTGTTAAATGGCCAAGTAACTAAGTACATGTACTCAAGCGCTGTACTTTACTTACTTGACTTTACTCAACAACATTTGTTTAACAGCTATGGTTGTTAAAATGTCCAACCTTTTTGGCTTGTGAGCTCACATTAAGATGTCTATGAGTTGATTGCAGGTCAACCAAATAGTGATTTCTGCTTTTAACTTCTCACATGGTAGGATTTTAATAACTGTTTAATGTCCAAAGAGGCACAATGATCCAAGTCCCAAAGCAAAGCCAAGATTAATACAGATTTGAGAATCAGAACTTGATTTTTTGTCTTTCATACTCTGTTGATCATCTCATGGCCCCTAAGATTTATCTTCAGACCCTTAAGGGGCCCAACCCCTGGGTTGGGATCTCTGGACTACCTACCTAACTGTATATAGTTAGTCACAGTTATACCTTGCAGCTATAACTGTGACTATTCTACTTACACATTGATGGATCAAAGAATCTTGAAATCTTACAGTCTTAGCTGCAAGAGGTGGGACTTTCAATTTGATACTGAAAGTACATTGTGCTGCTAAATGCTTTCACTTAAGTGAAATTTTTCATGCACTCTGAATACTCCTTCCCACTGTAAATAGCAAACAAAAAGAACAGCAAGAACAAAGAAAACACAGTTCATACTGTTTTTTTTTTTTTTTTTTTAATTTATTTCAATTCCAGTCTAGTATGATCACACATACAGTACTGTATTGCCACGTGCTTTATATTTGACTCTAGTTTACCTTGCCTGCTCTTTCACTCCAGCTGCTTTCATCTCTCCATCCTACACACAATGCATTTTCTGCCAGCTGGTTTCTATTCTGTTTACACATACCAACTTCCATATATTTACAGTCATTACAGACAGCAACAAACAACAGACAGTAAAAGTGGATTTACACACAGGAGTTAGACATTTTCACACACTTGCTCATTATTGTGAACCCAGCGACTGCAAGGTTAGGCAGTGCATTCATTCAGGGGGCTATGAGGGCCTTTTTGTTGGCCAGCAAGTCCAGGCTTGGTTGCAGGCCTGTCTGTCCCTACTCAGCGCAAACATGTCAGACATTTCACCACCGGTATGAGAGAGCTATGGTTTCCCATTCCCTTTGCTGTAGGTTGAGTTGCACTCAACAGGGTTAATTTGTTAATGCTACATAATTAGCTTTTATGCTTATTCTTTCTAAATATGGTAAGCTGATGAGAGACATGGAGGATTCCTGAAATATCTGTAAACTGTAAAACACACATGCATATTTTGAAAGCTGAAAGGCAATGTGTCCAGATGTGACCAAAAAATAATCATGTGGCTTGAGTTTCTGACATTTGTCGACGCAGGTTTAACTGCTCACTTAACCAGAATCTGGAGTCAGTTTTCACATTTACACTCTAGAATCTGAACTCACACAGTGCGGCACTACAATTCACGCAGAAGAGACGTCCAGTTGATTAATCCATGGGTGTCGGGACAAACAAGTCTCCATTATACAGACACTGGACTCGAGTTATGCAGCTTTCAACAGATCACCACCATGACAGACGACCACAAGCAGGAATACATACGCATTTCAGGAAGTAAGCACAGCTCTCTTGTGAGAAAAGTGAAAGCGCAGCTCTGGCTGGAATATACTGAGAACACCCAAAACAAACCCACTTCCCAGCCCAACTGGCATCCACACAAGGGTAGAAATAAGGGAATGTATTTATGAGCATCTGGCTGTGGTTCAGTGAGGTCAGTGCACTGATAGAGCAACATATTCCAGAGCTAGCGTGGCTTGTAGATCACGTGGTTTTCTGCCTTATTAGCAAATCTATGAAGTTTTTCATGATTTTCACTTTGTTATGCAGTATTGTTTGTTGCATGGTCAACACAAAAATCTTTGTGTAAAACCAGCACTGCATTAGTTTGTTGGCATGTGTTTCATCCCAGAAGTAAGAAATCAAATCCAGTATGGCTACCAGCCGCCTTGTCCTGTGCATGCACACATACACACACACAACACAGATTCTGATTCTCCTGTGTTGTGGCATCAATATTCAATCTGTCTTTGGGATTTCTTTGTCAGGACGGCCCGATTATGCTGGTAACATTGACTGATATGGAGCTTGGCTTGTGGAAGAAGACACACGGTTTTCATAAGCCCATTAATCTTAAAAGGAGCAACTGTCAGAAAACATACAGTACCCCTATCCCTGACATAAAAAAGGCCCGTCGAAGGCCTTGATTTCTGGTTTGGCGGAAACCGATATCACACTGCCTCCAATAGAAAGCCTGGAATGTCCCTTTGCAGTCTTTTCCATTATGGATCTGGCATTCTTAAGTTTAGAAGCAGAGAATAACACCAATTCATGACACACGACTGGATTTACAGCTCAAATAGGGTCATTTGAGGAATCACTGCTCATTGTTTTTACAGCTGTCTCAGCGCTTTATCTAAGTACAGAAACTAATTTAGGGCTAAGTAAGAGAGAGAGGACACAATAAGCTAAAAGTCAAAAGATAATGAAATATTACAGCAAAATTAAAGGTCTGATGTTAATTTCCACATGTGACCCGGTGTTTTTGACTCCTTAGGCTGATTTCCAAGTAGGGCAGGCATGAATCAGCAGCAGCAGTGGATAGAGTCTGAAGTGCTCCAAAAGTAATTAAGGTTCCTCCTCTTAATTGACAACAGATCCAGCCCAACAACAACAACAAAGCACATGAGTATAAAAAGGTGCACGTAATAATGCCCAGCTTTCTAACTGAACAGACTGGATAGAGCATGAGTGTTATTGATGTAGTAACCAACCCCATTAAAAAGTTTTTTTTTCAATATTTCATGAAGTTTATGTGATGTCATATTAGATCATCTTTAACGTGACATTTGCTGGATCCTTTCATAGGCAACCGAACAGAGGAATGTCTGCACTTTGTCAATTGTATAGTAAAGTTTACATATCCTCATGCCTAAACAGCATTAAAGGTGTATTTCCAAAAGCTCCCAAAACAACACATTCAGTATGTCTCTACGTACTGCCACATAGTGGCTGTTTAATCATGTGACAGTTCTATTAAACGTTTTAAACATGAGGTAATTTTTATGAAACAGAACTAGTTAAGTTTAGGCAATGAAAATAGTGTTAGTAAAATATTAGGGATTTGCTTAAAAGAGTCACATAAAACTACTAAAATGAGGACGTAACGGGACTGACATCATTGCATCACAGACTAAGGTCTAACTCATAGTAAAACTCATAGGTCAAACTTAGTTAATTCCAAAATGACTTTTGGTTTCACACGGGACACAAACCCCCACCATAATACTCTGTCACCTCACTTCCTTGTTTAGTCTCGCCATAATAACTACAGCCACAAGAGGACGCAGCTTAACAAGAAACGTAATTGTGGTTTGTTATGAGTTGCTAGCTTAATCGACTAAAATGTTTTCTGGGTGAGGACAGGCTGGACGGTAGCTTAGCTATACAAAAATAGCGGGTTTGTGAAAGATGTCCTGTGTCACACTAGTAACCAGGGATGTTGGACTGGGGGGAAAAAGGGGACTGAGTATCAGCCATGTTGAATGACTAGCTGTGGATGCGGGGAGGGGCCCACAGAAAATGCCTTTCTAGCCCAGAATTTTGCGCTACGCCCCTGCTAGTAACAATTCTCACGTGTTTTAACTCCACCTTTTAGAATGAGGTCAGCTCGCTTGGAACTTCGACCAAGGTGGTACCAAAAATGTACCAGGTACTATCTACAATTTTTGCTAATGGAAAAACAAAAAAAGTAAGTCAAGTTGAGTAAAGCGGAGCTATACCATGCAGTGGAATGCAGTGGAAATGTGGCATAAGTGTCAGTGCACTGGTTTAAAACATGCAACTAGTTCCACATAAAAGAGTCTTTATTATGCTGTAGTCTGATAGCAGATGCTTAACATGTGTGTGTACTTATCACTAATACATGTGAGTTATCTTTTCCATTTCCACAACAGAACATCATCGTCCGGAATTTATGGTTATTGCTTCTTTTTAGAAGTCATACTTTTATCTTAATATAGTAATGAAGTGCATCATGATAAGTGCAGCCTCTCTGTTCAGTCATACAGATTGCTCCTGTGCATTAAAACACAATGTTCTAGAAGAGTAATGCAGGAGTGAAAGGCCTATATTATGACATTACTTCATACTTTCTCACACTTACTTAAAGTCCTATATTATTCTTATTTTCAGGTTCATACTTGTATTTTGGATTCTACTAGAACATATTCAAACGCTTTAATGTTTAAAAAATTATTTTTCTCATACAGTTTGTCTGAATATACCCTTATTCACCCTCTGTTCTAAAACAATTGAAACACATTTTAGCATCTCTTTAAGCCCTCCTTTCCGAAAAAGCCTTCTCTGATTGGTCAGCATTTGTGGGTCTTCCGTAACTGCTATCTCAGAATCTCTGCACAGTCACTGCAGCCGGGAAATGACTGTAACAGCACTGTAGCAACACGTTCTACCTATATATAGTATTTTGTGACATCATACTGATCAAAAGTCAGAAAGGTTTATTTAAAGGCACAGTTTTGGGATACGGGCTATGTGCATTTGTCTGTGGATTGAGAGTTTTGATAGTTTCACTGTATTTATATGGCACCTCAACCTGCTTTATAATCAAAAAAGACATGGAAATTTCACTTTTTACAATATGGGACCTTTAAATATACACAATAATTGGTGTGAAGGCTTAAACGTAATCTGGCAAAAGTATTAAAATAATATTAACAGAATTTCTAGTTTTAAAGGAACAGCAGAAGAAGAGGTGCCAGAGACATCTGAAATCACAAATATTACTGCTTATTCCCCTCAGAATTGTCCTCTTGACACATTTTAAAACAATTTTTGGTGTTTCATTCATACATTGTTAATTTGAATGAGGCATCAGATTAAATTCTTAATTAATCTTTCTGATGCAAAAGTGAAATATTGGTGTAAGTGTATTCCAACAAAAGGAAAATGATCACAAAGTACAGTATGTGTGAATACTACCAGAATTCATAAATTCCAGAGCTGAGATCATATTGTAAACACTCACATTCTAGTCTGTTCATATTTTAGTGATGGCAGTTTTTTTTAACCAGTAACAGAGAAAAAAAAAGGTCCTTTGTATTTTCCTAATATGTTTCCACTTTAAATGAAAACCAGGTTTGTCTCCCAACACAAAACAAACTTGTCATGGATTCCCAAGGACAGCCAGCAGTATGAAATTAAAACAAACTGAAACCACCCATTTCTAAACCAAGCAGTTTATTCTTAGGTGGTGTAAAGTAAATAACAGAAACAATGGCTGTAAGTAGTAATAATAGAACTATTTTAAAAGCCTTAATATTATATTATCTTTGAGCTATGATAACTGCAAGTAGAGGCAAAGGTTAAGAAGACAACAAATTTTCTTCACATACAAAAAAACAAACAAAAAACCCTGTCTCCCTAAAGCTTTTGCAAGGGATCTGTCTGCTTCTCCCCACAACGCGGTCAAAGTACATTCATGCATGCATGGTCCTCAGACATCCACCTAAATGTAACAATTAGAAGTACGCTCACAACATGAAGACACATGAGACGCGTTTAGTGAAGGTCACAAGCAATTACCCAGCCTGGTAAAAGCTGGCATGTCTCACATGGCACCGCTGCACGCCCTCATTAGGCGTGTTCTGCAGCTCAGAGTGGGTCTTGTGGCTATAAAAGAACTGAGCTTGTTGCCTTCCAAGCCTCCTTTTAGCAGAACCTCACCAGCAGGAGCACAAAGAAACTACACATCACCACCCCTGGATCAGATAGGAGTAGACAAACCTTTTTTTTGTAGAGAGGGGGCTACTTGACCAAGGATTCGGTAGGTTTCTTTACAGGTTGGGCTTGGTTGGCTTTCAACAGAATCAACATTGATCCCCCCTCCAATTAATAAAT
The DNA here is from genome assembly GCA_013375575.1 of Percina caprodes. NCBI lineage: Eukaryota > Metazoa > Chordata > Actinopteri > Perciformes > Percidae > Percina > Percina caprodes. The sequence goes on along the minus strand of JABXJD010000188.1, from coordinate 791,939 downwards.
AAGGGATTATTACCTTTCAGACTAAATGTGAAACTTTAGGTTTAATGTATTGGTTTTAATTAAAAAATGAAAAAAATGTGAAGGACAGAGTGGCTGCTGCAAATTGGTAACAAATGCGTATTGTTTGCTTTTGCCAACACTGTTTGGATCCTTATGGGAATATAAAGAACAGGAGGTTTTTCTCTGACACATTTTGTTTCAAACTCATGGCTGCATGTTGGCCCTGGTGTGCTAAATGGACACAATCTGGACCCTGTCTAATAAGTCTCATACTGAGCACTGCAGAACCCCTAAACTCACAAACACTAAATCAAAAACATTGGTACACAAAAAAGTTCTTCAATAAAACACCATGGCTCATCCATTTCTGGAAAGAAAATTGAAACCATGACAGAAGAATATACTCAGATTCAGTTTTGTTGAAACCTAATGAGAGATGCAAAGCTACAAAGTGCTACACACTATTAGAAATAATTGAAACTTAATTCATCACAGGCCTTGTGTAACAGTTTGTTGTACAGGTAGCAAAGCACGTAACAAATCAGTGTATAATTGCACCTGAAACATCACTAAAATAATTCATTCCAGCAATAACCTCCACGCACGCACGCGCGCGCGCACACACACACACACACACACAGCCTACCCTTTTCAGATAAATTACTAATACAACTTTAAATTCGCAATAAAACTTTAAAGACAAAGCACCCTTGAGGAAGGGAATCCTTTGATGACACTTAAAACCAACATCAATATTTACCGACGGGGGTCGTCGCACTTTGCGGGCGTCAGGTGTCGATCGGATGACTTAACTCCTGTCTGATCTTAAAGCGATTTGGAAGAAATGTCACACGTGGAATCCCAGCGTCTGTTTGTGGACTATTAATAATCTTACTGAACTGAACAAACAATAAAACATAACGCTAAACCATTTGACGTAAAAACAATTTGAAAGGACATTTGAGAACATTTTGGATGATCTGGCCTACGAGACAAGCCTATCGTTTCAGGACGTCAGACGGAACAGCGGCTGACTTACTTCAGCATTATTTAATATAAGTTCAAGATTTGTTTTGCTATTAAAAGGCCTTGTGCAAACATAATTGGCCCAGTAGAAATTGCATATAGTCCCTGGATATCAATGAATCGTCATGTCTTTGTAACAACTAATTGAAACAACAAATTGAAATAGAAACAAAATAATCGATAGCCTAATTAATGAGAGTCTTAAAATGTAGAAATTCTACATTCAAGGCTTCAATCTCTCAGCAGTACTATTCAACCACTAGCCTAATGCAATTAAAACGTGCGGTAATATGACCTTTAGGAGTTAGGCCTATTCATCAGACAAACAAAACATCCACTATTATAATGATAAATCTAGTGGCTATAACCAGAAAATAATATGTAATTTGCACTCCCAGCCTTAAAACGTCCTTCCATTACTTCCATATTGGGACGTTTGGGGAGACAGTGTTCAGTTTGTGTTTGGTTTGAACACCTCTAATGATGAAATGGCAGTATTTTGGCCACTTGAGCACCTCGGAGAAAAAGGAATACTGCAGTACATGTACAGTAATGACACTTCAGTCAGCGGTGTAGATATATAATAATTAGCATATGCGTTATCCACCATTACTTTTCAAATAGAATATTAAAGACTAAATTTGGTGTTTGTGTTTATGCCGTATTATTTATGTGGGCATATATTTTATGAACACATTTTATCCTGGATAATGCAGGGGAGCCGTTCAAGACTGTTTTTATTTTGTCACACACGACAAACCCAAACAGACGGTTGCTAAACCGTGCACCTGAAGGGCCAGCACATTCTAGGATATATGTGCAAAAGGTTACTGCGTCAACGGGTGTAGTGTGTAAAGTTCACGTGGATTACTTATTCATATTTCCCTCATTTTTAATACATGTATTTCAACGTGAATACGGACAAATTAAAACACATTTTAGAGAGAAATAATTTAACAGAATACCATACGATTCCAATAATAAATCAGACCTCTATTTTGTACTATATTTTGTGCGGATATTTGCTGGTTATCTCACCTACAAATCTGAATTTAGACTGCAGAAAATCCAATCTTCTGCCGCGCACATGTTGGTCTTTGATAGGCTATATATTTTAAACCATCTGAATGTTAGAAATAAAAAAAATAAACACGTTGAATTTATCAGTCACAAGAAAATTACTTTAGATGTCAAAGACTGTGCTCATTTGTAACCTATCATCCGTGCAAAGGTGAACAAGAAAAAAAACAACTAAGTAATGCAAATTAAATTTCACCGTATATAGACTGCAGCCACGTTTGCATGTATTCTTCGTATTCCTGTATTCAATTAAAGAAGTTTTAGTTCTAAAAACAGACATTTCATTCGTTACATTATATTGGACAAAGACTGCAGCCTAGTGATACAATGCATACATTTACAAGGCAAAAAAATGATAAAGGAACACCTTAGGCTATTTAAAAGTTTTAGAGGCATAATACAGGAAGAAATAGTAATATAGTCAAAACTATAAACAATATAAATATGGGTTGCACCTTCTCATGTTGATATCCATACTAAAACGTGTAATTTATTTTCTATTGAAACATGCAATTCCTACGTTGGCCACACGAGGGGAGTCCTGCCAGCCAAGCAATGGAGAAGAGACACAGACAGACAGACAGACAGACAGACAGACAGACAGACAGACAGACAGACAGACAGACAGACAGACAGACAGACAGACAGAGCGTGAGTGAGACAGGGACCCAGACGGAACGAGACTGAGATCTAAAACGCAACTCATTAAAACCATCACTCATACTCAGCAACAGATTAAGTTTCCTCTGGTGTGCAACATGTATTCAAAAAGACTGCATCACATAAATATGAGATATGAATTAACTTCACAGCCCGACGTAAAAAAGGGTCCACCACTAGCATCTCCAGCATCCAGCTTCCCTGACCCAACCTGATACTTTCCATGTGTCCTGCTCCTGGATGTGGATGGTGAAGTGGCCAGGAGACAGACAGGAGTGGGGTGGTGGTGGTGGGATAAGGACACTGCACCTTGATACCATTGGGTCGACTGTTAAGTTTTACAAGTAACGTTTTGCGAGCTTATAAACGATACCTTCTAAACTTCCACAGGAAACTCCGAAAACACGCTGTGATAATGTAAGTCTCTGGCATCCAGTCGATATACCATAGTCTGGGAGCTCTGCGATCTACAGAGATATCGATTACATGAGCCCTTTCTCATGTTTGATGCTCCAACACTGGCTTATAAAAAAATACTCATGCTGCTAGTGTGCAACTTTTGCTCTGATAGTCAAAATGACTCGAAACCTTCACTTTGTCCAACCCTGCGCCGTTATATAGTCAATTCATAAACCGCTATGCAGAAAAAAAATATATTCTATATTATTTATAACGTAATAAAACAATTTAATTAAAATAGCCACAAACGGACAATATACACATATTGCCAACATGCCAGTCTCATCTACAGGCAAACTTCCAAGTGTATTGATGTTATTTGTTATATCAAACATTCACTCCCTCTGTTGCACATACTGTATTTTGCCAATATAAAACACTGGTAACCAGTCCAGGAAGGTTTACTCTCCACTGTCATCCCAGTGTAGGCTATATATCTCTTATGATGTATAAGTCCTTACCAGAAGGCTGCATGTTGGATGAAACTCTTTCCTTTCTGCCACTTCCCATATGCAAAATATTCAAGGAGGCTGCACGGCCCCAACCGGATGGGGTTTGCATTGGCTGACAGATTTCCATGCGCAGGACGACCAATGAAACCTAAGCAGAGGCTCGTCGTATAACAGCAACGATTGACGTGGAGGACGCGTCAAATTAATTCCAGCAAACGCCGGACTCTCTAGGATAACTCCAATTTGCTTTTATCGGATGAAGATCACTTTGGTGCCATTGTACCTTGCAGTCACTTGTTTCCAAAAAGAGAAGGGGGCACGTTGCACTCGGTGGAGATTTTAAGAGGTCTATCTTTGCTTTTCTGGGGCTCATTCCTCCCGTTCTCCTTTCTTCGCTGCCTTCGCTCGGACAAATTCAGCCATTTGAAGGGACACCTATATTTCCCGGCATCTCGAAAAATATAGGCAAATGGGTAAGCCCGTGTTACCATCGGCATGCTTCACTGGCAGGGAGCTTATGGAAGCGTATCCAGGCGCACCACGCCTGCGTAAAGGCAGAAATAAGCATTGTCTTTTTTCTTCTGCTTCAAGTTCAGATAAAGCGCAAATGAATTGTGTCTTTTGACGACAGCTTGTCATGTTGATTTCATGGTGGAATTTTTTTCCAGCTGTTCAGCAGGCATTGTTTAAAGCTTTACATCTTAAATGAAATCACACCACCAATTATGCTAAGACAAGTATGTCTTTGAAGAGCTCTCGAGTGTCAATTCCTCAAGCTCGCCATTTTTTATGCTGTTTTTTGTTGTGTACGCAGGGATAGTGGAAGGGAAACTCAGACAGAAATAATTACACACTTTTTTGAAGTTGCAAAATAGCTCTGTGTAGGCTGACACATGTTATACAAGCCGGTCTGTGTCAAACTGACGCAGGATTTTAAGGTTGTTTCTTAATAATAAATACATATAATAGTTTTATGAAATTATATTTTGTGGCAGAATATGTGAATTTCAATGGCAACATGAGGATATTATATTTTATTTTCTATAGCCTCTATGTCCGAAATGCATTCATGCAGTGTAAATATGTGACTTGTGTATCTTTATTCTCCTGCAGAGCAAAACTATGGAGAGGTGAACCAGTTAGGCGGCGTGTTCGTCAATGGGCGACCACTGCCCAATGCCATACGGTTAAGAATAGTGGAGCTGGCTCAGCTCGGGATCAGACCCTGCGATATAAGCCGACAACTCCGAGTCTCCCACGGCTGTGTGAGCAAGATTTTGGCGAGGTACAACGAGACGGGCTCCATCTTACCCGGTGCCATCGGTGGAAGCAAACCACGGGTCACGACGCCTAACGTGGTGAAAAATATCAGGGAATACAAACAAGGCGACCCCGGGATCTTTGCCTGGGAGATCCGGGACAGACTTTTGGCAGATGGAGTTTGTGACAAATACAATGTGCCGTCGGTTAGCTCAATCAGCAGGATTTTACGCAACAAAATTGGAAATCTCTCCCAGCCCAACCAGTATGAGAGCAGTAAGCAAGCCTCCGCGCAGGTCGGGTTCTCCTACAACCACATATACCCTTATTCCTACCCCAACACCATGTCGCCCACTGGCACTAAAATGGGCAGCCCTCCTGGAGTACCAATGACGGCTGGACATATGAGCATATCCAGGGGCTGGCCTTCTGCACACACCGTCAGCAACATCCTCGGTATACGAGCCTTCATGGATCCTGCAGGTGAGGAAAACAAGCACTTTCTGCTCTGGTAGGCCTGTGCGTTTCTGTGCCATAAGCTTTTACCTCTCACTGTCCTCACATAAGCGCTTAATAAACCTGTGCAGCTGGTTATCAGTGTGTTATTCCGCATGATGAATCGCCATAGCATTCTGTACAACCGGTTCAGGCAACAGCCAGGACAATGTGTCCATTTGAAGTCGTGGCCTCCGTTTTCACCATTCAGCCGGAAAGAATAAGGCCACTCTCAAAAGGCCTTTTCATGGATGATGCATTTGCAAACACCTTGCTCACCTGCTATATCCCTTTTAATCCCTCAAGTAGTCATTACAGCCATTAATTCTTTGCCTTTCTGGTCCTTTAGTCCGTTTTTATCAAGTGTTTAGTCGCGTGGCCCAGTGTTTTTTGTGCCCTAAGGTCCAACGTCATTTAAACAAAATGTGTGCGAAATTAAATATTTTAACTATTTTTTTTCTGATAGAAATAGCTCGATGCTGTAAACCTATTTGTACGAGAATGTTGCTTCTTTTACGCAAACAAAACATACAGGGTTTTAAACGATAAGCCTACATTTGCATTAATATAGATGTTTAAACAAGAAAATAATATTTATAATAGGTAATACAATGTTGTTTCCTTCCAACTTTATCGTTTTTTTGTGTTCTGTTTTGTATTTGTCTGAGTATTTTGTCACAGACCCAGGGCTATTTTATAATACACACGTAATACAAACAATTACGCACTTGATAATTATATTAATTTTGATATTTAATTTTATAATTGTTGACTGATTTACCCTAAATTCAAAATCATTTTACATAGGCCTGCTGTTTTGAAAATGAAATGTGTTTTATAGTCTAGATAGGCTCATTCGTGAAGCGCTTTAAATATGGCTATAATTTATATTATTAATTATAAAGCTAAATAGGATTGCTAAATAGGACTTTTACGTTTTCTACATCTTTGACATGAAGTTACTGTTTTTTTTTAAATCAGCCATTGCTGGGGCGGAGGGATATCCACCAAAAATGGAGGATTGGAGTAGCGTCAACAGAGCAGCTTTCCCCGCTGCTCACACGGTCAACGGGATTGACAAATCAGCCTTAGACGCCGACATAAAATACGCTCAGGTAAAAACATATCTGAACATGTGTACATCCTGTAACGTTTCCACACCAACTCTGTTCACTCTGCATTGCTATAATTGCACCATTTTCTTGGTAGGATACATGTTTAGTGCCAAAATGGGCAGAGGCCTTCAAATTAAAGCTCTTGCTACAAAGGTCTGTGGCAAGACTGTGAAAAGTGGCAGTGAATTGGCAGGGGACCCTCAGACTGAGTCACATAAGGCCACAGAACTGTGCTTGATAAGATTCTAGCCCTAAGACTCGAGGGAGTTTTGTTACTGTTGATTAAATGTTTAAGGACTGAGACAGACAGACGGAATCCATCTGTGTAAACATACTCTAATTAGTCTTATTTGTGGAGAATTAAATTATAGTGAATGCACTATATTCCTCCTAGAAGCACTGCTGGAGACCACATGTCACTGTCACATACATTTATAAGCGCTGTGCGTTTGGGGTTTTGTCGTGCTTATTTTGTCTGTGTCTTATCTGTTTGCCTGCAGCCCTCCTCGACACTGTCCAGTTATGTCTCGGCGTGTGCTTACTCTCCCACCAACCAGTACGGGGTGTACAGTGGAGCAGCAGGCGGATACGTGGCCCCGGGTCACCACCACTGGCAGACGCAGAGCCCGACCCTGTCCCATCCAGGCGGTGGGATGAGCATGCATGCAGGGGAGATCCACTCTCCGATGACCTTCAAGCATCAGGCCCGAGAAGGTACGGAGCGAGATAGGGTGGGACTGGCAGCACAGTTTAATGTAAAAACTGGTGACAGATGTGAAAAAAAATCTCCTTGGGATACAGTTGTTTTATATTTTAATGGATTTTGTACAGTGCAAAATGTATATTAGTATTATTATTTAATAGTCTTTATGTCCGCAGAGGACCGTACAGTCTCTCTCCCTCCACCGTGCCTTTCTCACGCACACTCTTTCGCAATAAACAACGACTGCAACGAGTGTAAACATTTACCAAATCCCAAATGAAACGTAATTACATGTCAATCATTAAATCTTGACCTTCCAGAATTGGCCTACCAGGTGGTCCGAGGACATTTTTACACACATCAAATGCAAGAGAAGCTTTTTATTCACTGTTAAAGAGACTGCTTGCTTGTACATTTCTGAATAGTCTGATCGTTTGAGATCTGCTCTAACTTGTAGGTGAAATAACTTTATTTTTAATTTTATTTATATCAAGGGGTAAATAATAATTTGACTTGAAATGGCGTGCACAGGTGAACTACATTTCTTGTTTGTGTTGTGTAGGAGACAGAAAACCGCCCACTCCCCTGAGCAAGCAGCAGCAGCAACATGAAGACTTGAACAGTGTACATGGACTCAGTCTCCCTACCTCATCATCATAACCGGGACTTACACCACCTTAATTACCAAACCCATTTAACTGAACTCTTTTCAACAACTCCAACAGTAAGTCTGAACACTAACGGCTCGTTTCTCCGAGTGTTTGCAGCTTACAGTCGAACACAGGCCTATTCACATTCGTTATAAATACAGTAGCCTATAGCTTTATCGGCCTTATGGCCATATGAATGTAAGCTTGCATGGATGTATCGGTGTTTCCCCTCCCAATTTTTTGAAATACTTCATGTTGCTAGACTGTATATTCTCTTATGGAGACTGCAGTTTTTATTTTTAAATACACTATTGTCAGTCCACTCTGTCATTGATGTTTAATTATTAAAAAAAACACACCAAAGGGCTCCTCTGATATCCGCCATATATTATATTATCATAATTTGTGGCCATGATCTAGATTCTACAGTGACTCAACTATGTGAACAAAGAGGTAAATTGTCTAAATGTAAAATATTTGCCAAAGCTTTAATTATATATTTTTATAATTTCATTGTAAATATATAAAAAAAATAAATAAAGGCTGTCTTAAATGCCATGTGGTCCTAGTTTATATGTTTCATTAGAGATCCATGAAGGGCACGAAGTATATTGTTTGGTTCATCGCGTTGGTTAATGTCTAAATTATGGAAGTTCGGTGTTGATGATATCATCTTAAAATACAGGAAATTTAAGATTCTCTGATAAAGTATCAGCTCCCTAACTTCAAAAAATGAGTTTTGTTAATGTCTTGATGGGGTATACCAATTGGTGTCTGTTTTCCAACTGGAAGGAACAGAAAGATAACTTTATCTGAATGGAAGTTCGATCAGTGCCATTTCGTTTTCTGTAAGTGTTATAAAATAGCCTACATTTTTATCATATAATAAGTGAATAATCGAAGTTTTTGCATAATATTTGAACCTAAGGGAATTGAAATATATTGGGTCATTACACCACTACTTACTGGGAAAAGTAATTTATTGACTCAGGTGTAACACGTCCACATACAGGGCGCCTCCGCTGATGCTATCTCACTTGTAAATGATACCTGCCAGGATGGAAATCAGAGACCTGATCATGCACGTTAATGAACGCTGTGTATCCTACAGGAGAGCAGCTTACAGTCCAAATCTACCCGCATGCATCCACAGGGGCTTGCCCAGGGATATGTGTTCCCGTATACAAATAACGAGACTTTTCCCATACCGGCCTTATGTCTGCTTACTCTCTAAGGTTTAGAGGGTAAACAGGCCACAGGAATTACCAGTTTAGAGCCTAAACTGTTAATTCCTGTGGCCTGCTTGCTTCAACAAAAAGCCTTCTCACAGCCTGTCTCAGAACTGTTCGTCACTGATATTTATGTGACCATCATATTCTATGATTTGGCTTCTGTTTTTTTTTGGGGTGGTCAACCCGATCTTAGTCTATTTTACTATGCTTTTATACAATACAACCAAAATATTATACATAATTAATATTGATAATAATATTGTGCGATGCAGATATGTTTTTAAAGGGAATTATTATCATTAAAAAAAAACATTGGATTCCTTCAAGGAAAATTTCAATGCTGTGTTATGTGGTCTTAATTAGCAAATTAACCTCTTGGCTAAAATATCATCAAAAATAATTCGTTTTATCATATTGTTTGAATTTGTGAAAGTTGATTAGGCCTAGTTTTTGAATTTGTTTTCTTCTTACAACAAATCAATACTTTTACTAATTTCCTTTAAATAATATCAGCAGCCCAACATTTTAATTAAAATAATACACGTCTAGTCTGTCATACAGTTGAATTTACAGTTCATTTTTAATATTGCATTTCTAATCTTATTGTGAACCAAAATTACTTTGGAGCAATAGAAAGAGAAAGACATAACATATAAATTTTTTTTTATAGTAGGCCATTTGTTTGTCTAGACAGCTTTCAACTAGTACAACCTTCTGGACTCTAAGGTACTGCCTGCTCCACATCACCACATTGTCACATGATGCAGGATGGTGAGGTCATGGGGAATATGTGCAACACGGTTGGTTTGGTGAGAAACCAGTAAAGTTTGATTGAGTAAGTTTGAGCATTTATGTGGGATTTAACAGCACCGTCAGTGTGAATGCAACCAGACACAATAGTATGTTATTCAGTATAAGTATGGTTTTCCTTTTTTGATGCCAGGAGTTCTTTATGAATGAAATATGTAATGCTAGTTCCAAACATATAGCCTCATTGACCTTTCTTTTAGCTCAAGAAATACTGTACGCTGCCTGGGTTTCCACTGAGCTGAGACATGGCTCATTCAATGACACTATTGATTGCATCTGATTTTGTAAACAATGATGAACCTGATCAGCCAAATCACTTTCAGGGTTTTTAACACTCTGAAAACAAAATGTGAGACTTGAGGGAGAATCAATTTGGAAAGTAACTCCTGCATTTATCATAAAGATGAATATTGAACTCAGTTATGTACCATATGGACATACGTTGATTGTGGTCATTAAAAGTCTACTTCATCCCAAACAAAGTGAGTAGATTGTTCCAGGCTAGTCTCACTGACTGTGAATATACAGATATATATTTTGATTCTGTTTTCTAGATTACGGCTATGGGAGACAGTTGGGAAATCAAGCTGAACTACCACAGAACAAAGAAATGTTGTCCATGAAAAAGTCCTGACAGTATTATTTACACATATGGGTTACTTTCACACTAGAGATAACAATGTACTTTTTGAACATGTTGTTGGGCTTTAAAAAGTTGTTCCTAATTTTGTGGTCATAAAATGTAAACAAAAATACTAATGGAGTTTACCTGCCAAGCCCATATGCAAGTTTGATGTCAAAAGTGCAACAATAATCAACCTTGCTTGTAGGTCAGCAGTAACTTTTGAGTTTTGACTGATATGAAAAATTGTTGAGAGTTCTGAAAAGGGATCTTAGAAACAGGGAAGTAACTTATTAACAGGATGTATAATCCTACAAACAAAAGACAAAGCACTGTCGTGTCACACTGATCAGTTTTAATAGCAGGTTTTAGGATACAACCTGGAATTTGGGTGCCCTCTGAGCTCTATTTTGCAGTCATTGATTATTTCACCTTTTTGCTGCAAAATCCCAAATTACTCAGTATATCCAAACATTAAGATGGCCTATGAGTACACACGCTCCCTGACTGGAGTCATTCTGTTTTCCCGGATACCACTTGGGGTTCGGAAAACACTCCTTCATGGTGGCGGGGTTACTTCCTGTGGGACCTATGGTCATCAATCAGGGCAGCAAGTGATACCCCCCACTGCGTCTTCTGCAGACCCTCTGCGTTGGAGGGGCAACAGGTGGGCTAGTTGTAGATGGTTGTTTTTTATTGATACAGAGCACAAAAAAAGAATTACCATTAGAATTTGTGTGTTTTGAACATTGTTAAATATTAAAAACTGAGCCGTTTCATTTCTTTTTTTTTTTCCTTCTAATGATATTATAATTTCACAAGGTAAAACGTGTGCTATTAACATATAGACAGCTATTTCAATAAACTATTTTATTATCACTACACAATATTTTATTGTGTAGTGATTTATTTGTTACATATTCTGGTGTCCACTGTAATATGTACTATATTTGGAGTAAAGGTTGGACCCAAAAGACAAGGAAGTTGCATATCAAACCTTCAATGAAACTTGTGACACACAAAAGTGTGCAGATGCACAAACTTAAACACTGTACACTGCTCTTACTCCAGGTTCTTGAGAGTGTTACCTCTGCAACTCAAACTTGAAAGGATCCTCAAATGCCACAATCTTAAACAGTTATTGGAGAGATGGATAAAAACTTGGCCTCCTTGATCCTAATGGACATGATATTAAGCAGTATTAATAATTCAGGCAGTAAAATGGTGACAGAGATTCCTTAAAAAGCATGAACAGGCACTCCAATCTTCAACTGTAACAATTCATCAATGTCTAACAAGTGTACTGGAAGGATTGAGTGTTCTTTTGAGACCAAAGTTCAGTTTATGTGTTGGACACTTTGTTGGGTATGATTGAAGACATTTTACATTAAACTACCCCAGGCTGGCCAGGAGTCACTCACTCACTCACTTCTCTGCCTTTGCATGACTCAAAGTCAACAAGAGAGCATCTTAGGACATGGCGACATGGCAGACCAGACAAGTTTTTGAAAAAGCCAAGATACATGAGAAACCTTTGAAAAAGAGAGAGTGGCAAGTTGGCAAACTGTCAAATTCTGAAAAGAAAAGCAGTTTCTTTTCTGAAATTTCAAGTGAATTGACTCGCCATGGAAACATGCTGGATGCAAACATGTACAATGCTGAAACATGTCCTTGTCATGGCCTTTGACAAGCAGGATATCATTATCATTATTATCATTAGTATACTATTGTATTTTGCAATGTATTTGTAGGAATCATGTACATCTCAACAGTAAATCTATTACAGAATGAGTCGTGGTTAAAGCAATACACTCCAAAGTTTAGATCTATACATAAAAGACAAATGAAATTCCAAGAAATCACATCTTTATTTTTCACTCTTCTGTTGTATTCCTTAACCCCCAGATGTAGCACAACTAGACACAATTATTGTCCTCCGTGTTGTGTTTCATATTTTTTAGGGGGGACAAATCTACCTCTTCTAAATACTGGGATGCATGTCCACTGAAATGGATGCCCATGTCTGAATTGATGCACATTTAATGAGCAGGAGAAAATGAAACCGGGCGTATAGAGAAAATTATAAAGGCTTACTGACAGTTGACATGAACAGAATTACAAGATCAATATTGGTATTTGGCCAATTTGTAAGTGATGCATTCATGTTTTTACCACCCAAAACTAATACACCAAAGCAGTGGGTCTGTAAGATGTCATCCTTGTAATGCAATCACCACTGACTTTCTTTTTTTCCACTGACTGTCCATAGGATTTCCAAGCAGCCAGAGCTTCAGCTCTGAGGATGATAAATGTCTCCCTCCCATGTTCTTACTTGCTCTGCCAGCTAACCACATCAACCAACTGCTCTAAAAGCAAAAGGGACAGAGACATGATGATGACATTTGGCTTTCTAAATGAAAACGTATCATTTCACATTTGCTCTCAGTAGATTCCGGCGCTGTTTTGAGTCCTTAGAGGATAGAGCAATACAGCAATAAAGAGAATAACCACAACTTCACATTGAATTGCAAAGCTTGGAATGTTATATACAGATGACTAAAAGAGCATGAAATTATGTTTGCAAACACAATTAAAATGCATGCTTTGTAAATACTGAATGAAGGCAGGTATATTTTTGCAAAACTAAAAGCACTTGTAATTTGTGTGTAGTGTCAGTAATGGGTATGTAAATATCAACATTTAGAGGGACTGTGCAGTTCTTTACTGGAAAGTCAAAACCCTCATTATGGAAATTTGTCAGCAGTTTTTTAGTGGAAATCTATTTTTGTGAAGAACTGGGCACAGACCGAGAGACAGTCCTCTGTGCAGGAGGATCCTCTCTAATTTGTGGAGACTATAGAATTAATGTTCTGCCCTACTGCCCATCTGTGACTTATTTAAAGTGTGCTGTAACATATACTGTGCTAAATGTTGCCACACGCATGCCAAAGGCTACCAGCAAAAAAGCTACAGGGAGTTGGATTTAAGGGTTGCCTTCAAGTTAATCTTTGGCTCAAATTCTTATTAGGTGATAATAAGATGATGACTCTTCTCCCAAAAATGTAAGTGGTGAACTAGCATACTGTCTGTTGGTTTAGAAGGGAAAATCCTTCAAGAAGTAAGATCTCTGAAATGAGTGAAGAGATGTTTTTGTGTTTAGATGCACTGGAATATACTTAGTTTTTAAAAAAGTATCCTTTTTTATGGCTGATGTTATTCTATATTTTGTTATTGTCAACATATACCAATGCAAGATCAAGCAGCAATGCATTAATCCATCTCGTATTACTTGTCAACCCTGTCTGTGGCTCTCGGCTCAAAGCCCACATTTGTTCCTAAAAAGATGTGAATCTTTAAACATAAATCTCAAACATATATTTCCTTTTTTTGTAAATATGCCAAGTTATCTTCTCAAACAGGGCATTGTAATTTATAGCAAACACAACTCAAACATATTGCATTTCTTGGGGACTATTTTCAGCAGTGGAGAAATATCTGTTTGATGCTATACTGTATTTACAGTATTCACGGAAAGGGGATTGACTCAAATAAACTACAGAACTACAGTGTGTGTGTTAATGGTAATAAAGGAACATTTCAGTGCAACAGTGTAGCTCATTGATTCATGGATTGTTTGGACAACAAGAGGCCTATGGTCAGGGGCATAATATATATATATATATATATATATATATATATATATATATACACACACACAAAATAAGGAAATATATGTATGTATGTGTAAGTATGTGTCAATGTACAGTATGTTAAATATGCAAACTTCAACGGCATTAAGAGATTCCTCTTTTTATTTTAACTGGACTGTGTCAATGACCAAGAAAAGTTCCTACAATTTAAGCTGCTATTCAGATAATATACCATCTGTACACCTTCCACTGGAGGATCAGGGTTACAGTTGGGATTCAGCCTTTCTCATTAGAGGTCACAAATTCATATCCTTGCTTGTTTGAATAATAATGCATTCAAACATGTATAACAGGAAAAGCTTAATATCATATATATATATATAGTATATTTAAAATATATTTTTAAAAGATTCAAGAAAGAATTAATTAATTGGCATTAGGCAAAATAAGAAGGCCTTGTGGGTATATCAGAGACCTAGATTTCCTGCAATAGAAGTAAATAGGAAAATAAGAAACTAGTTGATGGTCATGCAAGGGGGGAAAAAAATCACACCATGAAAACCTGCCACACATCTCACTGTGAACACACTGTATAATCACAGTGAGTTGTGAGACAGATTTTTCATGCTGGTATCTTTAAGTACGCATGTTTTCCTGCAGGGAAACCTCATCCCTCATTCCATTTAAAAAAAATTATAATTTTAATTTGAGTGTGTGATTGTGTGCCTGACTCATTTTGTAGGGATTTTGTATAAACTATAATAGCAATTTGTGTCTTACAAAAGATATCTTAATCTCAAAGGGACCTACAGAATAAATAAAGCTTAACTAATTCATACAGATGGATTCAAAGTTCAAGATGAAATTTTGACGGCATAAATGGGAGAAAATTACAAAGTTTGATTGGTGCAACATCATCATGCTAACTAAATAGTTAGTGTGTGTGACCAGGGTTTAAAAGAGGCAAATAATAACTCAGTGTGTGGGTGGTGTATGGGCATCACCTCAGTATTCAGATGAGATAACAGGAAGTAGCCCACACTGTTCTGTTGTACAGGTGTAAAGCATGCAGGGCCTGTTGTTAAATATCGTCCAGGAGTGAATGTTTTTGCCGTGTAGTGAATTGTACAGATAATGCAACAATAGGTGAAAAGTAAACAAAGCTGACTGTCATTAATCAACTCTTTGACTGTGCCCATCTGCTACTACTCCCGAAAGTGTTTGTAACAACAGTGCCAGTCAGAGCTGCTAGCACCCATTACGTATCAGATGCTAAGGAACTTATTGACCTATAACCAGGACAGACACTTGTCTAAATCAACACAAACTTACATGACCTATTTGATTTAGCAACATCCGGGATGAAATAAAATATATACATAACTGGCTGGCCTTTCCCATATTGACACTGTCATCAGGTTTAAACAGCAAATGTTTCTGTTTGGTCTGTCCGTGAGTAGCGAGGCCCAGGAAGCCCTTTGAAGAACATGGAGTGGAGCCAGTTGTGGAGAACCATGCATGTTGCTGTTGTTGGTGCTTTTTACTCAGACACGCCTCTGCCATCTCAACACTTGCACGCAGCATTGACCCAAAGGGTGGCTGTTAATTTGGCATGGCAAAAACATGGCTTTAAACTGAATGAAGGGTCTGATATAGAATACACAGCTCCACAAGCCAAATGACATCACACTAATATGGAAATAATGTGTATTTAAGAAGAAGAGGAAAGAGGAAATTAAAAAACTGTCCGGTATATATATATATATATATATTCTTGGTATAGAATACATGATCTTTTACTTGATATTTTGATATCTTGATATTTTAGTTATTTTTTGAATCATTACACAGTATAGTCCCATGAGGTTGTGCTGTTGAGGTTTATATTTTCATATGAGGAATGCATAAAAATGCAAACTAAGGCCGGACATGTGGGGCGTAGCGTTGGAGTAGTGACAGATGAGAAAGTGTTTTCAACAGCTTACTCAAACACAAATAATAAGCAAATAATATTGCCCTGCATATCAATATATGAAACCAAAAACCTGAAGAATAGCGGTTGAACAAGTCTTCTTTACTTAAATACAAATACAACTACCACAATGTTAAATATTCTCCATTATGAGTAAAAGTACTGCAATCTTACTACTATCAACAAAATGCAGTATCAAAAAGTAAAAGTATTCATAATGCAGAGTGGCCTTTCATAGTGTTAGATGCATATTACCATATTTTCTGACGTGATTGTGTAAGCAACATTTATATGTTGTATTTTGTCAAAGTGGAAAAGCATAAAATATTGTATTGATTCAGTTTCATCTTTAAAAATGTATCTTATTTCATAAGCTGATTTTTTTTGTATTTGAAATTTTACTTTGCAAACAAAGTAGTAACTAAAGTTGTCAGATAAATGTAAAAAAATACAAAATGAATGTATGGAGTAGAGGGATAAAGCAGCATTTTTAATTCTGAAGCAAACTAAAGTATACATCAAAATTGTTGTTACAGTACTTAAGTAAAGTACTTTCTGCCACTTGCATGCATATATATAATCTACATCTTAAATTAAAAAATATGTAAACTCTGTCTATGTCAAATAGACCACTATATCAGATGTATCTCATTTCTTTATTCTCTGCCTTATGTAAATACAATGAAATGGGTCTACATATCAAAACAATAAAACCACACTACTGAATTACGTAAAGGCAAATTGTTACACATTAATTTTGTTTAGTTGATACTGTTAGTACAATAATGTAATATTATACTGTATAATTGGATATAAAGATACTTAGTAACACTTTTCTTTTCTGAAAATACATTGGACTCCTCTGCAGACAAGATACAAAGCCATGTGGGAGCGCCTCTCAGTCATCACCCTCTACTGCAGACTGATTCAACCACTAGTCACACTTCCAAGCCACAATAGCAAGGTGGGCCTCTGCAGAAATGCTTAAACTGCATTCAGTTGTCTAGTGAGCCCTCTGTCTTTCAGCTCCAATACTCTGTCTGTCACTGTGTGAAACCCTAATGAGAAACACAATAATGTTTCTGTTCTCTGGCTGTTCTCTGGCTGTTTTGAGAATAAAAATATCACAAAGTGCTTCTTTATGTCGACGCTGTGTGGACTCGAGTTTTATCTTAACAATTATTTAGTGTCCAGGTCAACATTTAACATTGATTCCTACCTTGTAAATGAATGTAGGACAACATAAGTAAGGTTTGAATAGAAAAATGGATATTTGCAAAATGTTTCAATAAAGTAAGACATCATACATAAGTACATGGTATATGTACAGTGTATTATTACATGTAAAACACAATTGTATTGTGTAACTTGACAGTATAGTCATGTTTATCCCAAAGTTACACAATAAAGCTAAATATGTCTTCATGGGAAATGGCAAAGAAAAGTCATTAATCATCTCCACAGCTAAAAAAGCAGCGTGTGGTGCCTTGCTAGCTGAGACAGACAAAAGGTGAGTGTCAGAGTGATAGAGGAAGTACTTGTCTTCTTTTCCTGCTTTCAGTGGCAAAAGAATGAAGAGGATGTCTCAGTGTACACCAGGGCTATCCATTACTGAGTTAACAAGGTTTCGGCTACTCTATAAGTGAAATCCAAGGCTGTCTTGCTGTCGGTCACACGAAATAAAAAAACAAATAAACTTACATGAATTTGCCGAGGTTTTACTCGAGGGCCGATATGTGCCGAAGAATGCTGAGACTTTGTCCGTTAAAAACAAAACACTATATGGATATACCATTATGCCATCTTGGGTCCACCTGCAAATGCAAACATGAACATTCTTAGAGGAAGGCATACATTTCCCTCAAAGAAAAGTTTTTTTTTTCTGCAAGACTGACTAGTCAACCCAATGAAAATAAGTCGGGAAAAGCAAGGTGAAGCGCCTCTGTGCTGCTCGATTGCACTCAAAATACATTGTGCAGCAGGTTGAATCATTCCACTTCCAAAGAACTAAAAAATCATGTTCAACAATAAAAAAACAGCTTGATAAATGAAGTTAAGTAGAATGTATCGACCACAACATGTCCTTAAAATGCATAAAATACAAAGAAATCTGCCAGTGACAGAGAGTAAGTAGATACATTTAATTAAATACTGTACATAAGTACATTTTTTGAGGTACTTGAGTATTTCCATTTTATGCTACTTTATGCTTCAACTCCACTACATTTCAGAGGGAAAATACAACTTATCAGTATTTTCATTCCACTACATTTATTTGACAGCTTTAGATAGTACTACTTTACAGCTATTTTCTTTAAATAAAAAAATGTAATGCACTGTTAATTAAACCAGTGGTTCCTAACTTTTTTTGACAAGTGACCCCCATATAGACTTATCAGATGATTCCTTTAAATAACTGGAGGTAATTATGCTATATATTCAAAAATAACAAAAATAATGTATCACTGTCAGGGGCCATTTATCTGCAGAACAAGTATTTTTACTTTTTAAGTACATTTTGCTATGTGCTTGAGTTTGAATGCAGGACTTGTACTTGTAATGAAACATTTTAAACATGTTGTACTGGTCCTTTACCTTCTGATTACTTCTTCCACCACTAAAATCACATTATCTCCAGCACCCTTTTTCCATGCTACATTATTAAGGCAAATGTGCAGCATTAAAACACAAAGAGTCAGTTTGATGTTGCCAAGAATGGGGAGTTTAAAATATAGTAAATGTGAAACATATGTGCATGCATATCATTACTGAAATATTCCAAGACATTCTTCATAAAATCTAAGCTACAACATGATTCATCACTTGTATTCATTGTCCCTTGACTCATCAAGTTGCATGAATTAATGACCAAACTGTGAATGGGCAAATCACAACATTGAACAATAAGCAAATTATCCAAATTAGGATCTTTACATCATTAATGTATTTTGCATGTACTGTTTTGTGTTTTTTTCACTATGTATGAGGTTCTTCCCACATCCATCCGTCCTCCTTGGCTGAAGCAGCAAAGCAGTTGTCTATACTTTCATCGCATGCAACTAACGGGCAGGTCAGGAGAATCCAGTTTCTCTATTTGGTGTTGATAGGCGGGATAAAGGAAGATTGATTCCCTCAGTCTCATCTTTGCAGGTGTTTGCCTTTATGACCAGCATCTTCGACAAGCAGTTTTTCATTACACTGGTGAGAAAGGAGGACCTTCAAGTCTTGTGCATTCCGACAATGCTCCAAAGAGTGTGTAATTTTGGAGACTAAATTTAGGGGGAGGGAGGAAAATCAGTTTTTATTCAAAGCAGACCGGACTCAAACGGAGATGCACCGCACTGTGGTCAGACTTCAAACCAACTCGTTACTCGCCCTTTTCATGTTCAGACTGCTACAAATCTCCATTCCCTCTGAACACAGCTGAAAAAAAGACTGTTGTTGAGTTTGTTTCCATCTTTGTGGGAGGCTGTCTCCTTAATAACGTGCACATTGATGGTGAAGCAGCTGATGAGTAATTTGTAAGAAAAGCTCTTGTCTTAGTCCGCAGCTATAGGTCATATATTTAACTTCAACTAGTCAATAACTTTAACCAATAAATGCCATTTGTTGTCAGCTTCTTTGTGTGAAAATAGTTTGTAGTAATTTCACTTGGAAGTGATTGATGCACAGCACTCTCAGGAGTGAGACCTTTAGATTAAACTAAGAAGATAGGTTAGATTTCATCATTAGAGTTAATCCATCAACAATGCCGGAGCACTGAATAAAGCCAGAGTAAATTAGTGTGTTTGCTCTGTCTTAAGAGCAAATATTAGTTTGTCCAGATAATGCTACAGGGCTGCTGAGGGTTTCCACAATGCTTAAGTTACACCAATGTCGGCTCTTTTCCACCAGAAGAATTGTTTCCCACTCTTTCTTCTTCTTGAAAGCCAAACATCAGTAGCAGTCTCAAGTGGCTGAAAGTTTTAGTTGATAATCCGGTCTGTCACTCAGACCCACAGCAAGATTAATGGCAGGGGAACTCCTATCTGGCAAACATCCCACTCAATCAAAACAGACAAATTGATTTGAGAAATAGTTTTCAGATACAGAGCTGGAGCAGAAATTGTTGGTTTACTTTGTATGGGAGCATTTGAGGATAGAATGTTGTTCAAAAGAATAAAAATAGCAATTGCTATTCAATAAATGCAGATACTATTTTAAGAAACCAGCAGTATACATGGATATTGTGTTCATTGTGTAAATAAAGTTGTGAAAGCCAACTGAACCTCAAAAGGTTAACATTTATGTAAGAGCTTGGATAATTACAGTTAGGGTACTGCTATTTGTGTGATCTCCAGTGAGAAGTGATCAGTGTCGAATTAGAAGTTCAGAGGGAAAAGGGAGCCCTCTACTGCCGAGTCAAGCCACCAATCAGCTCTGAACACATTTTCCTCTGTCTTATGCCTGCAGTTATGAACCAGGAAGTGTTTGCTGCTTCATTAGGTCAGTAAGAGTGCACAAGCTGCTTAGAGATGAGATATTCTACACAAAAAGCAATTTCAATCAAACCCTTCAATCAAAGGTCAAAG
This sequence comes from Percina caprodes, assembly GCA_013375575.1. Lineage (NCBI taxonomy): Eukaryota > Metazoa > Chordata > Actinopteri > Perciformes > Percidae > Percina > Percina caprodes. Next base: position 771,182 of record JABXJD010000188.1, on the reverse strand, counting down.
AGGAGACATAACATTGACAAGCTGATGATGAATTCGGACTTTTAGTAATATAACCCTGAAAAATAAATGACCCCGCTTTCTAACTAAAACATGCAATCACTCGACCATGAAAGTAACCAACAGAGACGAGATCCAGCTAAACCACACTAACGCATGAGCTGCTGTACTGCATGAACAAATCCTGCACATTTGCAGCTGCAAGATAGGCACTACTCAGCCATGGAAAATATAGGGTCTAGATATAACATTCACAGAGATAATAGCAGCTTCACGCTACGCTGGGTCCAAGGGAGCTGAGCACTTTGATCTTTTGTTGCATCTGTGAGGTATTTTTATGTTTATTTGTTATGGGACGTTGGGCGATTTTGTATCCGTGTACGCTTTAGGAGAGCAAGCTCATTAGTCCCCTTTCTCTCAGTGACATTGAAAGAGCTAAAAGGATACCTGTGAGACTGTTTGAAGTTGTGTTAATTGTGAACAAACACGTCGAAAAACGTCAAGCTGAGCCAATCTTAGATCCTACTCAATGATCTTGCTTCGTTGACTGCCCCTGAAAACGCTGCTCTCGTCTCAGACCCACCGATATCCATCTTTAATGAATAGCTGTGTGCTTCAAGGAGTGCTGGCTGATAGAGATCATTTCAGGAACGGTGGGGTTCAGGTCTCAATAACAATCAGGGAATTCCATCTTAACCGTTTGGATGTCCTCCATAATGCCACACACTCTGAGATTGCTCTCGCAATGGACCTACACCAAAATAAAACTTGGCACCAGCAAGGCATTCTTGCCCAACTCCAACAACTCCAAGTCTGAACACCCCACGCCCCCTCCCAGCTCCAGGATCTATCTGTCGACGTGAACCCTAACTCTTTGTTGGTGCTTTCTGATTTCAGGTGGAGATACCGCAAAGCTAACAGCCTTATTTAAAGCGGGATGGCGAGGCTGGCTACTGAAGGCACAAGCACAGCTCCCTGTGAGTGCGTCTAAAAGGCCCAAATTGAGCCATTTCCCCCAATCTCTAGGGAGAGTCCTTATCGTCTGTAAGATCCAGAGTAGACTGTGTATAATTTGCAAAATACTATGCTGATACTGCAAATGAGGTTTAATAGCTGTTGAGGCCCAGTTAAGCTTCATAATGTAGGTTTGTGGTCTTTGATAACCAGTGGCAGAGACATTTTCTTGTAGAAAAAAAAAACACAAGAGAAAAGTCAAGGCATCAGTCAGTGGGTGTCTGCTGTCATACTTGAATGACATTTGTGGGCTTGCTCATCCTGTCTTGACAGTAATTAGACATGGCCAACACAAGCAACAACTGCTCTGTACTGTTTTCTTCCCCTCAGGTTAGATGAGAACTGTAATCAGTCAAGTCTCACTTTGACAAGCTGTCAACCTTAATACAATAAAGTGTTTTGTAACACTTGCGCTGACGCTGTTTGCTAATTTCTAACCTAACCCTTTGAATGAGTGTAATGAATTGAACAAAATGTAATCATGGCTCATGCTGTCATCAAAGCAATCAATCATGCCAAACAAGTCTACCTTTAACAGCAGCAACAACAACAATCTGCCCAATACCTAATTTTGAAGTAAAATTCATTGCAGGGATCTTTTTTGTTTGCCGTTGACATTTTTTTAACATGACAGATTGGAGTTTGAGATAGAGATTGCTGGCAGAGATTTGTTTTACTCTAGCCAAATAGTCAATTTGATGTGTTCTTGGAATATTTTTTGGAGCATCCTTTAGCCCAATTATTACGTTTAATGATGAGAGTCATACAAATGTATTGGCGATATCAACCAAGCTGTTTAGAGTATTAAAACTTGGAATAAAAGAAGGTTCTTCTTGGTAATAATTTGATAACTGATATAAGAAGAGACAGCTAACATGACTAAGAGCCTACAGCGAGGGTAGCGGCTCTGTGAGGCTGTACGTCAGCATGCTAACATGTAAATATGCTGATGTTTAGCAGGTATACAGTAATGATGAACATCCAATATTCATTTGGGCAATCCATCCAATAGTTGTCAAGACATATGGGTATGCTGGTGGTGCTAGAGGTAAAGTCAGAGGATCATCAAAGTCAGTAGGATTTATCCTTGTGGAGACCATGAATCTCTGTATTAAATGTCATGGCAATCCAGTATTTCTGACTAAATAGTCTCTGATTATTACATACTTTTTTCAAATGATGTAACCTAAGTGTTAGTAAAACAATTCATGTGAATGCTTACTTAAATGTCAACACTACTATTTCAATTATTATTATTTATTTATTTATTTAAAAACATTTTAAAATATCTCTTCTGCTTATTTTTTCACTGCCAGTTTAGCTTCATACTCTGAAGATACTGAAGATACAGAAAGTAGGAGATGATGCAACACAGTACTCTACATTATGCATTTATTACTCAATACTCCTTTCAAAAGGCAGAGCTTGGACAGTATATCACCACTGTGAGCACAGCTGCAGCTACTCTACCTGGCTGTGCTGAATGAAGCTGTGGCTGTGGATATGGTTATTGCTCGAACTATAGCACATTTGTGGTTGAATCTAGGATGCTATGGATGTGGTTACGATAGCTGTACTGTGGCAACTCTTTACTGTTCATGCTAACATTAGCCAAGAAATCATTTTTAAGCCACACATTTGAACCCACCGTGCTTCTATCAGATGTGACAGATGTGTTACCAACACACCACAGTAGTTTCAGCCAGCACCACCCTATCAATTCACTGCACACATGCAACCCTGCATGTAATTAGTGATACACCACTTATAAACTAATGTGTCACGGCTACAATCATGACAACCAAAACACAGCCATGGCTACAGCTACAATCATCCATCCATCCATCCATCCATCTTCAACCGCTTATCCGGTATCGGGTCGCGGGGGCACAATCATAGTGACAGCAAACAACCAAAGCTATGCGATCCCATTGTTATAGTCAAAATCACAGCTATAGTCTGTCAATCAGCATCGGTGGCAGTCTCTGAGAGAGCTAGGTTAACAAAATCTTCTAGTTACCCATGTTAAGGTATTTTGGGCAGGCAGACCAATATTGCTATCCTTAGAGCAATGCCACTAACATGACTAATAATTAGGAATAAAGATAAAGCAAAACAGATTATTGTGCTTCATTCATTTCAGCATTCCAATTAATCTGTCATAAACTTTGTCATCATCTCTGTCCTCTCGTTTCACATATAAGATGGGAATATTAAGTTTCTCATATATCTGTTTAAGACTGGCTTATCTGAGTAAAGAGCAGATAAAGGAGAAGATGAGACGCTGCTGAGAGAAGAGCTTTACTGGGTGTGACAGGCGCTGACCTGCCTTGAACAGGTAAGGAATAGTATTCTCACCTCAAACTACAGCTAATGATGTTATAAGTATGGCAGGCTAAACTCTGAACTCTGATCCAATTTTTTGTCTCTTGACACTCAAAGCAGGCAACACAGAAACTTAATTATTCAAATTAATTTAAAATCAAACCGGTCCCTGTTTGGATAATCAAGGTGCAAAATTGATAGAAGATACTATCAGCGATAGATTATCCATTCAGGATGAAATGGGCTTCCATGAGACCGGAGATAGGCCTGTGCAAACACATTCCCATCCGCTAGTGAAAATGGATATGTTGTTGACCTGTCCAGCGACACAAAAGCCATTCCCAGCGCTCAGGTGAGTAACCCTCCTCCAGCCTGAATCTCTTAGCTAAATATTGTGAGTGTCTTGCTTTAAATCCAAGAGTCTGTCTGTTTACCTTCAGATCCAGGGGATTAGAGGATCAACACTACATGCAGGTGAGGAGACTCCCAGTTCTGAAGTAGTCAGAGAAAAAATACGATATTATGTGTTCCTCTGCTGATTTGTTTGATTTGTGCAATAAAAATGTAATATGTAAAAACAAAAAAAAGTCAGTTACGAAAATAGCCCAAAAATCTGTCTTTATATACTTATTCAATTGAATTAAATGTATCATATATTCTAGTTCATGATAAATATAAATTAAATATCTAATTTCATAAAGAAATAGTGTCATAACGTTTTTTGTTAATATGTCATGTTTGACAATCCTTATAATTGAATCTAAATCCTTGTGCATCATAACTGAGTCAGCCTCCTGAATTCAGTTAAAGGCTTCACTCCAATATTACGCATTCAGCAATTACTGTTGGGAGTAGGCTTTAGTTCTGTAATGACCGAACTGAGCTGGCCTGAACTTCAGTGCTGCACAGTGAGCATGATGATGGGAGCAAAGATCCTCTTCTGTGGCTAAAGCAGTGGAGTGTGAGCCAAAATGAGAATTAGAGTAAACTTCAACATGTCAGCACGTTCTCATATCATTTATTTTCCACTGGTTTGGATGACTGTGGCTAAGATGATTGCTGATGATTTAAAAAAAATAAAAAGTCGTTTGCACATCCCCACAAACTTGTATAACATGATCTTTTGTGCCAAGCCCGTTTTTTTTGTGGAACAGCTGGGAGAAAGCTGAATTTTCATCTCAGATATTTAAACATTCCTTCCTCATGTGATATGAACTGCAAAACCATGCCACTCACTGGTATTCTTACTACATATCGTATCATTCTTTTTTACTAATCTTTTCAAGGGCCATCTGCAATTCTGTGAAGCAATTCAAAAGAATCTTGTGTTTATGCATATCAATTAAAAAGAAAAATGCCAACCATGCAACATGCATTTTATCCTCATCACCGTCAACGTCATTCTTTTACTCAGCCAATGCAAAACTGCCAAAAGGTGCTTTTTCCAATCTCAACAAATCTGAAAAGGCTGTGGTCCAACAGATTGTGCAGGGTTTGTACATGAGGGCACATTGACTGTGTGCAGTGAAGGGAGGTATCTCAATCTAGGACTAGGAGGCATCCACATGGGTGGTAAAGGAGGAAAATGGAAATGGTAACCATGCTCGCTTTTCTTCATGTTTAAAGGCAAACAATCCGATGACTTAATTTCAACAGAAACACTGATACTACTACTCAGCATATGACACTGATATTTCCAGGGTTCAATATTTGCACCATCCACCAACCAAATGCTGGTGACATAATGTAAGTGGCTGGTGGAATTGCTTCACTCACCAGTCCAAAATAAATGATAATCTATTGGGTGGCTGATAAAATGTAAACTTCCTCTAGCCATTTGTCTGGGGGACTAAAAAGTTAATCCAAAAGTTCAGAATATTTCCTTTAGTTGTTCATCCAATGTCCAAACCTTTTTTATCTCTACCTTGTTATCGTTCCAGCTGCTGACAATGCAGCGGTACATTAACACTAACCTTGACATTATGTCTCCTTAGGGAAGCACAATAGATCAATACCATACCTAGGTAAAAGTGCCAAGTTGATAGCATCAGTGTAGATACTGTGGTAAAGGTGTGTCCAGTGTGTGCAGAAATGATAATTGTGTCAAAATGTACAATGACAACCACTCTTGCTAAGCCGTGAGGAGATTGTTCTCTATTGCTGCATGCAAGACAAGATGGCCAAACTTATCTTGTATCTGTTGGAAAACACCAAGTGGTCAGTGTTGTGCTGTAAAAATGTTCCTTTACTCTTGTGGTGAGCCCTTCTTTCCAAGGACATTTAGCCTAATCCACTTCAGCTGCCTTCATTCAAAGCTGGTAAAGACGCCCCGTCGCTGACTCTGTTGATGAAATTGTGAGACTGTTTTTCATAAAACATAAATATCTGTTAAGAGTCTGGGTATGATCCACTTTAATGAAATGATGAGTAACATTTCCTTATTATCGCTTGCGCCCCATGCTGCACTGTGAGAAGTCATTGCCACAAATACAACTCTTGTTACATTCTGCAGCCAAAGGATAGTAATTGTGCAGCACAATTCTCATGAGAAAAACTTACCATATCCCGTTTCACAATAGCACAATTTCCACTGCCTTTCCAAATACGAAGCATTCGGTGCAATTTAATCTCTACCTCTTAATAAAACAACCATTTCAGTTGTTTCTAACAAATGAATATATGAAGTGCTGTGTGATTTAAAAATCAAAGGAAAACAGATGAAATGCCACATCCTCATGGAACCTTTTGTATTGAATTATATAAAAGGTTTATACAGAAAGTAAACATATTAAAAGTTTGACTACCGCATATGTATGACAACTGGATGAACATAAGCTTTGAGTTGTGTGTTGAACTGAATAAATATATTTCTGATATTAATGTGAAACACGTTTGTGGCAAAAGGGAGATCCTTGTGTTTTACGTGGAAAAGATCCAGTCTTTACACATTGCCTGTTTGGCCTTCATTTTTCATTCTGAAAATGTTAAATATACACATTTATTGGAGCAAGCACTTCCTTTTCAAAACAAGCAAATTATGTGGCATCTTCATCATTTGGAATTTGGACATTTGGACAGCTTTATTCCTTTGTACTTCCTTCTGCCGGCCGGCTCTCTCTTCTGAATGGGAACTGCAGAGAGCTGGGTACAACACTGCTGGGTATTCTACCAGATGGATACTCTGTATGAATCAGGGCTAAGTTTCAGCCAAGGCCCAAATGTGTGTGTTGGACTGCACATTGCATATCTGGAGACCACACAGGTTCCATAAGCATGTCTAAATCTCTCTACTGCCCTCTATCTTTGTCTGAATATTTCCCTCCGGGATCAGGGTCATAAGTTCAGCAACAGCAGGGGACCTGTGCTGAGACGAACACATGCCGTTGAGCTGCTAATTATCCTTCAACATCTCTTAAGCCATGACTAATACAACCATAATTAATTGCACATCTTTACTTTTAAAAACAAATTAGTAAAGAAGAACATTTTTGTCTTTACAAATTTGCAAATGTATAACATCACAACAACTCAAGTCTTAACCAATAACACTCATAGCCTTTATTTGCATACAGGTGAAAGAAAATATGCAGCAAGCAAATCTATATCCTAGGGGAAAAATCAAACACCTATTCATACAGAGACTAAAAAGAAACAGTGTTTCCAATTGGTCAGTTGGTGATCTACATCATCAGCATGTGGTCACAACCTACCGCCTCTCCTATATTATCTCAATAGTGTTTAGCAAATGTGGGAGAAGAAACTCAGCAGCGTGTGAAATGGCCCCCCCGCCAGCGATATCACACCAACAACAGTGATCCCCCGGTCAATTATATTCCTGCCCAAATATACAGACAAACAGAAGATTTCATTACCTATGGCGCTTGGTGAGGGGGCAGCAGAGAGGGAGTGGGAGGAAGGCACAAGTGATCTCATCCAATGTGCTGAAGCCTCACTGTTATAAATGAGTTTGTCATACCACCATGGTTGGCCATAAATGACCTCACCAGACGTGCTGCTGTAATAAACTAAACTAATAAGAATGTGCAGGAAGAAAAACACCGCCCGCAGTGAGCGCGGCTACTAAGAAGCGAGAGCTGGCTGCTAAAAACATAAATCTTGCCCTGATAAATCTCAATGGACGTCTGTCATTTGACGTGTAGAGTTGAAGTGTAAGGCAGGAGCAGGTATGTGGTAAAAAGGGGACACACACCCTGGACATCCGCAGTCATGGAGGAAAAGCCCCCTCTACTGTGAAAAGAGACTTCCATATGTACTTGTACCTTCTGTGGCCCTTTAACCTAGAACAGATGTCATCAATAAATACCGCTGACCCATGGAGGCATTCCAGCGTGTGATAGAGGCCTTTTTTTTTTGTAGCATTCTAGACAGGCTTGTCTAGCTGGTCAACACCTGACTAAACTGCAAGGTTTACAATATAGATGTGTAAAGCCTTTTTTCGTGTAATCATGGGCATAGGTGTTCGAGAAACAGTAATGCTTTAAAAACTCATTGGGTAAAGTAACAGCTTAGCTTACACACACTGCCAGCTCCCGTGGGAGCAGTGTGAGAACTGCTACAATCTGCCTCCTGTTACAAGGTCTGCTACTAAGTTATGACCTATCGCCTTGCCATTCTATTCTTTCCACAAACATCTGTAAGAAGAGATTTACATGTCCTCTTGTGCTTTTTGCGACTTCTTCAGTTTTCCATTGGCTTTGAAACTGGGTTTTGTCCTGTGAGATGTGCCATTTCCATGTTAGCATGTTTGAGTCAAATGTTCTTTTGTCTAGGCATGTAAGACTAATTTGTAAAAGTAAAGTGATTTGTTTTCTGTTGTGGTGCAATATCACAGTGACTTGGGCCAATTTGGATAAACACAACATGTCAAGAGAGGCGTTTGTCTGCTACAATCTACCACATTTTAGGGTCACAGTGAAGCCCTTAGTGAAGGTTGGACTGTGATGCTTACTGTGCTGCGTCTGATAACCATCACAAATGGTACATTTCAAAGGGATACTAATTTCCACATTAAGTGACTTCCACTCCTCTCGTTCTCTGTCAGCCATGCGGGGAGGTTTAAGACATGTTCACATGCTATCATACAGTATCCAGGTCAGACAAGTATGATAATCTTTTCAATATGTAAAATGTTTATTTTGTGGAAAGACCTCAAACAAACTAAACCAATATTTACAGAGACTGGCAGCCAAATATTCTGCCATTTTCCCAGCCATTACTGCTCCATCATTTATCTTCTATTCTCCTGAGCAAAATGCCGACAAGGAAACTAATGTGTCTGAAGCCTTTAGGACACTGTAACATTTCCTCTGTATTATTTTTAAGCATTTCAGACTTGTTTAAACAACTGTATAAAGTTATATCTCTCATGTATTAGCCTTTCTTAGAATACAACACGATATGTAGATTCCGCAACAAATACTTTGACAGCTGCTTCTGCTGCTAATGCTACTCTTTTGCTACTATTCAAAATAGGAAGGTGGAGGAGGAGGAAGAAGATATATATTTATAATGATGATGGTATTCCTATATCATCATTATAAATATATAATAAAATCCAAATAAAACCACCATTAATAAATCAAACTGGTCTCACGCCAGTTCTTGAAATGGTCAAGTTATTTTGATTCACTGATTTGTGTACACGATTATCTTGTTTACATGTCACGATTTTTGAACGTGACCACGAACTGCCATGACACTGGGTTGCTCTGGGGAACGCAACAACGGGAAAATGAAACCACACGCCGGCAACAACAGGACGGTTGTGGTTAGGAAGAGAATAACGCGGAAAGGAACTGCAACATACGGGACACGATCCCCAGTCTTCGGAGTGATAGTCCTGTGTTGTTTGACCCATCCACCACCTCAACCACCCTCCCTGCGCAGATTTTTGGCTTTTCAATACTGCTCGCTATCGTAATGATTCTGTAATCACGAAATCGGCTTCCCATTAAAATACATTATTTCAAAATTCGTAATCAACAAACGAAAATAACGATATTAACATGACCATTTCACAAACTGCCATGAGACTGGGCTGAATATTTTCAACCTTTCTCATGCTTTAAATGTTGTCTTTTTATTGGGTATAAAAAAAAAACAATATCCAACCAATATACACAATATGTTTAGTATGTCTACATAACAATATGAACATATTTTATTAGAGACTACATTCATGTAAAGCAACAAACGCTTAGAAGGCATTAGGTTGATTTGGTTTGGCTAACATTTGATAAACACAAGATTAAAACCCCTGTACTTTAATAATGAGAAAATTGGAGTAAAGTGTGATCCAACATCACATAAATAAGAACTATTAGATTGTATATAAGGTGCTTGAATGTGTGTATGGCTCACTTATGGTTATGCAAATAGCAGTGAAGATGCCCTAAGAGATCACTGTGATTCCTCCAGTCTGTCTCTTTCAGAACTTCACCTGTAAAATCCTTACTGCATAAAATACCACCACCACCATCAGTACAATAAAGTGACCACTCTAAGTAAGTTGTCATAATCTAACCGTTATTTGCAACAACTTTAAAAGACATTAAAAGAGAGAAATCCTGTGAAGACGCTTGACATACTTGGTCACACAGAACGTTGCATGCTAGAGGAGGAAACCTTGGTGGTCCATCGTTGGTCACTATTAAAGCTGCATTATTTTTCTTCCTCTTGACCCTTGGAAATGTCTACAACACCAAGATGCCCTCTCTTAGAAATAGCAGCTGTGTGTAGTTACATAACAGGAAACAGCTGTCAGAGGCAATCCCAGTGTCTGGCTCTTTAGGTCCGGGTCTGGACTCCTGTACAGGTTGTGCTGTTTGTTTTGAGAAGTTCTAGAGAGTCCAGGAGTCAATGGACTAGAAGAAGTATAGGGTTCATCAAAAGATGCTGCATGTCTGGGTGTCAGCTATAACTTGCTGGATAGTCCAACCATGCATCCATACAATGTATTTCTTCGTTTTATTTATGTCTTCCCTCAAAATGAACGAGGCAACTGTTGATTTCTGCCTGACATTAACAGGTTAATAGAGCTAAAACGTTAATTCCTCAGTAAAGGACAAGTCCAAATCAATATTTTTATAGTACACTATGGATCAAATGACCAATGTTATGTGAAATAGGCCACTCACAGCGACAAACTCACGAAGAATCATCCTCTAACTCTGCAGTTCCCCTCAGCTTTCTGGAGTGTTTTAGCATTTTTCAGTTTGCTGTTTTGATTCTATTGCCCCCAAACAATTTGATTCAGTCTCACCCTGTGACTCACTTTAAGCTACTTGCACAGCACCAAACATATTACAGACACAGTTAACAGCAAGGTGAACATAGCATTTAACAGCTAAAAAATAGTCAGATTTGTTCCCAGGAGTTGTGGAGACTCTGAGGAGAGTGACTGATCCATAATGGCCAGTTGGTCAAAAAACCCACTCAAAATAAATGCTAATATCATCTTTCTAAGGAGATAAAATGTCAATGTTGTCTTTCCAGCTTTTTTTTGTTGTTGCCAAAAATCAGCTAATGCAATTTCAAAGTAGCTGTTCAATCTTCAAAAGAGAAATGTATTTTCAGTTTATTTCAGCTTGCATGGAGAGGTACTTTTGTATATATGTTACTTTTAAAATATGCCAAATTGTGCCAATTATAAAGAAATTACTATAAATGAAGACAATTATTCCTCACACTGAGATCAAATCTGTTATTGGCTTTGTCCTGCACAAAGTCCCTAAATCTTACCAAAAATTATATATTTGAACTTCATCACACATATGTGATGTGCTGTGAGTGAATTGCAAATGGTTACACTTATATTATACATGTACTTTATTTTACTTAGAAAATATGTAATGTCATGAAAATTTCCATCATAATCACTAGACCAGAAAAGAAAATTGCTCCAAAAGTCACCATTGTAATGAACACTTTTTTTGTCTAGTAACTAAATTTTAACATTAAGCACTTGTTATATTATATAATGCATGATCATATATGACATTTTATACTCCTATTTTTTTTGTGTTGTGCCATTTCTAATGATTTTTTTTTTTTAAAGATTTTTTTGCGCATTTTAGGCCATGACATGCAGCAAAGAACCACAGGTTGTAGTACTCATGGCTGATGCGCCAAGGAGTAAACCTCTATATTTGGGCGCACACTCTACCAGGTGAGCTGCCTAGGCGCCCCCATTTTAAATGTTGGCAGTTTTTGAGACTTTGAATTATTAACACATAGTCTTACATCAAAATAAGTAAGCAAATAAGGACTATATAACAAAAGCTAATAAGCCCAACCTACATGTAACAAAGTAATAAAAACATGGCAATCGCAGCCGGAATAGTGTGCCAGTTATTTCCTGCTATATGTTTTCAAGAATTTTAGTTACAAGAAACATGCAACCAATCTGTCTGTTTTTGTAAGATTACCTGTCCCTATAGCTGTACCTCAAAGAAAGAAGTCCACTAAACCAAAAAGGCATCTATTATGTGTGATGGAGAAACCTAATGAGAGCTGAAAATCAAACCGTTGTGTAATCGGACACTGTACTGTACACAGTAAAGATTCTCCAACTCGTTTAACCCTGAACAGCTTCAGCACCTGATCAAAAGTTTGCTGAAGGTCATAAAAATTCCTCACCTTCAGTTAAATTTATGGCAGTACTCATTAGTTGAAATAAAACAGATTAATGCAAGTGCAATTAAATGTGACCTATAGGTTTAATAATGAAGTGGAGTCTACTTAAGCATGTCTTTTCCATTCTCCCCAGCCGTCCCTGAGTCCACATAAAACTTGTTTTAGTGAAGGTGTACACTGGAAACAGTGGTGAAGGAGACTGCTGAGGAACTTTTAACTGCTCTAGGTTCTGTTTGAAACCTTTTAATACAGCAGCTTAGAAATTCACATATGTTTTGTACATTTACAATATATTTCACTCTGTTTATTTTTCAAATTTACACTAAACGTACTTAATTCAATTATTTATTTTCAGTTATAAATGTTCAGCCCTGAGGCCTTAAGTGTCAGTGTGAGATTTGTTCTGTTGATCTGGAGTGTTAGTCCACATCATGCTGTCCCACAGGGATGGGGTATTTGTTCAGAGAAAAGGAAGCCACAACCTCATTATGCTGCTAATTTTAGGCACCAGGAAAAGATGTTTGGAAACTTTTGGCCCAGATTCCAAGTGCTGGAGTGGTACCCGCTCTGCTCGCTATTCCCGTGGGTGAAGCATGGGGTGATTTTGGTACTTGAGCAAGCTCAAAGAAACAATTTACAACATATACAGTGGAACTTCAAAAGTGTCTTATCAGAGTCAGGCATCAAACATGAATGATTCCATATGAAATAGCAACTTTCTGTTTACTGTAATTAGGGGAATATTTTTCCATTAGGGAAGTGAAAATAAATGAACATGGCTTTGGTTGAGAAGCTGACGTGTAACTACACACGCTCCTCTATAAATTTCAGGTGGTGGTTTAGGCAAACTGTAACTTAGAAAACCGTAACCTTGAGTTTGTCAGTTTTTTAAAAGCATAAGTATTACATTTAGACCTGCAATAATTTGTTTGACCACTTGAGAACAGCACAACAAGATGTAAACATGATATTGACAGTTGATCATAGAAAGTTTATTTAAACAGTTTAGCATTTATTCACTCACCGCTTAGCTTTGTTTTGGTCTCCCCCAACTCCCCCATGGTGGAAAATATTTGGCTCTTCAAGCTGATAAATCCTCCACCATAAGCTATACACCAACTTTGTTTGTAGTTTGCTGTTGGGCAGGTAGCGTAAAGTGGCTTTGCGCTGAAATCACGAAAAAAAACGCCAATGAGAGTGGTGAGACTGAACCAAAACAGTAAACTTGCGGGCAAAACAACAACTAGCTGAATGACGAGGAACCGCAGAATCAAGTGACAATTAAGTAAACACTTTCATATTACACATTGTCAGTTTTTTATTTTTTTTTTATTAGAGCAGCTTTATCATTTAGAAATTAACTTAATCGTGTCATGATCTCATTGGCTTAAATATGTATTTAAAAAAGAAAAATATAACCTTCCAATTGCATATTATCTACCTAAATAAAAAATGTAATCTGTAAAATTAAAAAGAAAATCACATTGCATCTAAAAAAGATCACATGTTGCTATACTCAGTCATCTATTTATAGAGTGTTACAGGGAAATAAAAACTTGAAAAGCATGTTGAATGGCAGAACTCTCTTAAATCCTGGCGTCGGCTCTGTGTGGACCATAAACCTGGCAGGAGCTGTGGGGAGGGATGGGGAGGTAAACCTAACAAACTCATAATAAACATGATGGTTGATTAATTGCAGATGAAACAAATGACACTCGGACACTGGGCTCCAAGGAAATGTTCTCAAGGAGCACAGCTGACTAGAGAAATGTGGCGCCGGGCCTCCCATAAAAGTCTGTGATGGTTATTAAGACTTGGCCAGTGAAAATGGATTACAGTAGCTTCAGAAGACACCCTGCAGGTTGGCATAGGGGGAACAAAATCACCTCTCATATACTGAATACATTTTCCTACATGTTTGTGTTAATCTAATGGGGGAAAAAAGGAAGTTTGGCTGACATTTAGACTGTTAAGACTATGTTTCAGGATGTGTTGTAAAATTACAGGTATCAGAAAGCCCTAAAATATCACACAAAACATTATCTGTGGGAAATCATCAGACTAACCTCTTTTCGAACCACCGTATGAACATACAACGTGACCTTATCTGGTACTTTCCTGGGATGGTGAAAAGAAAAGTTTGAGAAACATCCATTAGCAGCACTGTACATCAGTGTATGGTCCCTGCCCAGTCACGTCAGACCACCCACCCACAAAGTGTTGAAACAGAGTCAAGAAATGGTCATTAAATCGTTTCCCCAGGTCACTCAAATCAGACTTGTTAAAGCTGTGAACTGGAGGAAAGACCCTGCTGGTAGCCATACAACAAGCGCCAGCCGCAGCACACTGACCCTGATTAATAATATTTGTTTGCCACGCTTAAAGGCCCAGAAGCATCACTGTGTCATGCGTCTCTGGTTGTCATATCTTTTTTGTAAAGTATTGATTGTGTACACGGCTCATGTGTTAATATCTAATTTTTCTGAAAATGATTCTGTATGATTCATATTCACGCCACGTTTCCTGATCAGATTCTTGTGTTCGTTTCGTTTACCACAATAAAAGTTGTTTTATTATTACTGTAATCTTTGTAGCTTTGAAAAAAAGAGGCAAAACATATACCGCATGCCATTGCATAGTTGAAAGTTGACCTCTGCTCAATTTCCTATTGTCCTAATATCACTAAGATCTCTGCTGTCTGTCACTGCCTATCTGCCAGAGACTACATGACAATGTATGCAGGCCCAGGCTGTCCCTGCAGTTGTGAGAACATTGGCCACTTTCTTTGAGTGACGTGATCTCTGGAAAATTCAGGGCAGAAGCAATAATTCAATGAGCCCTTACTGTGGCTACCAGTGCCAAACCTTTCATGTCTCCATGTTGTCTGTGCTTTCAGCAGACTGGGGCTGCACAGCTACAGTGGTCAGCATCAAAGTCCATAGTTTTTTTTTTTTGTCAGCTAAACTAAGCAGTGACTTACAGTAGCTGGGGGACTTGGCTTTTGCCAGAAGGAAATAAAATAAAATAGGCAAGATGGCCCCTCTCAGAAATACATTTATATCGACAACAACAGCTAACAGGTCTATTTTAATTATCCTCAGCTGTTATATTGAAACAGGCTTTTCTAGGCAGCCATGATTGTCCATATTATTTACTTAAATATACAATGAATAATTCAGCATTCTGCAAAGTTAAGCAACACAGTCTTGATTATGACTGGATAAATGACTATATTAACAATAGCTGCCAAAGTCACATTTCAGCAATGACAGCCATGACTGGCTCAGTGGATCATAAATAACCAACACATTCTCACTCCCGTCTTGTAAAATATGGACGCTTGGTCAGGTGACTTGGTCATTATTATTGACGCTAAAAGTCTAACAGATATCACATCGACAATAAAGCTCACCCAGACACGAGCAGGAATGCGTCTCCTGTTTTGGTTTTGAGCGTGCTGATTAGATGTCATTTTGACTATTGAGCTGATTTTCACACAGATAGCACAACAGTGTTTACATACTTCTAGAAACTGGTAAGAAGATAGTTAATTGGCATCAAAGCAGGTAGGGCAGGGGCCACCACTTCCGTCTTTGCATGAGCAGCAGCCTGCCCAGGTGAAATGGAGTTCATGACGTCAGCTCCTCGGCTTGTCATACCAGTGAGGACTTCACACGACACAACATCTGCACGCACATACTGCACATATCAGAAGGCCACGAACTTGAAGGAACTAAGAGAAATTCAGAATATGATAGTTTAGCTAATGCAAATGTTGTATTGCAGAGGGGAAGGGCTTTATTTAAAGGAAACAAGTTAAAAGTGAAGTCAAAAGCATAAGTGGGGAACCAATGAAAGCAAAGTGTGTTACTAAATAATAGCCTTGCTGCTTCTGTTTGAAAGCCAATGGCTTTAGAATGATGGATGAGCAACACATTCAATGTGCTTTCACTGTAGGAGGAATTTCTATCTGGCAGTAGTGAAGTCCATAAATAGGTGCCAGTTTCTCCCTACATACTCGGTGAAGCGTGGGTGGCTTTTTGGAACTATAGTTTAAGTACACAAAAAAGCAATGAGGAAAATCAAGCATGGCCACATTTTTGGTTTTCTTTCCTCTTGCTTTCATTCTCTCTCTCTCTTTGCAAATTATGTGTGATAATGTTCAATTTGCCGTTCAACATTCAGGTGTAAACCCCTTGTAATACTTGAGCATAGCATCCTTTCAGCGCTGTTTAACCAAAGTAGGCAGACTGACAAGAACATCACTAGAGCATTGGCAGATGGTTTCTCTGGTTGCCTCTCTGTCTTTGATTTTTTAATATGTTAACATGCATTCATACAAGGATTCCATTGGACTGAGTCTCATTACTCTGTGGTGAGTAGATCTCTAATGTAGTCGACATCCTGCAAATGTTAACATTTAAAAATGATTTGTTGAGAAATTGGAGAAAATCTGCCAGTACCACAGTAACAAATAACTGGTAATAGTTTTTTGTGTTGCTTTTTTTTAAATAATGGAGCTTTAACTCAAGTTTTCTATTTATATCCATGCTGATTTCTGTGCATAGTCTCTACGTTATAAGATACATTTAGGAAATATTGGAGGTATTCAGGAGGTGCTGATGTATTGAATATGTAAATGGTAAAATATACTGTTAGACAGGAATTCAGTCTTTGGTTAACATACAATACATGTTTAACAAATTAATTTAAAAATGCTTTACAATGCTGTTTCTGCATACTCTTAACTGCTTATCTTTGCAAAACCACTGGCGCCATATAATTGGATTACCTGAGCATTCTGTTGATGTTGAAGGAAGGGGTGGAGGCATTGTTTCAGATGCTGTTATGATAGCACTACATTGTGAAATCATTTGCATTGCACAAATTAAAAAGATAGAATGCTTACATCATACACAGTCTTCATATCCACGTCTGGATTTAGGGTTCAGGTTAATAATCCACTGCATATTCTTGCTATGTGGCAAGTCTGTTCATAATTGTTGTTGTTATAGTCAAGATATTTCATTTCCATCCAACTTTGTCCAAGCATGTCATAGTGTCTTTTCCACTGCACAAAATTACAGGGAACAATTGTGTAAATATTTTTCAGAACATGTCACAAACTGACTGATTTAAAAGAAATTAAAGAAAAGATAAGGGTTGCACAACTTTAGAATTTCCAGAATTAATTTGCCGGCTGTTAAAGCTGCATGGGCAGAGTTTATTTTAACGTAAAGACATGATTTATGAAGACTTCTGGATAAATTCCTTGGCTTTTGCATTACTGTGCAGGTGATCGTTTTGCCAAGATACTCATGGCCCAGGCTTCTGTGCAAGAGGCTGCTGCAATATGGGCCAAAGATAACATGATATTTGAATGTTTTGGTTTTTTCCCCCTCCTACTTCAGCAGAAGGTGAGAAACTGAGCTACCAGCATTGCTCTTGTGTTTGTAAGCACAGTTCTTCAGGAGAGATAGGTCTGTAGAAGCTGGGGGTTGTTATAAATTACCTTGTGATGAAAGTGATAATCCTTGTCATAACAGCTCCTATACTGGAATGGGCAGAGCTCAGATCACTGCCCATCTTTCCCTGCAAAGCTTTGTCACATTTGATTAGATTGTGATCAGGATGTGGTTGACTTAGGGGGAAAAGACAGTCACATAGGATGAATATTAGTAATATCATGCAACTGTAGCTACAGAGTTTTGGCTTTACCACTGGATGAAAGGAGAACAACTAACACTACTGATGATAAAATTGATTTTTGATCAAAACCTTTTAAAATCAAATCCTAAATCGCTCAATTGTCCAATGTACTAATGTGAACTTTCAATCCATAGTTCAAAAAAAGAGAATACTAATCTGCCTATTTAGCAGCTTTTCAGACCCCACTAACAATTTCCTGGGTCAAAACAGTCTGTTTACACTGCTTTAATCGAGACCTGCTTGTCACACAAAATGATTAGAGTAGATGGTATCATTTAGGATTAATTACTTTGTTTATCATACTGTATGTGCAACCTGAAAGTATTTGTAAACCACCATACCCAAACACATTAAAGGCTAAGTTGTACTGTGTCTAACATTTCCCAAATTTAAACTTTTTTTTTTTAAATAGCCAGACGTTTAACCAAGTAATGACCGTGATAAGTCCCCTTAATCGGGCCACAGAAAATGCTTTGAGGATAAGGTTCTGTAGATAATGATTAAGATGATACAGTCAGTCGGAGATTGCAGTGGGCAACTTCATGTTTAATTGCTTAAATCAACATGATAAGATGCTCTTTAAATGTCTGTGTGGCTCTGACAAAAGCATGCTGACATTGTGAACAGGCATTCACTGTTTACTTATTCAAGACCTCCATTACAAAGATCAAATCAGCTACAAACATCACGACGGAGAACAATGTGAGTGCACAAAGGGTTTGTTTGATGCATGTATTACAACATGTATTTCTGCAAAAACAGAAATACATGTTGTAATAAATCAGATTAAGTCTAGCACAGTTTACTGCGTAGAAGGCTAAAATATAACACTCAAAAATAACGGATGAGATCGCAGTTAAAGCAGTCATATCATTCCACTCTTACTCATCAGACTAGACTGCTCAGCAAGAACACAATCGCATAATCATTACCATTACAGATGAAAGGCAAGGCTCAATTAGAGTGGCTCCAATTGCCACAATTAAATAAGTGTGGTTGAATGATAATATCTTTTCCCCCCAGAAATAAAAGAAAAAGACGGCAGCATTGAATAATCATACAATCAAAAACAATCAAGTCGGACTTTGAAGTTGTTGCACTACAAAATCTTAGAAATACATCTGGTGCAGAAATGGTGTTTTGGGCTCAGCCGACAGGCGCCGTTGGACCACTGCGTCGCAGGCCACGGGGTCGGGCCTACTTATTCCAGTACCATAGGTCTGCTTTTGGGTAGCTGAGGACACTGGTGTGTGTTCCCACCCACAGAGCATTGCAACAGCCCGCCAGAGTCCACAGCCCTTTCACAGCCGTCCAAGACTTGTCCCATGAACCCATCCCTGCATCAAAACCAGCTGAGTGTGAGTGCGGCGTGGTAAGCACTCGTGCTCACACATAATTTGTAGCTGACTGCTAGTCTTGCAACCAATTGATCACTGTGTAAATAAACATGATATGAATGGAACAAAACCTCACTGCTTCACTCAGAAAGATTTAGTCCCCGCATTTGAAAAAGGCCTGAGGCTTTTTAAGTTTTTTGAATTTAAGTCTTTAGATGTCTTGTCCTTTTATCTGTGCTTGTACAGTTAAATGCAGACTGTCCATTTCACAGCTGATGAGATGCTCACAGGGCAGTTTTCCAGCTGGGCTGAGATCCAGTGTAGTTCCCCTTCACCCAGTGGACTTCAGGAGCACTCAAGCATGCCAAACAGAATACACACTGATTGCCCCAGACTGGGACAGTAGATATTTCTTCAGTTGTTAGACATTTCTGAAGCAAACAAACATGTCAACCAATTTACTCTTAAATCAGCACAAAATGCTGAGGTGGACCCATCTCCATAAGAGTAATTATCATTATGATTGTGTGCAGCTGTAGGAAATGATAGAGTGTACATTTAATGTGCAGGTCTGTTGTAGATGTATCTTTTGGGGTCTTTTTGGCTCTGTCTCTCAAGAGAAAAAAATGTGTTTTATCAAAAACTTCTTATTCAAAATGTTAATAGTACTCTAATTTGGTCTGTTTGGAGTGTGACTACTGTTATTTTGCTCTTTTTTACTTTACAAACTGACAAGAGAATGAATTTAAATAATTAACTAACTAACTAAGTTAACATCTCCTGAATCACCCACAGGAGATGCTTCATCCATCCCCTATCTTAAACTATGAATAGCTGGCTTCGGCACATGAAACACAGCTGCTCAACACAAACACTTAAGGGGCATTAAAGGACAGCTTGGAGCTTTTGAACCAACTCTGATCTAGAAAAAAAATTAGATTAAATGTCCGATTAAGGACAACCAGAAGTTATAGTTTATTATTCCAAAGGTTGAGTGGGTCTAATCATAGGCTCCAGTACTTAGGGATCTGCTGCTGCTACTGGGCTAAGCAGCCATTTTCACTGTGTTTATATAAACTACCCAGTTACTTGCATAGTTTACTTTAGTACCAACATGTGGCTAACAGAGTTTAATATCGCAGTCAGCATAATTGCTTGAGTTATTTAAAAGGTGTGTTTATTTTAACCGTTGCCATATCAAAAGCTGCAAAAATGGAAATGGTTCAAATCACAGAACATCAGGACAGATATAAATGAAAGAGTAGAACATCTACAACAGGGCGACCAGATCTTTCAAATTAGCCTTTGGAACTCATAAAAGTATTAAAAACAGTGTTTAGGGATTTAAAAAAAAAACGGAGTAGCAGTAAATTAACTGCAAGTTTTGGACGTAATATTCCAACTTATTTACTGAGCGAGTGACATACTGCTGAAAAAGGCGCATCTTCCAGCCGTATGCAGCAGAATCAGGTGGCAGAAAGGGACTGAAACACATTTACTACCTTTAATTGTGCAAATAGACTAACATAAGGACACTGTCTTCAGAGTCAAAAGTCACGTGCTGTATGCTATACTAGATAGCAGAGGGATGTACACCAACACACACTTTACTCTAACTTTGGTGAGGTTGTAGGCCTACTTGTCCTTCGAGTGCTTCTTTGGGGGTGTAGTCTGTCACATATTACGAGCTTTGACAGAAGTGTGAAGGAAATACATTAAATTGCCTCAGGGGTACCCATGGCCGACTTAACCACAAACAGACCGTGCCAGACTTCTCACAACAGGTTTTTTTGTAGCACAAGTGAGAGGTGAAAGTTTAGCTTAAGTTACTTCAAATGAGAAAATCCTGTCACAGGCCTTTCATGTCCTTGACTTCAACACGTTGTGTCGCCAAGTGCGGTGATAGCCATGAAAAACTGTTTTGATGATGATGTCACTACGTCCTAATCTGATTGTTCTCTTTTTTCGCCTTGCTTTAGGGCACTTCTCCTACATCCTGTCAGGAACGCAATTCAATACACAAACATGTTCTTACAAAGCAGTGCACACACAGGTGAAGCTACCGGGTGATGCAACTTATCCAGTGATGAGTAAATAGTGTAAGAGATATTCACAAAGGATGTTACACACACTATTTCTAATAATGAAACTGATTAAACTCACTGATAAGACATTGTTGAATGGGTTTACATTGGAATACATGTAAGGAGTTGTAAATTGTCCAATAATGAAATTTTGTGTCATAAGTCCCTCCAGGATTTTGCTATGTTGCGATCGCGCCAATTCAACCGTAACTTTGGTTCAACTAGCAATTTTGACCAATCACCGCAACTGTTTTGCAAGTTGACCAATAACCGTGTTTTCCGTGACTTAAACCAATCCCAGCAGTCCCACGTGCCAGACTTTGTATCAGTACGTGACTCTGAGAGCCAATGGTAAAGTTTTGAGCCTCAACAGAGCTGAAAGTTGAGTTTTGAAATATTTTCACCGGGGTAGGAGGAAATTAGGAGATTCTTTTGGTAATGTAATATTATTAAGGTAATATTTGGTTCCTAGTCCTTAAAAAAGGCCACATAGGTTTAATTTTTATTTAAAAAAAAAAAAAAAAAGGCAAAATAATTTTCGTATGACACCTGGGTCATGTAGTTTTTAGCAAAGGATACTCAAACATTAGTAAATAATGAATTTGTGTGAACTATTTTCAGCTGCGGATTAACACACGTTTGGTGTGTCTAAGTATTTACAGCAACGGGGCGTACGTAAGAATAAGCTTTCGTTACACAGACAATCTAAGTATAATTCAGTTTTGGTGTTTTCATGGTATTTGTTGACTGTAAGAAATCGAAAGAAATTGTAAATTTCTTATTGATCAATGGATTGAATCGTTTCAGCACTGATAGTATCTTTGCATTCTTACAGCATTTAATAAAGCTTAAACAAACCTTTTTGTTGCTAAAATAACACAATTCTTGCCTATTAAAAAACCTTGTGTGTAAATAATCATGCATTAGCTAAGTACATCAGAGGATGATCTACCACAGACATATGCTCTGCAAGCAGCAGTTAAGTTGGTCAATCATCCAAAAGCTATAAGTATTATTCCTTTAACACTGAACTATGTTCAACCTGGCAACACTATTAAAAGCTGTCAGCACCACCTCCATCGCCACAGACACTACTGAGTCTCTGATTCACTCAGCTTCACATTAACTGTTAGGATTTTTAGAGAGAGATTTAAAGTGACATTACATCACATCTGTGGTACTTTGGCTTTCTTAAATGTATGTTATATATGCTTATATGCAAAGTTCAGAAAAAGAACCATCAGCACAACAGTCCTATACTAACATCTAACAGTTTCCTGCTACACTTATACAGAATAGATTTCCTTTGATTGTTTTTGTATTTTCCATTATTCCTAACTCACTTTTCGGGGGCAAGTTACTTCCTTCCTGACCCCGAGCAAAGTGTGTACCCTTGTTCATGTCTTCAGGCTTATTTCTGAATATGGCCCTCTTCTGTGCAGAAAATTGCATTACAGTCCTGGAAGGAAAACATTTGAAAGTCGACTGTCTTCTCGACTCAGTTTACTGTTTTTGTTACAGAAAGGTAACTTAATCTTTCATCCTTAATGAGGACATATTTCATGGCAAATGCATGATCACTTAAACAGTTCACCTCACCTTATTCAAGTCACATTTTGTCTGATTGGGACAAGCGATATCCACACATTTCAAATGTAGAGAAATGTTTGAAGGCCAAAAGCTTAACATGATATATGGTATAAGAGGAAATAATAAGAGTGTGGTGTAGCTGAGATACTGAGAGCATTTTTAGGTCTGAGGTTTGTTTCAGACAGAACTGGCCTAGACTGATATTGGACTGAGCTATACAGCTGTACAGTAAAACATATTTCTCCTTGGCTCTGTTCCATTTTCATATGCTAACAAGGTGCAGTGTTTGCTAAACGTAGCCCATCACTTGTGTCTTTTAGTGGCGCTTAGAGAGGAGGGAAAACATGTGCACCCGAAGTGCATCATGATCTGGTGTTCATTTGATAGTTTTAAACCTGGGCAACTCAGCTGGTTTTCATTTTGCAGCTTGCATGCTGGTCAGAGTTGCCTTGTTTTATTGGAAATCGTGTTCGTATATCCCCTGCCCAGTGCTCGCTGACCTGACAGCTCCCATGGGGCTCATGGGTACATCCAGGAAGCACTGCATGCCGTGCTCCGTGGACACGGATGTTGCTTGGTAAGATGACACAGTGTGAGTTTTGTTTGCATAGGCCTGCTATTTAGTCACTCCTAGTTCCAGATAACGAGTGTTGTATTGTCATTGAACTGTGAAGAGCTGTTTGACTATGATTCTTGAGCTTGAATCATATTATATTGCTTTCATCCAGGCTGTGTGATATAGGAAGACTCCTTTCTACTGTACGTGTTAGGTACACAGGTACAGAAGTATTTGCGTTAGACACAGAACTTCTATCTCTAATGGTCATTCTTATTAACGTAGCTGCTGCCGTACTAACCAAATATTCTTAAAATATTAAATTAATTACAATAATATTGTAGTTTGCTTCTTTGTAATAAAAAATACTGCAGGTTGTTATTAAAGTCAGACTGTAGGTGTCTATACATTATTCTTAAATGTACTTTATGGTTATCAATGCTGATTCAAGTCTAAACCTTGTGTATAATCACCATTAAAGATAATTACATGAAAGAGCAATGAAGTAAAATTACTTTATGAAGTAATTTTCTGGGATGTACAGGTATTGTACAGTATGTGACAAGCATTACAGCGAACAAACGTTGCTTTTCAGTTAGGCCTATACAGGCTTCTACAAAGAAAAATAGTCAAATGAAAGTAGGTACAGATTTTGAATAGATCTTTAAAGAGAGCAGTAACCGAGATCTCCCGTTGGTCCCTTTCTGTACTATAACAGCAGAGCAGAAACAGTAAATGGTCTGCAGATATATTGAAAATGACACAGCCCTTTAGATAAGGCTCACAAGTCCTATGTGAATACGATGAGTGCTTACATATTTTGTGGCCTTGTTGGGGGCAGCAATAGAGTGTACCTTATTCCAGGCAGTATAACTTTAATGAGAAAAAATATTTTTACTTTGCACAATATGAGCTGGGTTTGTTTTGTGTTATTATTTCTTGGATTCCATGCAAAAGGCTGAAATGTGATATTGCATTAATCTTATGTAATTTTAAAATGTTGCATTGCTTATTTCTTTATATTGTGCCCAGCATTTGCGTTGCATGTGTTTTTCACATTACAATGTAGCATGGCATTTCATAATATATGGAATATAGCTTATATCTGATGTCTTTTGAAAAATGAAATGCCACAAAGCCAACTGTGTGATTTATTAACCACTACTGCATTTCTTTTAGTAGGGCTTGGCAAATTCTGTGTTTTTGCTATGGATAAAACATACGAAATCATTTGAGTCTTCACAAAGCTCTACCCTACAATAGTCTTTCACAAACAGCCCAATGTGTTTGAGTCTACAGTATGTGAAATAGTAAATAATAGCCTTGACTTAGCTGGGATAGACCCTGACACTGGGTTGTTGCTTTGCTTCAAACATAATGTTTCTTTTCCTTGACATGGATCACTATCCTGATGTAAAGCTGGCATTCTGTTCTGATTTAGACTAATAATTTATTGCATCTGGCATCAGGGTCTGCACAACAAGACCAAAGGCACAGCACAAGCTTTCAAAAAGAACCTGATATTTCTGCACCCTAATCAGTTTAAGATGAACCTCTTCTTTGTGACAAAGTTCTATTTGCGAGATCTAGCAGACAAAACATCTTTCTAAACTTACAGAGCCATTAATATAGATATAATCATAGGTCTCTTTCAGAAGATTTTGCCCTCAGACAGGATTCCTCTCTAGTGAGTGCCCGACTCCCTTCAAAGCCAAAGTGTGACTTACAAATGACTTGCTGTGAAAGAGTGACGGAGGACATGAGAGATGGCCAACATCCCCTTTGTGGAATATTAATTATGCTCAAAGGATTTCATGAGCCATAAGCACACGCATTGAACAAACCCAACCAAGGTAGTATATTAAAACAAAACACAATCAAATGTCATATTTTTGAAATAAATGGTAACGTTTGAGGGTGAGAAAGTGAATCCTTCTTTTAAGTGTTTTTGATGAATTAATCGCAAAAAATTGTATCATACATCAAATCTTGGCTTCACATTTTTGAACATTTTACATATACAGTAAACTAAATAGCTTTAAAGACAATTAGAAGCAATTTAAAAACTTGAAGTAGAAACTAATCAAATCATGCCTTGGTTCACCTTACTATATCATTGAGGTTGCAAGACTCAGCAGATCAGAATGAAGAGAGACTCATCACAATGACAAAGCTAAATGTGGGCCAGGTTCCTGGCCATCAAAGCAAGTTCGGAGCTGCCTTTTGAAAAACAATGGTGCAACCGCTAATGTGGCTCATTGAAACGCTCGGCTGGCCGTGAATGGCCATATTTCCCCACGTTAAAAGACATCTTCAGAGAAAGGTTTAGTGGAGGTGAGACTGTCACTTCTACTGGCGCCTTGCTCACCTGGCTGCATAACTTCACCAGTGTCAAGCCAACAATCTCCATAGCCAAAAACACACTCCTAATGTATATATGAGTGCTGCCAAATACTCACACTTTAGTACTTTCCATTTGTTCGCCAGTCTGATGGTTCACTGCCATACAACATTTTCTCAAACCCTAAATGCTTTGGGGGTGTATGTTTTATATGTTAAATCCTACATTCTAAATATTATTGTATTAAGTGGCAATTTTGCCCTCTATATTTTTAACAAAATTAATTTGATCATCAGAGACAATAAGGCTTTATGTTTTAAACATCTACTGTATCTACTTCTCATGCATGTATTGCACTTGAGCATACAGCATGTGTTTGCGGTACCCCAGGGAGTGTGCTTGCCCTTGTAACCCACAAACACAGGGAGCGGTGGGCCACAGACTTAGGGCAGCTCTTGGCTGAATTATACAGCTTGGTGAGATCCACTGAGGATGACCCCACTTGTTGAAAGCAAACATGCAAATAAGATTTGGTTTCTGCCTGACGTAAGTGCCGAAACAGGCTGGGAGTCCCCATTAACAATTAAAAGTTTGGGGAATTCTAAGTCTGATTTCATTTCATTGACCTTTTCTTCCCAGGTATACTTTATTGCCTTAACGTAATGTGTGGTCAAATGCTGGTAAAATACCTATAGTTCCATCACATATACTACATTATATTTTTGACTTCAAATAATCGGTTTAGGTGGGTAACAGTTCAGTACAAATGCTGTTTTATAAAAATGTTTAAATGAAAAACTGACAGATGTTTCAAAGCCACAAGAATAAAATGTAAATGTTTTTTCCAATTTCTACTACCATGACCAATTTTAATTTCATAGAACCCCCACTTCACCAGAACTGTATCACGGACGCAAACATCCACCATGACAGGAAACATTTTAATTGGTGTTTTTATATTTACCAAGCTGCAAATGAAGCATTGAAATTAAATAATGTCTTCCAGGTGTACCTCAGAACCCCTAATGTTGGCAATTAAGCTATTACCTTGAAAGAAGTGAAAATGTTGGGAGACATGGTTCTCAAAAGAGATGATACATTTTACATTGAACTGAGGGTTCTGAACACACCACACATATTTAGATTTACTTTTGCACTAAAAAGGTATTATCAACAATTCTTGCAGTTTTTATTTCGATATGTTAAAGGCACCAAAGTAGAGCAAATTCAAATGGGTTGACTTGTAAACAATATGAAATAATAAGCAGTATTATTTAAGATCGATGACTAACCCACTTTAGTTAGGTTAATGTTACTGTACAATCTTCACTTGCACATTTTCTATTCCCATCCAGTGGTGGGACTATTAGAGTAAACCAGCATCAATACTCCCACCTACTGGCCAGTGTTTGCTAGTCTGCAGCCCCTGCAATCACTTTGCCCCTTTCCCAACCTCCCACCGCCCACCTCGAGGCTTCCCTTCCTGCTGGACGAATGGTAAAGTGATCTGTTGGTCCCTAAGTGCTTTTTGCTGTCAGTGGTGTTGACGTGGGATGCAATAGAACCCCAGCTGAGGCCACCTTGACGGAGCCGACCTGTGGGCTGTGTGTGCACACAGCATCAATATACACAGTGTACACATTAACTTCCAAAAATGTTGCACCTTTCATTTTTTGGCTCTATTTCTGTTAATCGCTCGCTTTATTGATTCAACAAAAGCATTAAAAAATGTTTAAGTTTTTAAAAATAAGACATTTTTATTTTTTGATAGGACCAACAATTGTTACAGTAGGCCTATTTTAGTGCATGCAGTAAAAAGTGGTATTCCTGCTGTGACCTAATCAATTGAACTGATTACCATCACTTCCAACTACTGTTTCTGGTACAAAGAATGAATGAAAATGATAATATTCTGGTACGTCTTGAAAGTGTGTATTTTTGTTTCCATCAAGTTCCATCCGGGGAAAACAGACATATTTCAAGGCCCTTTCGGAACGACAGTGTATGGGAAAATCCCCCCAACTGTTGCCACAGACACAAACAGAGGAGAGTAGGGGACTACCTGCTGTTTAAACAGATAGCAAGGCCTGTGTGGCCCCGGCTACAAAGGCCCCTGAACTTCGCTCCACTTCGGATGTTTAAGAGTCCCAGCGAGGGCATTGGAGTTCTCCTGAGAAATAAGCAACTACTTGGCCAGAACAGCCTTTGGATCGTAGGGTGGACCGCCAGCAGTGATGCAGAACCCTTTTGCTGATTAGTTAGCGGACATGCAGAACATCCTCAAGGGAGCAAATGCTTGGGTGGTTCAGGAGATTGCCAGGCAGCCATGCAATTAGCTCAAATAAGCTTGTGGAGAATGACTTAATGCGCATGAGGCCCTTGCTAAGTATATAAATTATGAAGAATATCTACTGTTGCAGGAGTTCACAAGAGATGCAGAATTAGTGACAAAGACAAAAAGAATCAATGTCGTATTAGAGATGACATACGAATAATGACAAAACAGAATATGTCGGAGCTTAGAGTGATATTGTGAGCAGTTTGACTTTAGAAGGAGGCTGTACAGTACTAGCAAAACACCTGTGGTTCTGTGAGCAGAAGCTCTGAACTTTGTACGCTGTGTGGGGGCAATGGGGCATGAGCCAATGACTGGCCAGGGACCCAGAGGAGCACTTGTAAAAATAGATGCAAAAGCAATACTTGCCCAGCCTAAGAAGCCTCCCATGTTGAGCGAGAAACAGGTGAAGACAAATTGATCGGATTTAGTTCAAACACAACACTCCAGAAGAACTCTTTAGTTCAGGTAGATGAATAAGGAATCTCTGCAAACCTCCATTTTTACATAGATTTTGTGGGAAAGGTCAGTCAGGCAAGGTAGAGAAGCCTTTCTTTATAAAGCTCACATCATTGAGGTAGACAGAAAAACAACATATTGATATGTGGACACCTCATAGCTGCATGACCACCTAGGCTCATTTTATTGTACCAATTTTGTGGTTCACAGGAAATCTGTATTTATTGAGAGACAAATAAAAGTGTCAGTAGGCAAAAGTATTAATTGGGAGCCACCCAACCTCATCTCAACAGTACCCTGTTGTTAATGCAATCACCTTACCTCTGCATTTCCTCTGGTACTGAGCTAATCATAATATATTAACTGGCCATTCAGGAAGCTGTGTCCCACCAGCAGTTTTAGTTACCAACTAGGCCTTTCACGTTTTAAAAGGCGGTAAAGATGAGCATTTTTAACTAGTCCATTTGTTTGCAGATACCAAACGCCAACAGCCACTGTTGAACACAGCTGCTTTCACCCTAAAACTCTACCTTTAAAAAAAACAATTTTACAGAGATGCGGTGACATCATTTACACAAATATGTTGTTTAAAATCCCAAAACGTCCCATTGTATATTTGATTTGGCCTGGGACACCTTAACTGGCCAATACATCACATGTCCTGGGCTACAACTATTTAATATAGAATCTCCAAAACTCACAAATGCAGTATGACCAAATGTTCCAAACATGTACCAGTATACTAAACAGGCCATATATCTCGCTCTCCTCTCCAAACAGAAATAGATTTCGCTGAATTGTTTGATAAATTTGGTCTAAGGTTTTCCAGCCATCCTTATTGGAGCTCCTACTGTTTTTCTGGCTGTTGGTGGCCTAAGCCCTAATCACCCTCCGTTCCCTCAGAGACCATAAATTACTCCGATGAGATGGTGCTTTGTGTTCCTACTGCTGGGGAGCGGGGCGAATTCACAGCGCCATATTTTGACAACCCATACTTTAAATCATTGTTTTATGACAGATGGGAAAACTTCTGCACTTTCACTGGCCTGATTTATGTTCATTTGGGTCTGGAGGACACTATAATTTGCAAGTAATGTGAAAACAGATGGATAGAGAGATACCAAAGGGTAAGACTGACCTATACATTCTCAGTGCAGCTTACAAATGGCATCCATATGCCGCAAGAACTCTTCCAGTTACATCTCCATTACTGTGTGTGTGTGTGTGTGTGTGTGTATCTCTGCACATGTTTAAAGGGGAATAAAGGAAGAAGGCTGTGAACATTTTGTTAAAACACGTTTTTGTTAAAAGAAGTTGGGCATTCTACCAAATCATCTAGAGCATTTATCAATAGCAAAATCAGCATACATGTGCAGTACACAGCCTTGTTTTACTGTTAATCTAATATGCCAGTGACATGTATGCAAAAACACTTTGATTATTTGACCTTGTTTTACAGTGCAGCTTCCCATCTCCGGTGAGGCATGAAAAATGGAAGTGAAATAATTTAAGCCATACTGGACCAGATTTCCTCTGGTCAGATGTCAGTCCAGAGAAATTACAAAGTTTCATTTCCACTGCCTCAGGTTATGTAGCAAGTTTTACACAGATCGCTCACAAAGCTGATTTTCAGTTCTTATCTAGACTTTAAAATCACATCAGACACACTCTGTGGGGCACGTTTAGGTATCATCACCAACCTCCAGGTTCATGGGGCAGTCTAACTGGAATAGTGACACCCTACAAGCTGCTAAATGTGACCTAAAATAAGAAGAAAATGTTCCACTAGGCTTTTCAAAACATCAGGGAATGTCTTGTACATGTTGATGTTTTTTACATAAATTAAAATTTGTTAGATCACATTTACTTGACCAGAAGACTTTTCTGACAGACAAAGTTTGGTCAATATCACTGTGTTCTGGCAGAGAACCAACAAATGTAAGGTAATCTGTGAGGAAACTGAAAACTCAGAATATATCATGCACAGCCTGGGAGCCCTGGATGACTCGTGTTTTATGGCTTTTCCCAATGAGGCAGGACAGTATGTGAGTGAGCAGTGTCTGGTGCAGTCATTGTATTTCAGCCAGGGGGGACCACCCACATGAAGTCAGTGATGGAGTAAATACTGTTGCATAGCCACGTCCCCTTCCATCGCTCGCAGAGTAAACTGTGGTTGAATGGTGGGGCTCTGCTATCTCAGCTTGCCTCCAGATCACCAGGACCGAGGCTTGAGGCGGCGAGGACAATCACGGCAGCCTCTCCCCCTCACACCCCGCTGTGAATCCCCAACCCTCTGCTCTCCCCATCTTGGTCAGGAAGCCAGCTAATAGTAGTCAATGTCTCTGGGCTGGGTTGAACTTGGCAAAGCCCCACGTCTTTCAAGCAGAAGACAAACCGCTCACGCCCCTCTGGAGCCGAAGGCAAAGTGAGGCCCAGAGGGAATGAGGTGCCTACGGAAGCCCCTGTCACAGGATAACGCCCTTGGTTTCCAGGCAGAGTGTATGATGGGACAATGGGACAATGCCACATGCTCAGATAATACTTATTGAAACAACTAATATCCCTCATAGAGCCAAACCTAGGGGAAATACTGAATTAAAACAAGTGAACTAACACAACTAAATCTCTTGTGTCCTACATACCAGAGCCCCTTAATCATATCCTCTCTTTTTGTTTATTTGGGCTGTTTGAACATCAAACTTTTCAAGGGGGAATAATGTCCCAGGAGCACAGAAAAGAGCAAGCAAACTGGCCTCTTACAGGAGGTCTTTGAAGATCACATTTGTGTTCCAACAACAGGAACACGCAATTTCCATTTTGACTAAATGTAAGGCTGATTACTACCACCATCAGGAGTGCAGCTCTCAATTTGTTAGGAACCAATTTATCATCTTGCCCGTTTCTTGTGGGAATGGACTGTAAACGTCCTTCAGGCAAATCCCTGCCAATTGGTTCTACGGGTGAATCTGATTAAAGTGAAAATAATTTTATTTCTTTGTCTTTTACATGATAATTGTTCCGGTCTTGTTGCACCTTTGTCCCATTTCAAAAACATCCACATCCACACATAGAAATGTCTACTGACATGACAGTTAGTGACAGTTATATGTGAGGAGGTTGTTCGCCTACGAATGGGCGCTTTATTGGTCTTAAATGATAGCATCAACCACAATGTCTTTTGCTTTCATAATGATTTACTGCTGCCTGGTGGGATGAGCTCAGTGAATATGTGTGGTTGGCTGCCAATTGCACTTTTTCCTCTGTTTCTTTTTGGTCTTTGTGGGCCCTGGAGGTTTCTTAACTGTTATAGAGCCATTTGGAGTGGAGGCCAGGCAATATAAAGCTGAATTTGGCAAAAGACCTCAATGTGCCTCCAAAAATAAGAGAGAGCAGGGTGAACATATTTTTCTATGTCTGCATGTGTGTGTGCATGTGTACGTGTGCGTGTGTGAGACAGGCAGACACAAAGTGTAATACTAGTCCAGTAAAACACTGGTACCTAAAAATATAAATGGGCATTTTATAGCAAAACCAACTTGCAACTTACCAGAACATACAAATGTGATTTAAGTTGTCAAGTCCTTTCATTAAGCTTTTTTTATTGACCATACAAGCTGTAATTTGTGTATTTAGCCAAGCCTTCTTGAATGTTAAGAGGAGAAATTACAATTTTACAAATGTTTTATAACATTCTCATCATAGTGTTAATGTTTCTGCACCAGCTGTTCTTAGTACTCTACCTGCAGCTGTTCCTGCTGGTAGCCATCTTGAGGAAATATTGGTAAAAAACAGAGCTCTGACCCAGCCTCCACTGTTGTTTTAAAGGAAGAAAGGTGAAGACCTTCCTCCTGAGGGACCGGTGGTCTGACCTGAGGACCAATGATCAGGGACATGAACCACAAAGAGCAGGCAAAGAGCTGTGTCTTTATAGGGGCTTTAAGCTGGAGGAGGGGTGCAACATGTGGCTGCAGGTGAAAGAAGTGGATTCTTCCCAGAAAAGGAAAAAGTATACATCACAATGTGTATTCTTATTTCATAGTTATTAAAGCAGTATAGACCTGATTGTAAATCCTAATTCTTCATCTCCATCCAGTGTATTTTTCACTGACATAAAGTTGCAAATTTTATATTTTTACCTTGTTGACACTGAACTGAGGAATATGTCATGCAAGACAACCCTTTTTTTTACTTTTTTTGCAGGACAACCCTATAAAAGGAGTGTGCAGGCCTGTCATCAGTGACGTGGCTGTTGCGACCTCTAGTGGTCTTTATATTTACTCCACATTACTGTGCCATATGGAAATGGTTTCCATCAGCGGTTAAATTTGCTGCACCACACAATATTGGGCATGTTGGGCAGAAATTGTGGCAACCCCGTCTTACAAATCATATGATCTAAAAAATTATTGTACAAAGCCAATTCCACTGTTAGCTTATTTTATGGAATCATGTCTATCTTGTAGCAAGGGTCATATTCAAGGGAACTGAACGGGAGCCAGGTCTAAACATTATATTTATTACAGTCATATGCAAGCTGCTCTATATTTTCCTGGCATGAGTCTTCCCTATGACAAATGATCCAAATACGTAAATTAGGTTAGTAATTGTTCTGTTTTGCTCCAAATGGCAAAATGACATAATGCATAGTCGATGTGTTAAATAGCTGTTCTGCAGCATACTGCAGTTACTTAAGCTTGACAGACGTCTCCTCTCCCCTGCCACCAATCTGAATGACCCCTTTACTCAGCATGAAGAAAGCCGCAAAACCACTTCTGTCTTTCACCTCACACAAAATTTTATGACTGACTTTCTGAATAAAGAAAGGCAACCCAGGCTGAGGATGCCTGCCTGGACAGCAGACAAACAGAGCCCTGTTCATCTCCGTCTTCTGTTACATCATCCATGATTTTTCTTTCAACAGAAAGGTGCCATTTATATTTATATCGCGTTTTCGCTCCCTTGCAGTGCATCAGATAGTGATCACAGCATGTTAAGCCATTTGTTTGGAGTCTGTGTGTTGGTGGCCACCCGTGTTCAAGCAGGGCCCTGGCCTGAGGCCTGATGATGACTTTTCCAAACCTCCCTTATAGGCTGACAGGCAGCATGGTGTGGAGCAGAGCCGGCAGCCCAGTCCCATAGCCCTTTTAGCTCTGGACCAAGATCTCAGGCAGGGCCCAGCCTTCCAGTTTGCAGTGTTCATGTTTGTTCTTCTGCACCTTGATTCCTGTAAGAGTCTACCATCTGATGTACAGGTCAAAGAAAAAGGAAATGGCAATTCCAGCTGAGGACAAGGACATAACCTATTAACTTTCCCATCTGCGGGAGGGGAAAATGATCACTCAGTAAGTCCTCTTTTCTAACTTGTGGCTGATTTCCTCTCCCAAAGGACATTAACAGTTACAGTAAAACTGGAAGGTGAGAATGCCGCTCTATCTCTCTCTACATAAAGAGAAATTGAATAATGTAAAACAAGGCAATAATATATTGTAATCATGGTTGTTTTTTTTACAGCAGGACAGTACACATCTGCATGTTTTGTTGTTCACATAAATCCACTTTTTGTTTTGTTGGAAAGGAGACAATGTAGTGAACTTTTTTCCAGTCTCGCTGTAGGTTTCCCTACAGCAGCTTTGGAAGCGCTTGCCTTCCAAATAAAAGCAGGAATTCAGTGTTGATTTATGACTATTTAGACAAGTGGTTAACAGAGAGATGTAGGATTATGGAAACACTGCTTTCATATGAAATACACAGAACACGTCATATGGGCTTCAGTGACCACTTAAATCTGTTGGCAGGCCAAACCCCCGCCCCACCCCTTCAGCTAGTCAGATACAAGCTCCTTTTCACTCCTCAGAGTGAATATTTGACTTCCTTATGAACTTGACAGTTAACGCTAGTTGCAAGTCTTGGGGCCTTACTGTAATGACACTATGCCCTATATCACCACCAAGGAGAGAAATGTAGCTCAACACAGAGGCTGCAGCAGTACAACATTTTGATGATCAATTAATGTCAAAAGACGTCAAGAGAGCCTGTTTTCTTGAATAAACTGCACAAGATGTTTACTGTGGATGAATCATTCAAATATACAGTATTTACATAATTTAATCTGATAATGTGGGATTTATGAAATTTTATTATCAGAGGTTAAAACAAAATGTATGGTACAGAAAATAAGACACTCAATTTGGCAACATACCAACAACACCAAAACTATGGAAGATGTTATGGAACCACATTAAAAATATAGATACTGTATGTTGTACATGTAATTAAGTTAATATTTCATCACACTTTTGTAGAACAGTTTGTTGGCTCCTTGCCAAATTATGCATGGGATAAACACTTACCTTATGTAAGCAAAGCACTTGAACAAACTAATTTTCTTTCAAATTTGATATTTTTCATTTTATTGTTCTGTTTTATATTCTTTTCTTCTTCATTTTCTACACCAAACTTATGTGTAAATTTTGTTCTGTTATTTGTTTTTTCTTTTCATATTAAACTGTAATCATACTCTACGTTAGGGAGGGAGACACTTTGTAAGCTTGCTTCTGATGTGGAGAAAAGGGGGCAATGGAAAGTAGGAGAGGATGTCACAGGCTGCAGAGAGATGACCATCTGGCCCATCTCCTCTCTAACCCCCATCACTCAACAACACTGAGGGGCTTTTCTCATCCAGGAGGTGGGAGAGCCGGGAGATGACCGAGGGTCAGACTGACACCCAGACATGAATTTTTCACCGCTACATTTTCTTTGGGTAAATAATCCATGGGAGAGTTGCCCTCATGCAGGTGGTAGCTTATAAATCTTGGATCAGAAAATAAATACTTTTCAAAAACAATAAGATGGTTTGGTGAGGTTTTCCTGCAACCTGAAGTAGTTTTATTCAGGGGAAAAAGTTAAGTCATAGTTGGGTTTTTGTATTCTATTTAGTTTTAAATATTTTTGAGTTTCAATAATTTTTTTTGCATTCAAAGCACGTCATGAACTCTCAAAAACAGAGACTGAATGCATTCAAATCTTTTGTGAAAGATTTTATAAGAAATGATTATCAAAAGATTTTTTTCCTCTCTTTTCCCTCTTGGTTCCTATTGCTAGAACATTTGCATTTAACATAGTAAAACAAAGCAGTCATTTTATAAAAAATATTTCTTTGAGCTGCAATGAGTTGTTTTTTTTTGGCAAAATGAATACAAAATAACACGGTGGAATAACACAAAAAGTAACATACAGTACGTTGTATATATTATATCCATATTCAGTTAATATGGTCAACTTCTTACAAAACGTTTTACACATCCAGCAGACATGGGGCAGCTCTCCTTCTAGCCCTGGCTCTTTAACTCCACTATGTTCACCAGCTAGTCACTTGATGCTAGGCGGGTTGTGTACAGTGGTGTTATCAGAGCATTTTCGCTGAAAACAGCTGACATGCTGCATTTGAAATGGATCAAGTTTCGGGACATTACACCAAAACACTTAGGTTGAAAATATTAAAGCACCCATAGAGCTCAGGGGAACTGCAGAGTCAGGAGATAACTCCTTGTGGGTTCGTCACTACATGTGGCCCCTTTCATAGTACATTCATTTCATTTGACCTATTGATCAGACTTAGTGCAGCTTCAACGGTTTCTGGTGACTCAGCTTGTTTGGATTTTTGACTAAAGACACAGTACAAACTTTACAACTGCTGATCCTGTAAGGCTTTCTACAAATGGTAAATATGTATAACTTAATGCTGCAATGTCATTACTAAGCAGCCAATGAGACATTGTAAACAAAAGCTGTGTTGATTGGTTATTCACAATCAATACTACACCTACAGTGATTTCCACTGACAATAATCTGCCAACCAGCAAAGTCACACAAGCAATGGTATAGGCCAAAGTGGTGCAAATCTGAAACACTGTATTATTTTTTTTTTTGAATTACATATCAATCATATCAATATGAACCACTTTGAAACATCAGTGAAGGAAGACATTTTTTCCAGGCACAGACCAGTAGCATACTTGGTCCTCATCAGGTCTTTTATATGGTATTCCTACCTTTGATGGTGTATCTGCACCATGTCAGGAAACTGTGGCACTGCGCCAGCGTCTCAGTGGGTGTGTTGCAGAGGCATACCACTTGTAATGAGTTCCACTAGCAGGACAGAAGGACATCCCTGCAGTAGACTTCAAGAGGCTTACATTTCTGCTGAGTCGTCCTCCAAAAACTCTCCTGTAAAGAAATACCCCAATGACTGTACCTCCTATTTCTGACATTTACAGCTTCTTTGAAAAATATATATATGTTTGAAGCTAATAACCTCCTGAAATCATGCTGAAATCATATTTGGATCTTTGGCAAAACATCACACACATTTCTACAGTGATATACTCTGCTGTTGTATTTATTAGTCTCCCACCTAACAGTAAATGTCAAACTCTGGACGTGTCCTGCAGGGTTTGGCTGCTCAGTGTGTACAAGCACATGAGAAGAAAGTTCAGGCAACATAAAGGTTCAGCTAATAAAAAAGGTGTGATGTTGTGTCAATTTCCAGTGAGGTGGTTATTCTCTTGCTTCCATTTTCAAGCAGCCAACTCGGTTCTAATTCTGAATATCACTTTTTCTCAGAAATGCTCCATTCCTTTCATTTCATGAGCAAACACTTGGGCTTGGAGGAGTCATGTGTTTTTGATAACCTTTTTCCATTTTTGAAACTCTGAAACATCCCTTGTTTGCTTGAAAAGGATAATCACCTAACCCATGAAATGTTGATGAGCAAAATGAGCAGAGCCATATTTACCGTACAGAGAGGCTCATTAGAGAGCCAATCCCAGTGACGAGTTGTATGAAGTGGCAAGAACCTGCCTTCTGTCTGAGGCATGCCTCTCTTTTTGCTCTCGCTTTTATTTACTCACTCTCAAATTATTTTTGGCCCTTAGTTGACAAAGATAAATGGGGGGATTAATATATATTGGACTAATCTGGAAGCTTGCAGTGGGGGTAACAGAGAGCCTGGATAGTATTTCCCTCAGGTAACCAAACGCAGGCCCACTGGATTAAGAGCCATTTGAGGTAAGGCTTAGCCATGATCCAAAGCTATTAGCAGAACATGGCTGTAGGAAAAAACAAGGGGAGGGAAACCAAGGAGCTTTTTAATTGCCTCCGACTGATTGTAATTCAAAGATGCTCCTTAATACAATACGAGATGCATTTAGTTGCAATTCACAATAAAAAGGTCTTTAAAAATACAGCTTCAAATTCTTTGTTTTAAACAACCTAAGAAAATACTACATATGGGGAATTTCTTGTGTTTGATCATGAACCCTGACCCAAGATGCCTTTCTTCATGTATTGGGCAGTTGAAAACAACCCACCATTAAACATCATGTTGCATTATGGTACACTGCAGAACACTACATCCTGTTTAATTATGATAATGAGGAAGACACAATGAAGAGAAAAATCCCCAAATCAATAGACATCATTGTTATGCTTTGGTGGCCAAGATTTAAGCCAAAAGCTATTTTCACTTTTTTTTGGGTTTCTCTCTAAAATAACCAAAAATATTTTGCCATCTTTGTGTTGCTGATGTGAAAGTGCAGTGTGTCAGCTAACTCCATTAGCTTCACCCTTAAAAGCCAAAGCAGTTCATTGTGTGCCTCTTTACTTGTGTCAATAAAAGGCATGTGGTTAAAGCAGCAGATGTACATATACATGTTCCACACTGTGAGAAACAGGGTCACTTGTTATCTTACGATGCTTGAATGGCACTATGTACATGATGTGTTTGAGAAAATTCCAACAACCAAACAGTGGACCAATTAAATAAAGAAATTTTTCAATGATTTTGAGTAAATACTGTAGGTATCAGTTGGTTGGCCTTTCATGAGTTTGTTTAAATTAAAGAAACAGATTGGTCACAGCATAGTATTTGGTCTTCGTCATTCAGTCATTACATCCTCAGGCTTAACCACCTGGGTTTCATCACAGCAGCAATAGAACCTAACCTCGGTGTAGAGGCCTTTTTCCACAGACAACATTTTAGAAGTTATAGCAGGAGAAGCACAGGTGTTACTTATAACATTAACGATGGCTTTTTTCTATTCAAGTGTCCCAGTTAGCAATGGCTACCTAACATTGACGTTTGCTAGTGCTAGCTTAAACTAGCAATGTCTAGTCTGAGACTTATGTTGGGCTTCATTTAATAAACATAACCTGTAGTAGTACACAATCGTATGTGTATTGTTTTGATTACAATGTGCAGAATTACTTCACGTTTCCTATTTATTTCTATTTTTCACCGTTAATCACCGGCGTCGTCTGGACGGCATCAACAGGGGTCACCATTGTTGTTAATGTGTGTGTGACGTCAAAAACGATCTTGTAAGAGTTTGTGGGTAGTAAGTTACGGGTTTGACTGCCGTTCCAGGACACTTTTACAGGTAGAGGGTTGTGAAAACATGAGTTACAGGTTGGAACGCAGCATTAGTCCTACAAGATTGGGGATATTTTATATTTTGCGAGGCTCTGAAAAGAAATGTATTAAAGTGTGGAGATCTATTTGACTTTGGTCAAAATGTTCCAAACGTGCTGCTCGAGGTATTCAAAAACATGAGTGAGTCCGTTCATCAACGTATTGCACTCGATTCTCCCAGTTCAGTGACACGACTCGGGTTAATTAACCAGCTCTTCAAAACTAATTAACATTAGTTAATGCAGTAGGGCTATACACCCACAATCCACTACACAGGTGTTTTTAACTGTCTGATTACACTTCTTCTTAGGACTGAGTGGACATGTACAGGATGTACTTGATTGACATCTCACTCTCTCCTGGGCAAAGGTAGTCTGGATATCACCAGACCAAGCCAAGCTCACTAGATTTGAGATTGAACATTGGTCTGGGGAGTCTGCTCTGTAATTTCTCTGCACAAGAGCCGTGACCAACGGGCATAGTTCAAATAACTCTGTTCGCAATTGGAAAGTCCTTCAACCAATCAGATTAACGATCCAGGTGACGTAGAAGGGACAGCGGCCAACAGGTTGCTTCGCTCGCGTTCAGTGGCCGCTATGTTGAATGTAAACAAGAAGCTGCTTGGTCGCTTCTCTATCATCATCGTGTTAAACCTGCCAATAGCTTGCCAGGTAGATAAGCCAGTTTGTGATTGGTTCCCGCAAAATTGTGAATTTACCTGCAGGTTTCCAGACTGAGCTGCAGGGCAAAATCAAATTACCGGCAAAGTGGTCGGGGTTTACCCAGTCTCTAGATTTTTTATTGTTTTGAATTTTTCATTAGTTTTTCATTTTTATTACGTTTTTATTTTCAAATTTATTTTTAATTAGTTTTTAAACTGGGTTTGCTAGTTTAGTTTTTATTTTTTGAAAATGCTTACTTTAAGGATTAGTTTTAGTGTTAGTTAGTCTTGCTTTGTAATGTCAGGGGATTCAAAAAGGTCAGAAAAAGTATCCATCAAACATCATACAATTTTAGAAATATGTATTCACAATGTATTCAACAATAGCACCAGTACATAAAATGTAGCCTACATATGGTCATAAATTTGTAGTCCACACAAGACGCCACAGTAAGAGCAGAATGTGTAGCCTAAGTGACGTGTTCTAGAAAAAAAAATTAATAACCAACAGCCTAAAGAAGACATACATGAACATGTGTTTGGAACTTTGGTTTGAGTAAAGTGGCGAACTTTTTAAAAGTACATCGACACACAGTTGTGTAGATATCCCAGTATCAATCCAAAAATAAACCCACATTCCCTCCCGCTTTCGGTGTTCCTATGTATTTACTAACCAGCTATCGGGTCGCCAGTGAAAGCACGCCTGTAGTGTTCTCTGTCCAGCGGTTGTCTCCGACACGATCCCTGGCCCTGTATCCATCCATCCATGCCCTGTACCGGGGTTAGCGTCTCTTTCGAGGAGGAGGGGCTTTGCGTTCTCCTTTACCTTGTTAAGGTAAGCTAGGTTAGCCTCCTTGTGCGAGCTTCTCAAATATACTTTCAAATTCGTGGGATTTTTCCCTGTAATAAATTGTCCACATATTTTACCACCTTCCACTGCAAGGCAAGCTTTTATCTGACACAGTCATAATCAAATAGGACTCTGCCGCTTTCTTCAGACTTTCGGTACAGCCATGATGCCAGGCGAGGGGCACGGAGTGGACAATGTTGTGTTCAGGTTGACATGAAATGTCGGAATTTCTAGGTTCCCAGTCAGAAACGATACATGTCTACGGGAAATTTAATCTCTGAAAGATATGTTATTTGCTCTGTGAAAGACATTGACATAGACGAAAACTAAGGATATTTACTCAATTTTATTTTATTGTAGTTAGTTTTGCAAACAGACATTACAGTTTTAGTTTAGTTATCGTTTTTTTGTAATGCTTCGTTTTTATTTTTATTTCAGCTGACAATATTTTTTCCCACCATTTCGTTCTCTTTCGATAACGATTATAACCTTGGTCTAGAGCAAAGGTCCAATCAGCCAGAATAATTGAAAACACCTGCGAGGGCTTTTGTCCATTGCCTTACATAGTGCAAGTGTTCTTTAATGTTATTTAGAATACAATCAATGTAAATGTTAGTGATAGAAGTGCAAAAATAATCAAAAAACATAAAAATGAAAATGATTGACCTACAATACTCAAATGAAACAGCTGGGGGAGACACAGTAGCCAGTTTATGGGTGAGCAGAGCTGAAAAATCTGAGTCAATAAAAACAGGCAGCTCTTCCATCCCTATATGGCACAGATATATAAGTGAGTTTTTTTTCAGCAGCACTGATATTGAGTTTTAGTATGACATTAGTGACGTTTTCTGGGTATAAATAACCATTTTTAGCAAAACTCAGGAAAAATTCAAGGCACTCTCAGCAGCACTGGAGCAACTAGGGATTAAGTGACTTGCTCAGGGGCACATTGGTTGATGTATCACAGTGGGACTCAAACCATTGTCTACCACACCGGAGGCATGTGTCATATCCACTGCACCATCACCACCCATTTGACTGATGAATTAATACATTCTCTTGTAGTCATTTCACAGTAGGTTTGTGGTTGCACACATTAGAAAACATATACACATTAATCAAACATCCTACTGTTGTTTAAAGAGACCAATTTAATTAAAGGGTTCATGAGAGGATGCAAGCAGATTTAGAGAAATTGCGAGTCAGTAGAGGATGGAAACATTGTAGGAAGAACAGAAATGATGACTAGTTGGTGGCTGCTGCGACCCAGCTAGTTCCGTTTTAAACAATCAGTATTTCAATCAGTACTGCAATTATTTTATTCACTATTGTGAATAAAATAATTGACAATAATGCCTTGCTCAAGGCACTGGCATCTTTCCAACTACTAACCCACACTGCATACCTGGTCAGTCTGGGACTTTAACCGGCCATGTCTTCCACAATCCTGTGCTAAACCATGTGGCATACAATATTAAAAAGCTGCCATTCTTTTGAGTTTTGACAGCTACAACAAACCTTTAGCACAGCTGCAGCCAGTCAGCCTGATGACTAATCAGCCTGATTAACTGAAAACACCTGTGTGAAGAACGGCACTGGACAAGCAATGGAAGATTTTAGCAACATAGCCTACTTCTTGATGAATTTCTTCTTCCTGTTTTTAGTATACTTTTTTTAAGTACCGTGAGATTGAGATGTT
Source organism: Percina caprodes (assembly GCA_013375575.1). Classification (NCBI taxonomy): domain Eukaryota; kingdom Metazoa; phylum Chordata; class Actinopteri; order Perciformes; family Percidae; genus Percina; species Percina caprodes. Next base: position 729,102 of record JABXJD010000188.1, on the reverse strand, counting down.
ATGTGCTACTTGCATTAAACGTAATTAGCATGTTACTTGATTTGAAAAACAAAAGTGCTTTACAAACTGATTTGAATTGTGGTACTGTGTTGTCTTTAGAGTTGGCCTTACGTTTGTGATTCAGATAACTCAGAAGAACTGAAAACTGCTATCACTGCCAAACCAACTAAGTTGAGAGGTTTGTAGATTACAGTGCCACTAGACCTAAATAGTAGTTGTTGTTTTCTGGTGTGGTTAGTGAAGGTTTCTTTAAATCAGTTATATAGTCAACTTAAAAACATAAAATGCCAACTTTTCATCTATACTGTAAATTGAAGTCTGATGTATACACTGGTGCATTGATGATTATCAGTTGAACATTCCTGTTGCTTTTATTTGTACAGTTAAGTGACACTGTACACGCACACTTCTCTGAGCCTTACAGACATAAATCAACACAATAAAATGCATAATAGAATTATTCCTCCAAAAATGGAATTGTCCCCAGTGCAGAAACATGTCTGAAACAGACCATCAGACCAAGATGGGACTCTGTCCTTGTAAAACCCACAATAATAAAGACGTGTCAGGTACAGCAAGCGTATTCAGAGCAACTTCTGCCATGCACCATATCAAACACAAGGTGGTGCTACAGAATAAGGTGTGTATAGACCTGTTTCACTCCTTCACTGGAGGAAGTACATATAACCAGAGACTCACAATTAGCTCACCATTGTTGTCACACAGAGTAAAGCTTGATTGACATAATCTGAGTGTTTTAACAGATAGCAGAACCCTGTGTTGCACATTGACACGATGAAAGGTTCTCCATTTTCCTTCTGACCTTTTTTTTTGTGCCAAAACCACTGTAAAAGAAGTGCTATAAAATACTGGCCAGCTGGTGATAAAGAGCCCTCACATCTAGCAGGTGGTGCTCTGTATGTAACGTCCCCTCAATACAACCAGCCGGTTATGGCTTTATTGCTCTACACATCCCGTTCATATCTGCCTGCTTCCCAGCCACAGCCAGGTAAGACCACCTGTCGGAACACAGATAAGACAATAAGAGGGATTGTGTGTAGTGATTGGTAAGCACTGGATATGACTTTAGTAATAAAAAGTGTGTGTGTGTGTGTGTGTGTGTGTGTGTGTGTGTGTGTGTGTGTGTGTGTGTGTGTGTGTGTGTGTGTGCACATGCATTTAATTTGATAATAAAAGTTAGCAGGTTTTTTATATTTATTGAAAGACAATAAATAATATATAGCATATCATAATATATAATATAAAATAAAAAATATATTTTCTTACAATGATGTTATAGTCCCAAATGTCCACTAGAGGGCAATATTGCTTACTACAATATGAACCTTTTTCGTTTGTATCTTTAATTTGAAAAATATATAAATTAGTAATGTGGGCGTTTTTTTTAATGAGCAGTGGCATTTTGTAGGTATTTAAATTTTAAAAACTCATAAATTCTAAATTATCCGAAGAGAGTTTTTTTCAGCATATGAACACACGACTGGTTGCATGAATCAAATATGGCTCTCTGTTGTCCGTTTATCTGCACGTTATCACTGCTGGAGTTGTACACAACAGTACTCGCTTACTTGCAGACGCTTGGGTGGCTGAGCAGTTATACAAACAGGGCCGGCTGATTATTTTTGCTTTCATTTACCAACATGCCACTGAGATCAACAGATCAACAGCTAGCTTTTTTGAGTGCTCTACTTTTCCAGCGTGATGTGCAGTAAGTCTGAGGATCCCTGTGCAAACAGCTTCTTTATGACAGAGAGGGAGGTGAGTGGCTTCAGACACTACAAGCCAGTCAACTCATCAAACAAACACACTAAAGGCACTGGGTACACTCACTCTGTATTATCTGGTTTGTTGTTATTAGAGCATGTATTAACATTGATATTACAGCTCACTATGTATCACTGCAGTGCTGACGTAGTCAGTTTTTAATGTATTGTGGTGTGCTTTATTGCCTTCACAATACAACAATGTTTCCTTTTTGCAAAAACGTTTCAGTATTAGACCAATATCATGTGAACATGCATTCTGTATGTTTTCCCTATCTTGTTAAGCTAGAGACTTTTTTCCTTTCTTGACATTTGTAAGAAACATTTAGTGTTTATACAACACATAGGGAGATGCCATGTTTTCTCCATGGGCTTTAGCACCTTTCAACACCTTGCTAGCTGGCTTAACTTGCTATCTGAAACTCAACCTGATGAATCTACACAACTCCCAGCTGCAAGGTAGAGCAGCTTCTTTTTCGCAACGAACCTGGCAACAGCATTCGCACTAATCTCATTCTCTCTACTGATTTCTCTATGAGTCATTTCTCTTTATTGTTTTGTTGAATGTGAAAGTTGATGACTGATTATTTTAGTGTTCTGCCACCTTCCAAATCTCTCAGCGTGTCTTATCTCAAGATTTAAAAAAACACAGTGCCTGTTAATGGTTGAAGTGAATGCAGGTGCACATTGTGTTCATTGCAAATTGTAGCATGGAGAAATAAAGCATGTTTTCTAAATCCTTACAACCATGGAGATATAAACCTAAAGCACACTGTACTGTTATCCCGAATTAGTTGACTTTACTAGGACATTTGCATGGAAACCCGTTGCCTTAAACCATGTATGTTTTTACACAAGGTGAAACTTAACAAGTCAAGTTGTTTTAACACAGAGTGGTGCAGTAGATTGATGCAGTAGAAAAAATTAAGTTCATATTAGTAGTCATTACTAAAATCATTAGTAAACTTACATTTGTTTTCCCAGAGACGTGATGTCTAAAATAAGCATGTTAAGTTAAAGTTTTGGTGCGTAACTATTTCATATTAATGAATATTCTTAACATTCAAGCCATTGCCAAATGAGCTGCTACAAAGACTATCACGGGAGACTTGTGGCTGCGCAGACAGTTTTGTTGTCATTACATGGAATTCCTCATGGTGGAGAAAGAAACAACACACAAAAGCTTTTAACATGCAAAGAGACATAAAAAATAAAACATTAGGCTAATAAACACTACTTAAGAAATAATATTTCTGTAAAACCATGTTTTTAACTTTATAACAATATAACTCCATGAATAATATGTTCAAAAGATTTGTTCCCAAAATCCTAGAAAGGATAACAATACACATTCCACATTGTAATCAACAATGCCCTATAATGTGTAGAAAGTTTCCCTCAAGAAATGAGTTATACTACTTTTACTGCCCAGACACCATCAGTCCCCACCCGGGTCTCGGTCATGGTGCGACAAGAAATGTAGGTAAACATGAACACTAGATCAACCATACAAAACTAAAATCCAGTTAACATAAATGTACACCCATAATATTAGCAGAACATTATTAAAAACTACTGTAACTAGGACATAAACGAATATGTTAAAAACCATATGCATTACTAATCACATTAGTTGTTTGTAATTAGCTTAAGTATGCAGTGCACAGATCATATTAATGCTACGTTCCAGACACAATTTTTAGCTAGCAGCTACCCAAAGTTGACGTTAACTAGTGCTAGCTGATATCCCAGTAAGCAGACATACGTCGCCGCAATGTAATCAAAATGCAGCGGTAATATGTAGTATACTGCTTGTTTGCTCACAGGCATATATATATATATATATATATATATATATATATATATATATATATATATATATATATATATATATATATATATATATATATATACAGTTGCAGGCTCATATACATCGTCCCAACCTCTGCTATACATTTTCCAGATGCGGTCTCAGGCACATCTTTCTGACATATTTAACATAGGTCACATGAAATTACTTGAAATATCTTTACTAAATTACATGAATTGCTAAAGTAAGATAGATAAATCATACACAATTACTTATAAAACATTGTATTTATGAAGCACTTTTCAGCGTACTCAAAGACAATTTACATAAGTTCAAATTATTATTGAAAATATTACACTATAACACATTAAAAGCTATTCTGAAAATACTGTTGATCATGTAGTTATATTTGGAGATAATTATCCTATTGTGGTCTATCCTAAGGGCTAATGTACAAAAACACTATTACAAGCTTAAAACAGTTTTTTTTAAGTCTGCGACTGTAAGCCTCTCCTCAGGCAAAGAGCTGGGGCACGCACGTTTCCTGGGAACGGTGTGCAGTGGCTTAAAGGACAATTCCTGGCGATTCCAACACGTAGCTCTGTTGTTTAGAAATTCAGAGTGCAGTCAGCAGAGAAAAAAACAAAAACAATTGGTGCTGCCTACACCGTGGTATCCTCCTGCTAGAGTTAGCACACAACAGGCTTAAACAGGGCAAGTTTTAAATGTGTTTTTAGCCTCTAAACATGTTCAAAATGTCATTAAAAGTGCCTACCCATGTGAAGTGATTCCTTCAGAGTGAATCTGACTGCAGTAGATGTGAAAGAAAGGCATGAAAGTTTAGCTAATTCAGTTCTGTTTAGTTCCTTTGTTCATACTGCAGGGAGTGCTTCAGGATCGTCTACAAACTACAACACCGAAAAGAGATATAAACATATTTTCAAAAATAAGTAAGTTGCTTTAGTACAACTACCTGGAGACAAGTTATATTTGAGTTAGGTTTGGAGACACTACCTTATTTAATCATGAAATCTTGTTTGGTGTCTCTCGATTATTGGCTGTGTTCCAGGTGAAACCTAATCAGTAGAGACCTGTCTTTAAACCCTGGTAATAAAAAGGCGCTTGCCCACACAACAGGATGTTTCATTTAAAAAAAAGTCACTTTCTCCATTTTTGGATGCCAATGGGATCATGATAATGTTATTTGAAACCAAAGACACTGAACAATTGAGCCAAGAATAACATTTATTTATTAAGTAAATTAATTATTTTTTTTCATCTGTAGGAGTCGCTGAAATATACAATATTTCTCTCTTTTGACTACACACTCGTCACCTGTGTATCCCTGCTTCACAACAGCAGGGCATGAAATTAACACCCGCCCACCTGCCAAATGCGGGTGAATTTTGCAATTGGCGGGTAACACTGTCAATCTACCTGCCACGTTGGGTGGTAGCCAATGAGAATTGAGTGATTCAGATGCTCATTTATCAGTATCAGTCAGTGCCAATCAGGGGCCCACATCACAGGAAGACTTTAATTGACACCCGGGGCCCCCTATTACATTTCATTACTCGCGACAGCCCCAGCAGTCCCATGTGCAGCCACTGACCAAGCGGGAGTGAGAACGGGTCAAATTCCTTTCCTTGTTTCTCATGTGAAAACAAGACGTGTGTGACTCAAAAATCTCGCCAACAAAATGTACAGCGAAAGACATATAACATAGAATAGAATTGAACAGTAAGGGCATTTGGTCAGTAGGGGGGGCTGCAGTTTGCGCAGTTTCATTTTGGATGAAGTTCAAGATCCACAACAGGTGGGCTGTTCACGGTAGAAGGGATACAGCTATGGCCAAAAGTTATGGCCAATGCAAAAATCCTGCAAAATCTAGACTAATATAATGATATATACTTTCACCCAGGAAAACACGTTTTGTTTCTCTAGAGTTTTAATTCCAATCATCTGTTTCCTGTACTTAACTACTAACTACTACTAACTGTCACTGTAGCTGTATCCCATCTAGCTTCAACTGCAGTTAAAGCGCCAATCTGACAATACATATTTAGATCACTTTAGATCACTTTCTAAATGAAAGCTTTAAATAGCATGTTATACATCATCCCATAAAATATGCTATAACTTTCTCTCTAAAAGGGCCAACATCAAGGTTTCATGGTAATCACAATGATTTAAAAAGTATTTACTCTTGATACCAAAGGTGCCATTTTATGCTGCCCTCTCTTTACTTCCTACTCCCATTTTCAATTAAGATTTTTGTAAACTTACCACATATGATTTGGCAAAGTAATGACTGGGAATATGGCAGCTTTCAAGACATGTCCTTGTTGAATATCTTGGTCATCTTGGCAATTGAGAGATCTGAAAAATACTAACATATAAAACATCTTAAATAAGATAAGATCCCTAATTAGTCCCACAGTGGGGACATTTACAGTGAAACTGCACCAAAGGGAAAGTGCAATGACAAACGCATCAGTACAAATGCAAAAATAAAGCAGTTAAAGTAAAGTATACAGACAGAATGTTAAATAACACATATTCACAGTATTGCACAGAGGAGTTATTAATATTGCATAAAAAGATGTACATTGATGTTGTACATGAGTAAATTGTCACATACGGTGCATGTGGTCTACTTGGAGCAGTGTTGATTACAAAGTCTGGCAGCAGCAGGAAAGAATGTGTGGTGTCTCTTCTTCACTGCAACGTAAGTACAACTTCCAAAGAGTTAAAACATTTACTGTTGATAGATGGATATTATTTAATAATAGTTTACCTACCCATTTCAAAGTCTGTGTGTTCTTTTAGCTTCCTCTTTTCTGGAATAATTAGTCCCTGTTCCTCTGAGCATGGCAATTCTGCAGTGGTTGTCAAATCATAGTTTTTACACTTTCCTGTTATCTGAAAGAGATTAATATACAGAAGTAATTAATATTTCAAATAAAATGCAATAGATAGAAAAAGTATAGGAACCCTTGAACATACAGGGGGTTAAAAATAGAACAACACATAAGAATCATGAGTGGCACTGCGCCTGCCCCAAATACTAGAAGATTTGGATTACAGGTGTTTAACTTGCTTCATACAAAACCCTAATATGACAATGACCTACCTGACTCTTTTCACTTATTGATCAGGTTTATACACACAACTGTTATTGTGAAATGATGTCCTTCATCTGTGCATTGCCTTCTCTCACAAATCCTGCCCATGTCTTCTGATCTTCCACTATACATCAAACCAACATAAAAACAGATACACTATGTGAAAGCTATTATCAAAAAATACTGCTCTTTTGTGAGGATGCAGTATTTTTAGTATTGAAACTATTGTTTTGCAATGAACACGGTGTATTCCTGACATTTTGTAGAAGATGGTGATATTCTTAGCAAGAACCACCTTTCTAATGAGGGATAACTAGCGTAGGCCGAATGTGGCAAGGAAAGCATTGTCAGAGGAACAGAGAAAGAGGAAACGGCAGACTGGCTAAGCAAGGAGTCAGACACAAGTAAACATAGGCGCTGCTAAATATCTATTCCGGAGCTGTAGGGGGAGCTCTATAGAGAAACCTGTGAGCAAAAAGCAAGAAAACAATGAAGAAATGCCCAAAACTGCATAGAACCATAGACATTTAAAGAAATGGACCAACAGATCCTGTTGTTCTGGACGGAGACCAGTGAAGTTTGCATGATGATGGACAGATGATCAAGAGTAACGTAATCAACCAAACACCAAAGAGCGCTTGGGTTGAATTTGTTTACAACAGAGACGGCTGCCACTGGAGATTTGAGATCTGTAGATTCCGCCATCATTTTTACATAGAGCTGAAAGTCTTGATGAGCTTTCTCTCAACTCATTGGCAATAGCTTGACTGTAACGGGCGTTTATCAATATAAAGAAGTTACGCACTAAAGCTTTAACTTAACATACTTATTTGAGACAACATGACTCATGTTTACTAATGATTTTTAATGTTAACTTGATTTCTCTACTGCATCAACCTACCGCTCTGTTAATACAACTTAACCTGTTAAGTTTCACCTTTGTAAAAATGTAAGCGGCATAAGGCTAAACTAGCCTTAGCACTCAATATGTAGCTTAAACCCTGTCAAATTCTCCAAGACAGCTATAACAACACAGAGTCCAGTGTTGAGGCAGCGGCGTTAGCATCCAGCCAGCATCAGCAAACAGTAAGTGTGATGATGCCACAGCATAATTATGAACACACTTTCTCCCAGTGTTGAAAATTTTATATGTAAGTGTTCAGGGCAAACGCTTAGATATCAGAAGGCTAAAACAGAAACAGAACAGCCAATCACATTGCGCACACACTGATGATACTGGCCCCACACAACATTGCTTTCCTCATATCCATAAACGGATGTTTCTGAGCTACATTTAAAGTGACTAACCAAATTAGCAGTCAAATGAGCAAAAACATCTGCTATACGTTAACGTCATAATATTTTCCAGAGACAATACAAAAAAACGATGTGACCGCAGATGTAAATGCCTCCTTTTCTTTTTTGAATTCCCGGATTTAGAAATGGTTCCATTAGACTGATGACTATTGTTAGGAATAGGAAAATATCATTCAAGCAATCAATATCTATTTCCATATGACATAAGAATAATAATAGGCCCACAAGCTCATGCAGATGGTCCGACAAGAAGCGGCGGTTAGGTGGTGTTTCACTGGATTGTGTACTATGGTGAATCTTGTGGTCTGCTGTTTTCTACAACAGTGAGAAATTAAGCAACTGCCACAACTGTCAGTCTGGTACCTATAACTCAGCAGCTTTCTAACTGCCATCTCATTCACATGCGTACGGCCTGCACAGAATCAATAATGCAGCACATTTTCTTCTTTTAAAAAATGTTCAGACCGTCAAAATTGTTCCCCTCAGGTCCCCAAATTGGAGAAACAAATCTCAATTGCATCTACACTGAATAACCCCTGAATGCATTGATGACATCTTAGTGAAAACACTGAGATTGCCTTTTTTGTGCCATGTTTTACTGGGGGTCTTTCCACAGTGCCAAAGTGGGCCTGGTTTGCAGTCATGTGTGACTGGGACACTTACTGGCTCACACTAATGACCCTAATTGGGAAAGTGGGCTCCGTTTCAGGGTCACTGACAGACTGACTGGCATGTGAGGAATGTGACTGGGTGGCACCCACCTATTGTCTGGGCCACCCTATCAATTAGCTGCTTATACTGCAATGGACACCTTCCATTCTTGCTTGTCTTTGCTTGTCTTTTAAAGTCAGGGAAAAGAAAATGGAGCCTTGCTTTTAAAACTAGTCCTTCAAGCTACAGATTTCTTAGCAGGTGTGCAGCAATGTGGCTTGTGTGCTATAACAGTTTGTTATGTTTTCCTCTGAGTGACTAACAGGTTTTCAAAGAAATTTTAACAGTCTAGATAATCTCACACTTTCGTCTGAAGCCTCCAAACTTGTCCTCTGTCACAGGAACTAAACTCTCACCTCACCTGGGAGGTTTCATCTCATTCAGAGATCTCCTCGGTGTCCCATTGGTACAGTGCAGACATTACATGTCCCTTTTGTCACACAGCTCTGGTAGATGTGCTTTGTTACCAAAGGGAGTGTTTGGCTGTTTGTTAATGTGGCAGTCCGAACTGAAATCAGGTTTGGCGCTGCGTTGCGTGGGATGAAGGTTCAGGTAGAATTCAGAGGAACAGTCACACTAACACACACTAACAATCCATGTTGCACCCCCTTTCATAATCACATCATCAATTACTCAAGTGTTTGATGCTCCACACCCTTAAGGCCTTCATGAATGAGCCCGTTGTAGCAACTTCAGAACGCAACTTCAGTCAGGAATTTCCATACCTTTCTTTTGTTTTCCATGTAAGACTGATATACTTAAATATAGCTAAGCAGACATGTTTTGTACTGCTGGAATGCTTTTGATTAATGATGAAAATGTATTAGATGTACAATAACACATTTTGACATTGCTTTGATACTGATTAAAATTACACAGAGCATGTTATCTACCACTGCTTTACATTATTTGGTCACAGACCTTTTTACCATCTCAAAGGCACAATGTGTACAATAAACAGGCTCCGGTGTACATCTGTGATTTTTTTTTGGGCTGCGGTATCCATTCAACTCTTTCTGAGCGTGCTACTGTCACTGCCACCTGTATCCCTACAATGCCGCTCAGATGTGGTTTTTACTAATACCTGCACTATGGTCCTCTCATTTCAGACTCAGACGTGCTTCACATTGGTAGGTGTGCGTGAAATAAAAGCCCTCTTTGGAACATGCAGTCTCTCATGATGACAATATAAATATTTCAGTCTCACCACAATTCAGTGTGCAGATGTTCACATTGGAGCTAAATGTGGCTAAAGAATACAGCCACACAAAAAAGTGTGGTCTCGTAAATGTGTGTGAACCTGGTGGGAAAATAATTAGGTAATTTTCCCAAAGCTTCATTTCAGTAATATTCTTGCTCACAGAGAATCAATGCCAAATCTTAATAGTGAAGAGTTTACATTCTATGATGATTTTTTTAACTGGCTTAAGCTTAACACAAGTCATTGAAAGACATGGGTGTGAGCCACGCGCAATAAGGTATGTGTGTCAACAGTGCTGGCCTGGAAGTGAACCCTTGGATACACCTTATGTGGAAGAAGAAGAAAAGGGAAAGGCAGAGTGAGAGATATGGAGAGAAGCGGGTGTGGCCTGCTAAGTGAGTCAACCGGAGCCCGAGTCTGCTGAGTGACAAATCAAATGCCAATTGACAGAGCGCACTCTGGCTCCAAATTCACTGGCTCTCTCAACTGCACAGGTGGTCTTTGTCTCTCTCACACACACGCTCACACACGCTCACACACGCACACACACACACACACACACACACACACACAAACACACATACGCACAACATCACATCCACCCACCCAGGGAAACACACATCAACAACCTACACCATGGTGCAACCTCAATGGGTGATTGCTCTCTGCATTAAACAGGTTAATCTCTGCAGGAAAAACAATACTATTTGAGTTTGACAAACATTCCTGATCACACATAGTGAATCAATATTCAACCGGAAAACAGCAACAGAAAGCACACTTTTTTCTTTTTTTGAGTTATTAAGATATTGTGGCTCTAATCCAGTGCCCTGTGTGTGACCTAGCAGTTGCAACACAATATGCCAGGTTCTGACCTCATCCACACACACAACCGTGACACTTGATTAATGGGCGCTGAGGTGAACCTGTGTGTCTGTCCCAGGTCAGTCTCTTTGTGTTGATCCTTGAAGGGAGTGGTCAAATCGTCATTGCTAAATTGATGGTGCCGCCAGGAAGGAGGGAGGTAAAACAAATGCCACATAGAGAGACTTGCTCAACCTCTTTATTTATTGGCTTTTCTAGCTGTCTCTTGCTCTCTTGCTCCCTCGCACTCTCTCACACACACACACACGCACACACACACACACACACACACACACACACACACACACACACACACACACTGGAACAAAGAGAAACCACTTTCAGTTGTCACTCACAGCTCTAGTTTACCTTGATAACTTTGGCATACTGTCAAACTTTAATCCATAATAGGCGTGTTTGCAAAGCAAAGACTCCCTAAGAATGATCTATTTGCTTATTCCTTAGGTCTTGTTTAAATAAATGCATTACATAAACTCTTTCTGTATTTGTTTGTAAACACCAGGAGATGACGTGCTGAGCAAATTTACTCTTGTGTGGTCACAAGGGTGCTAAAATAGCTCCAATTCATAATGCCAACTAACTGCTGAGGACTTTAATCCATATTGCCATTTGTAGATTTTACTTAAACTCAGTTTTTCTATGAATGGAAGATGAGTTTGTACTATGGACCAGCTTTATAAAAATTAAGAAGAATAAATCTTCTCTGGAATGAAAATATGAAATTAATTTTCCACCATTCATCAAAAACAGATTAAATGTGGTTGCAACATCAGAATTTATAAGCGTTGTCCCAACCCTAACCCTAAAACCTGTTTCATAGCGTTTGCAACGTTAGATGTGAAATCCAGTATGTGTCCATTTCTGGATCTTTTGCACATTATTGTATAAATCAGGATTGCAGAAATAACCCACTGTTCTGCAGCCTCATGCTGAAACCATTGCCTGAAATTTTGTAAATATGAAATGCTCTGTCATGTTCAGCGTGTTAAACATCTTATGAACAGATATGCAACCCACCCGCCTGTCTGCTTCCCTGTCTGTACTCCACCTCGGGAGACAGGGATTAGAGGCCTTGGAGGACTGACTGTATAGATGGTGTATGAATAACTTGGAGAGAGGTGACAGACGGGACAGATCGCGTCTTATCACCAGTAAAGCCATGGGGCTCCCATAGGGGACCAGTGCATCACACAGAGAGCTACATAAAGGGCCGCCGCAGACGAAGGCCTGGTCAAGGCCTAAGCTATAGAAGCCCTGACATCTGGCTTTCTTCTATGCTTCACCGCCAACCTGCTACCCCATTCTGGCAGCTATATGCACTTCATTATTGTGCCTTAATGCGCTCTTGAATCACAGTCAAAATTTAGGCCTGATATGTGTTTTTATTGCCAATTTAAATTTATTTGATATGAAGTATCTACCATAAGATATACAGTAAATTATACCATCATGCCGTATATGATGCCTTCAGCATCATTATATTCGCATTTAAGTACAAAATGTGCAATGTGTGTTGCGTTTTGGCCCAAAAACTGTAAAGATAAAATTATGATGAAACAATAAAGGCAGGCTCAATCATTTTGAGGGGAAGATACACAGCAGGTGGTACGAAAAGCTCTGACAGAACCCCTGATTTGTGCAGAATTGTGTTGCTTAAAGGATATGGCCACCAGATGCCCATTTGGATGAAAATCTAGGTTTCAGTCTAATCTGTCAATTACGGAAGCCAAAAACGTGTCAGCTTCATGAGCAATGCTAGAAACTTTGGTGTGAACACTGTTCCAAAGCACTTTTTTACTTTACAAGTCTGAGAATTGTCATGTGTTTACAATTTTATGATTACAATTATATTTTATTAATCTTATTTACAAATATCAAGCCATACACTTGCTTTGTTTTTTTCTAGGAATAGTTGTTTGCCTTTGTGCTGGGTGCACAGGACCTCAGCAGTCCTAGGAACATAGCCATAGATGGCAGTGTTTTGCCTTATTTTTAACAGCCCAATCAGCTCTGTGGCTGTGCAGAAATTCAAAAATGTTTGTGTGGAATATGTTTTCTGTTTGGATTGTATATTTAAAATGTTTTATTTGACAGTTATGTCTGGTCTTTTAAAATGTTTAAGGTACATTTTCTAATTGAATCAAACACTTAAGATAATATAAAATAGTGTTTTTCACACGGTACATTGATAACAGTGTCTCATATACTATGTATGTCTTATTACAGTTTTAAATTCTACATCTCACATCAGGTCATACGTTTTACTTGCAACATTTTCCCACTTTTTATTGAGCTATGTTTTGTACTGTGACCATGTCAGTCATTTTGTGGCTTCAAATGTGACACAGTGATTCCCCGCAGTTACCTGTTTTAGTGGAGATAAATTTAAATGTTGTGTCAAATGTCTTTTAAAAGTCCTTATATTTTTTTTTAAATAATTTTTCTATTAATCATGTAAATTATGTTATTAATTAAAAATTATCTTAAATATGTACCTGTCTCATTTCCCTTAAAGACATAATTTTATTCACATTTATTAAATATCAATACAACAAAATGATCACCATTATTATTATTTAGGATGGGAAATTTTCAAATAGAGAAACAAATAGGAGGCGATCTTCAAAATAGGGATACTCTGATGAAAAAAAAAACGTGTTTTTCTTCTTTTATTTGCCAAGTTCTAGAAGATTTGTTGACAAGTTCTACTTGAATAGATTTTGTTTAAACAACAGTACATTTCCTTGTTCTTTTGCTCCGACTGAGCCAAGGTCGGTTTTATATTCCACTGAAATCATAAAATGACACTTGAGATAAACAGAATGTTTACCCTCCCCATGTGAGCTGAGGCTGATATGTAAATGCAGCCTTATTCTTTCATCAAATTTGCATTTACCCTCTTAACCAAACACTACAGGGCTCCAATTCAAACAGCACTAATGATGGTTGGCCCTTTATGACCGATTGCCGTATCGGCAAAAAAGGGAAAGAGCAATTTAGCCTGGAATGAAAGGAGTAAAGCATAGTAGCTATCTGTGAGTGGCTGACAATAATTGGATCAACTTTGCAGAGAAATGGATGTGTTTTGATGCTCTAGTGGCTGACTGGCAATCGGCTGGCTTTTCGCCTATTTATCATTCCCCTTTTATCTGCTGCTGCCAGACCTTTCCACAGCCTCCATTCCAGGGCCGGCTAATCAAACAACTTTTTAATAAGACTAAACGGCATCTCCACAGCCAGAGAACAGAGCAGGGCTTCGCAGCACAGGGAGGAGAATCTTGGGATGAATATCAATTAACACTCTGACATGCTGTTAATCCTGCGATGAGAAGTTTGACACAGTATCAAGAAGATTCAGCTGACTTTGTTTGCTACTTTGAGATCTGTCAGGCGAGCACTGATTCACGAGGTCACATCCACTACACGTTTAGGCTACTTATTACTCATCAGCTGGAAAAGACTCAACTTAGCTGGACTTCACTTTTCGGCTGGACGTCTTCCAGAGTTGCTTTGTTTGCTACAGCTAAATTCACACCTTTGCTGCACTGACTGTGCTGCTGATGTCTTCTAAATACATTTGCCTTTCTTTTGCATTTCCAAAACATAACTCAAACACACTAGAACTGTCAGTGAAGCCCCATACACATTGTTAATAAACAATTTTTTCTATTTCAATTCATATACTTGAAAACAAAAAAGTGAAAATTAATGTATCAACATTTATGAAAAGGCCTTTTTTAAATAGCATTGCTCTCAATGTACAACATTACCAATATGAGGTGATATTGCTTGTTTTTTACTTTTACACAACTCTCTGGTCACTAATCTGTGCCGGACTCAAGTAGACTATGGCTGCTTGGCAACATGGACAGACGGCATTACAGTGAGAAGGTTCAAGGTGCTCTCAAAAGCAAGCCTGGTCTGTTTTCCCTCCTTGTCGCAGGATAAAATTGATGCCTCGCAGCCACCACAAGCCCACCAGCTGCTGCTTGTCCATGCGGCTATAGAGAAGTTAACAAGCTTCAAACAAAACAAGTGACAAAATGCAACAATGGGCAGCAGGGAGGGAACAGGGCCTAACAGGGTTGTTATTTAAGGAGGATCTCCCTGTTGGTTCTCTACCACCAAGGAGGGCAAGGCAGAAAAGGGGACCTTGATTTGAGTCCTTGCTAGGTAACTGAGGGTCTTATGTTTGGAATGTGTCTCCCTACACCAGTGATATCCCACCCTGCAAGTCCTCTGGCCATAGGTCACACAATTTGTCTTTGTTCCCAACACCTCAATTATGTATTTCCTTTTGATGAAAAAAATGTCAAAAAAAGATTTGGTGCCCTTGGAAGAGAACAACAAACTCATATTTGAGGGTGCCTGTCAAATTGCTATCTAATTGTTGCAGGGCTGCAGGGGGAGCTGATATCTGCTTTTCTCTCGCTGGCGGCTGCCGGCCCTGCCGTTCACAAAGCCCGGGGATGCCACACACATTCTGTTTGTTCTACATGAGCAAACAGATTGTAAACTGGCTGATAATTTTTGTACTGACAATGTCATTTACGGCTGTCAGCCTTTTGTCTGCTCTGTTTGCTTTATTCAAATATGAACCGAGTGGACCTCCCCTCCACCGCTCACTTCTGCATTAAAATCACATCAATTCACTTCCATTTTGTCTTATCTGAAATTCATTGGAGGCAATCACTTGGTTGAATGCTCTGCCGTTGCCATGGAGACCAAAGGTCCCGTGTGGACTTCAGAAGGATTAGGAACTTGTAAGATTTAAGTCTTGAAGTACACAGTTGCTTTGTTGTGTCTCCCTTTGATTTGAGGGGGAGGAATTTGCCTTTTCTAACTTTGGACTGAGGTGAAATAAATCTGTATACATATTAGCATCCTCTGGCTGGATTGATAAATATTCATATAGTCCCCCTTGCACTGATTTATCTCTACATTTACTGTTCTATTTAAAAGGCACTCCTATAGTTATTTGACTGACCCTGATCTGCATTCATGTGGCATGGTGATCCCAACAATGCCCTACTCTGAAAATGACATTTTATTCCTGCACAGCTCTGTTTCATTTGTCAAGCAGCCATCTTTGTGCTGATAGTATTACAGTCCAAGTGGCATGGAGTGCCGAGTGCCCAGGTGGCACCTCTTCGCCCTGCTGGGGGAGAATAACTCCAACTCAGCAATGTGAGCAGGGGTGCTCTCTGGGCGCTCGCCTCCCGGGGCGTCTCGCTGCACTCCTGAGGCATCTCCCCCTCCACCCCCCTCTTTGTTCGCCAAGGTCAGGGCACAAAGTGCTGAGTTATTCACATCAAACTGTCTGGCTGGAAGCGGCTGCAGATGTTACTGTTTTTGTGTTTGGTTTTGTCTCCTTGCTCCATCTTTTCTCTCTCCCCTGCATCTTGTCAGCGTTGGCTGCCAGGGCGCTTGGCGTGTGAGTTTTTAAAAAGCTGAAAAAACGTGGCCTGTGAAAGAGGAATTAAGGCCTTGGCTCATGCACCTCGTGAATTGTTTTTTTTTTCTTTGACTTCACAGCCAAAAGTACAAAGTAAACAGTCTGAAGTAAATGGATTCATTTTTAGTTAGGCCAGGCAGTTTTGTGCACAACAGAGAGCTGCTTCTTTTTGTCCTCTTCACCATCACTGCTAACATCTATTAGGCTACCCTTTATTGTCGGCTATGACAGGCGTTTTTCAGAACTTAATGCATTCCAAATATTTTCTCCACTTTCCCACAAAGGTCAAGAACAAAAGAAATTGTTTGAATAGTTTGTAAATTTAACTAACAAAAAGACATTGTAGATTAAAACCCTGAATAACGTTACTAAAATATGCTGTAGATCTAGGCAGTCATTTGCATCTCATTTCCTTATTAAATTTCACAGTACACACTGGCCATTTGGTTGTTGGTGAGACAGCCAAAGAGATAGTGAGGATGCCTGGATAGAATACTATGGCTTTATGTTTAGCCTACACTTAAATGCTGTGAACATTATATATATATATATTTGGAAAAATGCATTTTTTTGTAGGTGTGTGTGCTTGTTTACATGCTTTCTTTTTTGACAACTTAAAATGCATTTTTAATGACAGTATGTCGCAATGAGTCTTCTTATAAACATTGTAAAAAATAAATTAACTTGACACATAATCTTTGTTTTGCAATCCCTCTTTTGCACAGACACTAGCAATATGTCAAATTTTTAGTGCTACTTCAACATTCTGTGAAATTTGAGAGGTAAACAAAAGTTCTCTCTACTGGCAGGGTGTCACTTGGAGCATCTAAACAATCAATGCACATTTGCAACTTGGTATTTACCTGGTGTTGACATCAATGGCAGCCCTTTAAATTAAGGTCATTTTGTCAGATATTGCATGACATTACACATGGCATTTTGAAGGATAACTAGATGCTGAATATAAAGTAAAGGCATCTATTTCACTTTCATGTTGGGTCAACTTGAATTGTGTTTCTAAATAATAGAAAATTAGTAATGAATTACATGAATTACGTATAATAAGGATATAAAAAATGTCCACAGAAGAGGAAAGCACTGAGTGCAACAGCAAACATATAACTGCTTGCCTGGGCTTTAATTGCACATTTCCTGTATCCAAAGCCAGATGGCAAGTTAACATCACTTGTTTTGTCATTAAAAAGAAATGGTTTCTGCCTAGAAGATTGCAGATCTCCCAAAGATTCGCCTTTGGAAAAGGTTTTGACAGAGTCTTGCCGATGCCTGTCGAGACACTATTTCATCTATGGAAGGAGGATTATTCTCAAATACCAGCCCCTGTTTGAACAAAAGAAGCTGATGATGGCAAATTAGGCCTGGGCTTTTTCTGTTGGGAAAAAGAAGAGAAACCTCTGAAGTCTAACTTGGTGGTCTCCATTTATTCATAATGATATATTCACCTACAGTTTACATGATTATAGAAGGGAACGATCAAAGTGGCAGTAATGGACAGTTAAATCTGCATTTTTTTTCAACGGATCATTGCAGCAAGAACTCTTTTACTGAGATAAAAGCTTCAAAGTAGATGCGATAAAACAGCGTGGGTTACACTTTGGTCAAGGACACATCTCAGTGGTTCGTTGACAGTCTTTATTGTGCCAAGAGGGAATGGGAAATCAATGCAACTGACCTGTCCAATCCAGTGTACCTATACGCTGACTGAGGTCACTGTCAGGAAAGATCTGGCTCAGCAGAGTACACAGACAACTTTGAAAGGTCCCTGGGGACATTTTCAACTAAATGGAGATATGGAACATCAATATTGCACCTGAACTGCTATATTCTAATTCCTGCTAAAAAATGCAATATATATATATATATATATATATATATATATATATATATATATATATATATATATATATATATATATATATATATATATATTTATACATATAGCAAAGCAGGCCCAAGTAGATCAAAGATACAGATCTGACAACGTGTCAAGTCTGATCAGCTTTATCTTCTCTGTCTTGCCCTGCTGCTGCCGCCGCTAGCTGCTGCACAGTTGGCCGTGCTATTGATCTCAGTGTGGCTAAAGACACTTCATGTACCCTGAAAGACTGCTACACAAAGCGGTGACATTGATAGGGCCACACTGAGGTGGGTCTTTTTGTTCCTGCCTGTGTGTGGGAGTTGGGACTAAGGATGGGGGTGGGGGCGGTGCCTTGAGCTGACCCACACAGGACAACATCTAAACTTCAAGCAACTTAGAAGCTGCTTAGGGGTTAAACTGGGCTGTCTTTTAATCTGTCAAATACTTTTCAGTTTTGACTCATTTAAAGTAATCATATTCGTACGATGACTAATCCAGTTAATCTACTTTGTTGTCTAGACATGCCAACTCCGAATCCACGAATTAAAGATTTTGAAAAAGGTAACAGATATTGTATATCATCACACACATAAACATCTAACTGAAGTTCTGCCAAGTTCAACTCTCACAGTGTCAGTGATGTTTGTACATTTTGTAGGACTAAAGGGTTAAACCTTTCTTTGTACACTGTCTGAAAGGGAAAGTCAGTTTGCAAAGCAATGGCTGTCGACAAGGCTGCCTTTTGTCGTCACACACAAGTAGCCTACATGTAGCCACATGAGATTCCTGCCTGCACATCTGGCCTTTATTTTCGTAGCTAAGGAATATCTAAACAGTGCTGTATCCAAAAATGGCTTTGTTGCTTTAGACCCAGGTGGAAGGGCGCCGTACGAGGAATGTTTCATCGCACGCTGATTTCTGCCTTCCCAGCATTCCATGGCAAAAACATATCAATGTTGTTAGTGGGCACTTGCTTTTATTGTTTTTCTAAAAGGAGTCCATTTTTATTGGATTAGCCATTGCTAGGAGCCTTGTTATAGTAGACTTAATTTATCCAAATGTAGGAGCTGTATTGTGTTGTTGTGAAAGAGCCATGGCCACCCAGATTTCTGCTATTGCAGGGGATGCAGGCAAGGCGTGACTGATGCGCCTCCCAGAGGAGGACAACAACTTCCGAAAGGCAAGTAGGTAATTGATTTGGTGCTTTGTTAATAGCTCATGGTTAATTGGGCATACCACAAGTGTCAATATCAACAAAAGTACAGAATGTGTCTGCACACGTCAAAACTATCAAGAGGCCTCAATGAATATAGCCCTGTGCCAACTGATCAAGAAAGCAAAAAAGCACTGTTATTTTGTTTCTTACTGAGGCGGAGGTCGAGCATATGACATGTTGTGAGACAGTGTGCTACCATGAGTGACCTCCGACCTTTTTATCTTGTCAGGCCACTTGCTGTCATGGAACTGCAAAAAAACCCAAAACACAATCATCTTTGTAAAGGAACATTAAATCGTATTTTGTATGATTCACATCTTAACCCATTGAAATGCATTCATTTCTGTCTCATTCAGCTCACTAATATCTGGTTAATTTAGCAGTACAGCTTTAAATTAGGATTATACCAGAGCATTACATTCAACCTTTGGTTCTTCACTCGCATTTCAATGCCATCCTCTACCATTAACAATGCTTTGGTATTTCACTTCAGTGGCACATAGGGTGTCCCTAATTAGATCATAATGCTGATCTGTTGTCATGATTAGCATTGAATAGACTTTGATCAGCATGTATTATCAGATTACCGTGATAGCCCACCTTTGGATTAAGACAAGGTCCATGCTCATTGTGCTCTCTTGCTGGGAAGAAAGAAGGGGGTGTGGGTCGGCTGAGGATTAAGTCTGATGCCGCCTTTGTATGCGGGAAATACCACTTTATCAGGGAGGGCTGTGTCGAGCCGCAGGGTCCAGCAATGGGAAGGGGGGAGCAGGCTGCTCTTTCAGCGGAAGCAGTCTTCTGTACCCTGGCCTCTCTTCCAGGCCCCAGCCTCCTTTGTGAAGGCCCAGTGACCAGCAAGGCACACAAGGGATGACACACCCCAATCTGGCCTGTTTACCCAGGGAAATAATCACTAATTTTGGAATAATCATGCCTCCCGCTGACCAAGACTAATTGAATGGTGGCATGCCATAGAGGTCCTGGACCAGCTTTGCATTGCTTCCACCTTGTCAATGGTGTTTGGCCAGGCTGCTCAGAGTGATTGATCCCCTGGGCCAGAACACACCATGGAGCTCTGAACACAGAAAGGCGGAGCAGAAAGATATAGAAACATAATTAGTCATGAATATGCCTCCATACTCCTGCTGTGATGATCCTGAGATTTTAAGATTGAGGAATGTTGGATTACCCATCAATGCTATTTGGACAAGTTGGCTGCATTGTGGCGCACAACGATAGTCTGAAGAAATACGTGACCCAGCCTAACCCTCTCTAGAAATTCAAATTTCATATATAGAGACTGCCTATTCATAACAGCTAAGGGCACTTGCAATTCTTCATTATAACGTGATGCTTCAATGTTATTGGCAGCTTTAGAATAGAAAGAACCATCCCTTGCCAATAAATGGGTCATTCCTGTTGACATTTTCCCAGCATGCGCCATTTTGATCACCCATCATATCAATGAGTTCAGATGCCAAGAAAGAGGATTTAAGAACTTCATTCCATCATTCTGCTGACAGACAAGGTATCATTTCATCCCTCAGTTATTATACCATCGAGCTAATTCACTGAAACTGAAAGAGAAGCTTTGAATGAAGTAATGGAAAATTTCAATGCTCTCTCTTTTAGACGCAGCTTAACGCAACAAAAGAGGATGATGCATGTGTTTCATGCTTTGTTTGCTATTTTCGAGAAAAAAAAAATGCCTCTAGGTGTGGAATAAAAGGTCAATGTGAAACAAAGTCAAAGAACGTCATATTAAATGTAAATCTCAAAACTGCTGCTCCTGACTTGCATCTTGACTGATGTTTAGTAGCTTTTTTCTCTATTATCTTGGACATTAGGGTGCACAATGGATCCACTGCAACAATTTTGCAACTTTTGTGATCTAATTTTAGGGTTAGGGCCAGAAAAATACTGAAGATGCAGGCAGCAGTTTAATCAGCAAAACAGGTGAAAATATGAACTCAAATACTGAAGCACTTTCTATGTATATATTATACTAATTATATTGATATTTTATGATTATATATATATATATTTATTACTGAATAAATATTACTTCAAAATAAATTACTAAAGGCAGCCCATATGCATTTATCTATATACTAATAGAAGAACAAAGCATTCCATCATATGCTGAAACTGAAATTGGAAGTGAAATGTTCTGGATTGATGTCAAAACAAATAAAAATATTTTCCCAAACACATTTGCCACAAATGTTCCAAACACGCACACACATACAAATACACAGACATAGGAAAACTGAATGGCTGATATCAAGGTTCCCATCTGCTGTCAGATCAATATTTTGTGGAAGCCTTGTAGGCCTGTCTGTTTACCCTAGGCATCTGTGCCTAGCATACCAACCCAGCGCAATGTTTGAGCATGTGACTGTGTAATAATGGCAGATAGGGGAACTAATAGCCACTGCAATATCTGTAGCTTGACCCAGTGTGCCTCTCCCTAATTGATCTATAGATTAACATCAGACACATCAGTCAGGGGTTAACCTTTTCTGTTAGCTGCACTGTCTTTGCTGTGGATTACCAAGCAATTGGAAGGCTGACAGCGACTGGCAAGAAGGAAGCCATCCACAGTCTTCATTTTAATGTCTTTCAAAGGAGAGGTGAAATGAAAACAGAAGAGGAATTATAACCACATTAATTAATGTACCAAAAAATGATCCATGAGATTTCTGATATGAAACACAAATAAGGGTGTGCATTTTTTTCAGTTTTTCCTTAATGTGCAGATGAAAAGTTTATCTTTAAACAATTTCCCCCTCTTGGCCCGTTTCTTTGAGTAGTCTTCATCCTCTGTGGCTTCTCTCACAAAGTGTCTATTTCATTGGCCCAGACACACTGAGGTCAGGCAAGTCCAGCCCCGCTCGGCTCCACAGTTCCCTTGCCCTATATGTACACTTGGTTCGGCTATGTAAACTTTGACATGTGGGTGTCAATCTCTCCCATATTTACCATGGGCTTTATCAGACCATGATTAGTTTCCCGAGCAAATTTGGAGGTAAAAAGAAAAACACCACTAGCAGTATGTAAGCCAACACTGCGTGTGCCACTGTTGGGCACTGCATATTTACAAGGGTCCTGCTTGTTTTGTTAAGGCTTTCTCTGTAGGTACATGTCAGCTGAGGGCTTTCGGAAGAAGCAGGGGTTTATCAACAAGCAAGAAAGGGTGTGCGTTCATGCGTGCCGTCCAGCCTGGCAGGTTCATGTTTGTCAGCTGTGCCGTTCCTCCACTTGTACTGTTAATACTTGAACGCTTGTAGATGTCAACAGCAGGATTTCAGTGAAATCAACGCAATATCCTCAAGGAGTTTGTACAGACCCATTTGAACAAATAAAAGATGGAGGAACTTAAGGAGGGTCATAAAGCGCTAAAAAGATGGATGGCTCTATATTAAAACAAAACAGATGCGATTATTTTCATTAATTTATTGCATTAGAAAAACAATACCGTAGGACATCCTAAGATTGAACTTGATAGGATTATATTTGTGGACACTGGTCAATGACATACGAGGGCCCTAAGTGTTTGCCTCAAACAAATGGTCCCCACTAAACGTGTACTCAAGCCAGAGTAAATTTGATTGTGGTGAATGGAGAGAGGAGGGGTGGCTCGGTCATTCCTGTAAACACTGGAGAAAGAGAAACATTTGCTATGACACGGATAAAGCAAAGATGATAATAGCATGCAAATGTTGGCAGATGCAACAAAGCAGTTTGCTTTTATGGACCTTGAAGAGTCCTCTTAGAATAATGACACTGACCTTAGTTTGTACACTTTAGTCGTACAGCTGTCGGTTTGCAGTGATGTCAGGAGATAAATGCTTCTTTTAATACTTATTTTACAGGTGCTGAAAGTACACGTTTGTGAACTGCATTGACTCACAGTACATCAGGTAAGTTTACAGCCCTTCAACACCCAACTATGACTACTCCTGCTTGTGCTGCACCTAATTCAGAATCACCTCTCCTTATCCATGTCTCACAGCCATTGACACAGATCTTATCAAAAGTTATTAATATTGAAGTTCCACTTCCTCATTCCCATGTTACCATCCAGCCTGGACCAATCCCGTTTCGTGCTGCATGGCACCATGGTAACCGAGGGAATGCTTGGTCTCTCTTTAATAAACGTTGTCGGACCAGAGCGATGATCCTGTATTGGCCACTCAGGACGAGATTAAATGCTGGTGACATTTCCGAGGGGGAATTTGCAATTTCCACAAATATGAGGGCGTCCTCAAGCCCGGCATGACAGCACATAAAATCAATACAAATAACCTGAATCCCTAATACCTTGATCCATGTTAGTGGAGGGATGCATTACAACTAAGACACTGGGAAGTGGGAGACACAGCCCACCACAACCCCCCTACCACCACCACCAGGCTCACTGCTGATTCCTATCGACTGTCTCCAGGCCAAACACAGACGCAATAACAATTAGGTGGGACACTGGCCCAATTCTCTCCCTCTCACTCAAACACACACATATGTTGGAAACACACTCATACAACACTGCATTGGCCTACAATACACAAATGTAAGAAATGACAAATAGGTTTTGTTTCTGATTTAGTGGTTTTCTATGGTTCCACCATATAAGAAGAGCTGTTCAGCAGCTATTAGAAACTATTAAATGCCACACAACATGATTCAAAAAGCAAACATAAACATTCCTATTGATATTCAGACTGTGGAAAAGATATCTTTGGGAACACATTGGCCACACCCGTTGTGAGTCATAACACCAAGCAGGATTAGTGGGCTTACCCCAGACTTAGCCAGGGGGAGACACTGAAAAGAAAACTGCTCTCCTTCTTTATATCCTTTTTTCTGTCTGTTGCAAGAGACAAAATTGGGGGGGATTTTGAAGGTGTGCTGCTCCGTACAGTAGCTACTGGGCAGGGTCTAGCTGACACTGGAACTTTGGGAGTTTTCATTCACTAAGGCTTCATAGAAAGGCAGGTGAGGCGAAGCAGGTGGCTCTTTTACTGCTTGGAGAGCAGTTGGCTTCTCTTCAAAGCAGGCGCCTGTAAATGTCACACCTCTTTGAGTATACATTGAGCGCTCATAAACAAAAGGGATACAACTGCAAGGCAGAAGGTATGGGAGATGTTCCCTTATCAAGAGCGTTAAGTCCTCTGTGACAGCTTCAAAAAGTTAGAAGTGAGAATCAGCTACTACTAATTGTCAGATCATGTACAGTTGCACATAGATGTTTAAAGTTGGAGGTTATAGAGTAGGCATTAGACTTAGCTGTGCTGCTTCATTTCCTGCTGATTGTGATGTGGCTTCATTACCTTTCTATGGAGGTGATAACAGTGCACCTGCTGTCGCCGCTTCCTGTGTCTGACCACAGTTAGTCAAGCTCCTCCCAGTCAGCACTGTTGTCTGCCTACAGGTGGTGGTGGAGCTACTGACCCTGCAGCGCTGCCAGATGCACAAAGTTATGACAAATAGCTCTTATAATGACTGTGTTTTTATTTAGGATTAGCTGTGTGTAGTCCTCTTCCTATCCAAGAATGAGAGGATATTCCAAATACTGCCTTAAAGGGGCACTCACCAATTTTACCCATTAAGTTCAGTTTGCTTGTCATGAGGAGTATTGCTCAGCCTGTCAAAACAGTTAATTAATATATTTTGTGGGAGCTCTTGAAAATCTAAAAAAAAAAAACTCTGTTGGTGTCACATTAAAGACCATATTTATTTGCATTATGGGAAATGTAGGATCTGGTGTTTTAGGAGCTAAACAAGTCAAGACATCTCTGCTTGCGCTGCTTCAATTTTGACCATTCTTAACCCCTTTTTTACTGGAAGTTCTGGAAATTCTTTATTAGGAATAACCCCTTGAGATGTAGCATCTAGTTTTTGAGGGGGTGAAACGTACATAGGATACATCTAAATATGATTTGGTGTATGTATCAGTTATTTTCTACTGCACTTTTGGTAATGTCCAATGTCTATGTTACTGCACTCAAATTAAGTCATTGTAAGCCGTAGATGAAGTTTGGTAATGCACACAGAATTTTCATATTTATTTATTTTATTTATAATTTAGGTATTTAATTTTTCTAACTTAACGCATCTCTGTTTTTTTACATTTTAAGATTAATACAATTTTTTTTTATATTGTGAGTGACCCTGATGACATTAGGATAATTGGTTTATACTCATACAGACAACTAGATGTAAAAATCAGCTTCTACTGTTATGTACATGTAACATTTAACTGAAACTAAAAACTGAAGAAAAAAGACAATTTACAATATGTGTAAATTGCATTATTTAAATATGTGCTTAAATTGTTACAGAAATGTACAGAACAAGGTAAGGAGACCTCACATTTTCATTTTATTTTTAGGCTCCTCTGGGGATTTTTTTGTTGTTGTAATTTTAAACAGACACATACTCGCCACATTTTAGGAAAGTGGCCCTTTATCCTTTCCCTGTGCACTTTTTCCTCATGTGTGCAATGAAGTCAACATATTTATGTGAGTTGTTTCTTTTTCCAACTCCCTGAGATGAGGGATCACTGATGGATGTGAGAGAATCTGAGACCTGGGTCTAAAGCTTGCCTGTCAGGAGGCATTACTGCTCCATGTTGTGCAGGAGGACAGTTGGAATCCTTCAGCACTGATATCTTAATCTGCATCTTTCAGGAGTGTGACTCCTGATGAAGTGGTCACTAAAAAAGGAGGGAGGAGAGGATGGGGGGACGCGGGGAATCCAGGTGACCTGTGACGATCACCAGGCAGGTATATCTGAACTAAAAGACATGCCTGGACAAAGTGACTCCTTACTCTTTTTTTTTCTAAACCAGAAACCTTAGCTTTTACCCCCCATTGTATGAGAGTGTTTGCAGGAGAGGGGTTTTAAAAGCTGTGCCCCAGTTAAAGCTGCCATCATCATTACGCTAAGGGGTTGAACTGTGGCAGCGTAATGTGTGTACCGAGTTACTCCGTCTGTTTGAAGGGCCCTCAGCAGAAGTGTGTCTGCTGTTGACACTCCCCATTTAATATTGTTTGAATTTTTCATCAAGATCCCAAGCCCTGTTACAAGAGCTCTTGTTTTTTTCTGACTTGTTTGTACATGTGTGTGTGTGTGTGTGTGTGTGTGTGTGTGTGTGTGTGTGTGTGTGTGTGTGTGTGTGTGTGTGTGTGTATGTTTGCAGAGACATTATAGACATTTATTTAGTTTCAAATGTAACAAGCTTAGTATGGCTTTACATGTCTAAGTATTCTAATGGTTTCACTACACTATTTTCTTTTCTAAGTCTTCTCCATCCTGGAGGGTTGTGGTGGTCTGTGGTAGTGGGGAATTTCAGGCTCTAGACTGGACATTTAGCTGCAGACGTCCCTGTACCCCTGTCTTCCAGCATCTTTTGTGCAGGGGACCCTGACGTAGCCTTGAATGCAGGTCACTGCAGGTTACTGACAAAGCTCGGTGAAAGGGGGGTTTTGTATGTGTGTCTGAAAGAAGTGCACGCGATTAAAAATAGCCTGCCCTCCTGTCAATGCATTGCCATTAAAAACAGCTGGGCTGGGCTCCTGCCTGCATTCAGCCACGTGAAAGTTGATTCTCTCTTTGTGCCGCTATCTTGTCACAACTCCCCCTTTACTGCCGCCCTTTGTTGGCTGCTTTGTGCAAGCGCCATCACGGAGGCAAAGTCAGCCTCATAAAAAGAGTTCATTTTGGATTCACTGGCCTCCGATGAACACTGGGAACTTTCTTTTTTGTGTCTCCGTCCATAAATTGCCGCTCACTCACTAGGCCCTGTCAGTCTGTCTCAAAAGATTCTTTATGAAGCATTTCCTACTTCTTCCCTTGGACACGTTTTGTCAATTCACCCACGTAGGTAATCAGCCTAATCACACTCTCCTGATTTTGAGGCTGCCAGGATACCAATGATTCAGCCATGATGCAGAATGGGTGCTCAACTAATTTAATAATTTATGAGGGGGGAGGAAAAAAAAATCAATCAATGTATTTTTATTTGTGCTGACAGCAATAGATTAAAATAAATCAACTTCAATCTCATTGTGTTGTCAAATGATGTTGTGGGTCCATGACAGTGTTTTCATTTTGCTGTCAGTTATGACACATTAGCGCTTTCATTGGCTTTAGGATGAGTCTTCTGAGTCTACAGGTAAAAGTAAACATGCAGGATCCCACCCATGGAGCAGCTGTCAGTGCCTTCAATGAATCGGCCTCTACCTGGGCAACCAGGAGCTCCAGGGGTTAATGGAAGAGGAGGAGGATGGTAACGTCTGTGCGGCACATCCTTCTCTGTTAGATGTGGTGCTCTCAGGAAGCCCTCCTTTACCAAGCTTGTCATTTTCCACCACCCCTTATTGTTCCACCGCCTCTCTCTCTCTCTCTCTCTCTCTCTCTCTCTCTCTCTCTCTCTCTCTCTCTCTCTCTCTCTCTCTCTCTCTCTCTCTCTATTTCTCCATCTATCTCCCTCCCCTGGGCCCTCTCTTCACTCCATCCAAGGCCTTTTCTGATGCCAAGAGAACACACACAAGCAAGCAGCAACATGCATGCCATCCTTACATCAACACGCACTCATGAAGGCAGACACAGGCGCAGACCAAGACACAGAGGAGACACACACGCACAGAACACACACACACACACACACACACACACACAATCAGCTCTAAAGTCTCTAAAGGGCTTTCTTATCTTATCAGTATTGTCATCGCTCTATCATCCAGCGCCAATCCTCTTGTCTGATTGCTCAGTGACTACCCCAAAAAAGGTACAATTTATACTTACAAGTACAATTTTGAGGAGATTTGGAATAATCCAAGGTTTAGGAATGACATTCAAATGAAAGATTACTACACGCATTACTCAGCATATATAACATTTAAATCACAGAGAAGCTTCTTGTGTGCTCATTTAAGAACTTGTGAACATTGATCTGAGGTGTCCACTGTTTAAAAATAGGGTTGAGTTGGCTGAGATAGAAGACTGTATCCATCATGATATGACACTTCTGTCAGTCTCTTTTTGAATGCATGGAACTTTATATTATGATTTGTCATGTTTTCATCTTGGTTGTTGCTTCATTGTGTCTTACAAGCATACCAGCTGTGCACAGCATTTAAATAAACCAATCAATAAATTAATCAACATACTTTTTTGATTTGATTTTAATATTAAAAACAAACACTTTATTTAAGTCCATATGTATAGATATAGGGCAGTCTGTTTACATAATGAACAATAACATCTACAAATGCATTGTAGGAGTTGCAACATTCATTACAGTAATTGCTATACTATTGTCATAATAATGCATTGTGGAGTGTTACAGCAGGTCTAAAATGTGGTATCTATAATATATTGAGGATATGGGCTTCACAAAAAGTGTTACCAACTCCTCCTCTCATCCTGCTCATTTTCTCCCTTGTCTCTCCACCGCTGCGCTCTTTTGTTCCGTCGCTCTGTCTGCTTTGGCCTCTGCTGCTGCTGCTGCTGCTGCTGTGCTGCTGATGGAAGGGATTGTCTGGTTTTATTAATTTGACAGGTGAGCCTGCCCAGCTGCTACCTGTGTGTGTGTGTGTGTGTGTGTGTGTGTGTGTGTGTGTGTGTGTGTGTGTGTGTGTGTGTGTGTGTGCCAAAAAACAGCAGCTGTCTCATGCACGCAATGCACACATGGTCCCATATGAACCCATTCACACAGACATTATTGTGGCATATAGACTTTTATTTTATTGCATAGTTTAAATCCGTTTACAAGATGCTATGATCTGAAGTACATCATCTTCGTGAAACTGGTGAAAAACAGCAACTCTGCAGAGATGCAGTCCACACTGGCACCATGTTTGTGTGTTATTACCCTCATATATTACCACTTTGTTTACTTCCTGGGCTAAAAATCACCAGTGTAATTTACACAGCCCCTTTGAGAAGGCCATAATATGCCTGTTCTTGAATATACACTTTATTTGACTCATATGTTGGGGGTTCAATACATCCATATTGACTCAGGTAATTGAACACAAGGGACGCAGGCAGTATTCATAAAAGAGGCAGAGAGACAATTCAGTGAATAGAGGATTATTGGAACAGCAGCGAGAAGCTTCTAGTAGTTTGTGCTCTGAAAGAGGCGTTGGGCTGTATGTCTGTCATTGACTGCAGTTCAGGCGTGAAGATGGCAGCACAGAAGTCTTCCACCTGAGCAGATTGTGTTCTGAGTCACTCCATTACCTGAGAGGACTACCTTTGTCTTAGCTCCATTTGGAAAATGAATACACACTATATCAGGCAAGGACAGCAGGCGTCAGAGGGAGTGTGTGTTGAAGGTTTCTGACTATATGTACCTGTATGTAAATAACACCTGCCATTTTTTTCTGATCATATTTTAGGAAGATAATGTATTTTCACGAGGATACTGCCTTTAGCTGCTGTTTGCTAAATGGCTAAAAACATCACTGTGAGAACGCTTTAAAGGTCTCTACAGTTGGATATTTGTTTTTCCAAAGGCCTTTGATAGATAGATAGATAGATAGATAGATAGATAGATAGATAGATAGATAGATAGATAGATAGATAGATAGATAGATAGATAGATAGATAGATAGATAGATAGATAGATAGATAGATAGATAGATAGATAGATAGATACTTTATTCATCCCAAAGGAAATTTTAGGCATCCAGTAGCTTAGACAACCATAACACAACAAACACATATACACACATATATCACACAAACTAAAATTAAAATAATAAAAATCACTCACGGAAATGCAATGACCATGATAAGGTAAGGTACTATGGTAGACTGTGTGCAATGGTGATAGTGCAAAATTGAACAGTGCAGGGACTGAACAGTACAGTAGATTAGAATTAAATATAAACTATGACTATAAAATATGAATATAATAATCTATAAACGTTAGGTTTAAGTTTAAAAGTTATAAGATGTAAGATGTAGATGTTATGACCACCGTCCAGATTGTGTAGGAGGGCTAATATAGCCTATAAGACAGTTGTAAAGCAGACAAAGTGATATAATGGTAGGGGCTGAGAGAGACAGGCTCATGCTGAAAAGACAATTTCTCCCCTACTTTGGTGTATCATTTAATTAACCTAGATAATATAATAAAGCACACCCTCAAAATAGGAAGCAGGTATTTTTTATTAGCGTTCAGGGAGTTGACAGACTGGCTGGCTGATGGGGCAGAGATAGTGCTGGCCCACTTAGTTAACAGAGTCTGGGGACAGAGTCGTCCCTGCACTGACCCATGACTGACAAAGCTGGCTACTGGCTGGGTAATTAATCAGCTCCAGCACACTGCCATTAAGTTTTTTATCACTCTTCATAAAACAAGAAGGGCAACTTTGAAGTACCATTCCCTTGAGCCTGTGATCTTGAGTCACTTGAAGGGACAAATTTTAAAGATTTGACTCCTTGTGATGCCACTTTGTAGGCCATAACGTTAATTAAATTCACCACCACATATGCTACATCCTCGTAGAAATACCTTGATATGTTAGGAATAAGTGAAAAATATAAGACTTGAAAGAAAATACAAGAAAGGCTACTGTGTGGCAAAGCTTTGAATACAGGCCAGTTCTGTTTCTTAATCAGCCAATTTCTAATGGAAGCAGGTAGAGGTAGCACAAAGGTCCCCTCTGCTCAAGGAGGCCATTACTCATGAACTACATTTTCCATTGAGAGGGAATATTACTTCTTTCTAGGTGCGGGCCTGTCAAAAGACAAGGTTAATGCAGTGCAATGCTGCTTAAAGCACACTTTGCTCTTTTCAAATTTTACCATTGTGTCTTGTGAGATCAAAAGGGCCCTTTCAACATGGCGCTGTGTTCAATGAGCTTTCATGTCTTACCTCATTACTGAAAAACTTTTCTTTGATTGAGCCGAGGTCTGAGTGGAGTTTGGTCAGACAATGGGGCTGGACGACTTTCACCGCAACACAAATAGGAGGCAACAAAGATGTTGTCTCAAATCCCTCTCGAGATGTTGGGCCCCCACGCTTGACTGCGGTCAACAGGCTTGTGAATTACAGTAAGACCTCTAAAAGTGAGGATTTGTAACTCCTCTGATCAGACTCAGCTCACGACCAGAAGAGGCTAAATCCCTGCAGGGAACCAACGGCAGAACAAGGGATGAGATGAGCTTCACCGAATACATCTCTGCCTATTTAAACCCTGTCTGGTAGTCCCTGAAAGAATGGTTTAAGTTAATTAAACTTTAGAACATTTTTGAACAAAATCAAGAACTGTACATTTAGAAGATTTTTCTTAGAGAAAATTACATTTCAAAGAACAATATGACACTTTACCTTTTTGAAATATATATATATTCTTTTTTAATTCAATTTCTACACTGTTGCAAGTTTTTTTTAAGTTTTAAGAAAGTTCTAACATTTCGTGCTAGGGCGCCAATATTTTTTCCAATCATTTTTGGACAATAGAGCAAACAGAGCACTGAGTGAATCCTTGTGTATACACACCCTTCTCTCTGACTCTGAGAATTGCGCTGCAAACTTCAGAAAACCTGGACAGAAGTGCACGTTTTACTGATCAGTAGAAGGTCTCTGAAGAAACAACTTTTGACCTTCTTCTTTCTCCATCTTTCCATCTTTTCCTCTCTCAGACACATGCCCTTTTTCTACTTTTCAGTTTCACTCTCTTTCTCTCTCTCTCTCTCTCTCTCTCTCTCTCTCTCTCTCTCTCTCTCTCTCTATATATATATATATATATATATATATATATATATATATATATATATATATATATATATACATATGTATACATACATATGTATACAGTATATCTTCAGTATGTATTTTTACTCACTTATTGTCACTCTCTCTATATATATATATATATATATATATATATATATATATATATATATATATATAGATATATATATATATATATGTATATATATATATATCTATATATACATATATACAGTATATCTTCAGTATGTATTTTTACTCACTCATTGTCAGCCTCTGTTTTTCTGCATCAGTGTTTCTCACTTTTATAATTTAATTTCCTCTCCTGATTGATTAAAATTGTTTGTTTTAAAAAACAATTTTTTATCATCTTTACAGTGACAATAACAGCTTTATAGGCGTAGGTAATTGCAGACTGTGAAATCAAAATGGCAATAAAACACAATATAAATATTTGAGTGATTAGAAAAAAAATGCTGTCCCTGTGACCTGGGCTAAGTAGAAAATTGAAAATGAAATAAACTGCACCTATTGTGAATTTTTCATCCTGATAATTTTTCCTTTCTTTGGAGGAGCCAAGCAATAAGAGCCAAGCTTTTGTTCCTGTTATCACACACTGTTCATTTGTCCGCCAGCCGGAAAGCCATGTTAAGATAACGCCATCCTATCATCTGATTGTCTTATCAAAGTTGAGAGACACAGCACCACCAGTCACTCTGAACAATCAGTCAGCCTGGATGAAAAGGTTAAGTGTTCCACACACCTCTTGATAAACGTCTTAAAGTCAAAATACACAAACATAAAAAATTGTGAAAAAAAAAAGTTTATTACACAATTTATTCAATATTTCTTTTTCACTTTAAGGTGTTTCAACACACCAGGTTGGCCAATACTCAAGCCCTGTTTAATTTCTTAAGGCCTCCTCTCTGCATTTCAAGTGCAAGAGTGTGCAGCCCTTATACAGCGTTTGACACCAGGGTCAGTGGAATTGCCCCACTTGAACTTAAAGACAGTTAGTTTGGTTTGGAAAGTGAAAACCCGAATACCATTAATTTGTTTGCTCTCCCACTAGTCATGACCACAGCAAATGCCATCACCTCAAAGAAGTGGCCGGTCGTCCTCACTTTTATTTGTTTGTTTCTTTGGAGGGTGTGAGAAGTTGTGGAGCGGTAGCTGTAGTGGACATTGAACTTGTGGGGGGGCATGGAGACTCTCCAGAAGGAAGGCTTTGCGGAGAGAAAGCTATGGGGAGCTCGCAAACAACTTAGCTAGCGACAGAGAGTGGGGATTGGGGGGTTGGAGGTGGTGATGGTGATGGCGATGGTGTTGGGAGGGGTGGGGATTCATTTAGCCAGGCATAGCTGCTCTTGTTTGTGGTTGTCCCTGACAGCGTCGGCAACGCTGCTCCAAAGCACCTGTGTTTGCTCACTAGCTTTCCCCCAATCTGCTCGAAAAATGCTGTGAGCATGTCACATGGTGGCCAGATAGCCTGGGCACCATGGGAATACAAAAGCCGGGGCTTTTAGAACAGTTAATCATTAATGGAGGCCTCTCTTTTGTTCCCATTCAGCTCCATGCTGACAGAGGCTTTGATATTACATATGGCAGACAGGGCAGACATAGATATAGCCGAGCACATCGACAGGGAAGTGCTTTCAGGCCGCTTGATACAGGATGATGAACGTAGATGGAAAGCAGCAGTGGAAAAGAGTCCTTCAAAGAAGGCCATGTGCATCTGTAGAGAGAAAACACATAGGTCAGTCTTACATGACATATGCCATTTTACAATACAATAATTGTAATAGTGCTAATTAGTAGAGGTGAGTTGCTAAGGAGCATCAATACATGCAGGTGGTACATAAAAGCTCAATAAGTGTGCTTAATTACATGGGAAATCCTACCCTTCCAAAGCAAGAAAGTTAGAATAAGGACGAAAAACTCATGATTACACTATTATTACTGATTGGCAGGATGGCAATAAACGGAACAAGTCTTTCATGGGATGGGAGGCCACTTTACTGACCCCACAATTAATTAACATGCCCTAATCTCAGTTTGCTCTCCATCTTGAACTGTCAATGAAAAGTCCAGGGCTCATTTCACGCCTGTCAAAGTGGGCTTTAGAACAGGAAAAAAGCAATGCATGAACTTCCTTTCACAAAGCAGGGCCGAATTTATCTTGAGGAGTGATTAAGTTTACACAGCCACATTCTTATAAAGCACTAAAAGGGTCAGAGACAAACTCTTATCTCCCATTTACCTCAGCGTCTCAATGGTTCTTTATTGAAAGGTAGTCATGACCCTAACCTAACCCCCACACATTGGTAATAATACTGTATGGGAGTTGGAGAGGATAGTGGGACCACAAACATTTACGGCTGAAAATGCAGCACAAGAGAAGGCAAAGTGGCCACTCAACAACGCAGGATGCTTGGTGCACTGAGAGTCAATAATTAACGTAGCCCTTTTAGTGATATCTGCTCTCTTGCTCTGAGTAGAAGTCAAAAGATAAATGAAGGTTATGTTCCAGGGAATGAAGTAAGGCTCCAACTTAGGTGCTTCAGCAAACATACCAGCCCATACATAGGTTTCTTTTGAGAGTTTTTTTTTTTTTTTTTGTGGCTCGGTCATCATGTCAGTTTCACTCAGACAATATGTTCTCAAGCTGGCCAACAATAGAGAAATGACTCAGGTGTTTGCACTAACATCAATAAAGCACTTCCTGAATTCTACGGAAACCTCTTTGCCTCTCAACAGTTCCAACATACTAGACTATCATATTTGTTTTATACTTGTTATTTTATACCAATACTGAAATGGTTTTCTACATAACATAACAAGCCTACGAAAATAACTTAACCTTAATTAGCAGAGCAATTAACAACATTCTAAGCATACAAATACAAAAATACATTTTCTTTTCATTCTGCTGTTGCATGACCCAGAGACTCAAACAGAAAACAAAAACATGTCATGTCGTCTTCGAAAGTGTGAGCTATAAATCTTTTCCTTCCTTACATTCAGCTTGACTCACTACAGTGTGTTTATTTGCTAACCCTGGTCACCAACGATAAGGGCCATTGGTGTCCCCAAACTGTATAGCTTGCAATCTCTCTTATGACAACACGCCCATGTTTTTACCAACACGTTTGCACTGTGAAACCTACAATAAGAGGAAAATAAAGAACAAAACATAGGTGCTAATAAATCCTCTTTCTGGGCTATAAGGAAATAAATTAGGTTGAGCAGAGTCAAAGGATGGGCTTAACAA
Source organism: Percina caprodes (assembly GCA_013375575.1). NCBI lineage: Eukaryota > Metazoa > Chordata > Actinopteri > Perciformes > Percidae > Percina > Percina caprodes. The sequence continues at coordinate 693,700 of JABXJD010000188.1, read as the reverse complement.
GTGTATGCTTCAAACAAAAGTTCCTGTTTCAGGAGGGAAGGTACATGGGTGATGGATGGCTTGGCAAACATAGTACATACCTGGCCAATGCCATGGGCCGGTCACAACCCAGGACTGAGAGGGACATTGTGTGTGTGTGTGTGTGTGTGTGTGTGTGTGTGTGTGTGTGTGTGTGTGTGTGTGTGTGTGTGTGTGTGTGTGTGTGTGCGTGCGTGTGCGTGTGTGTGTGTTAGCTCTTCAGCAGCTATCCCTCTTCCCTCTGAGGCTTCCTCTCCCTCCACTCAGGCCGTGGGGATCACTTCAGTCAGCAGAGCCCTGTTTGACAGAGACACAGCCTCCATATAAATCCCATCCTCCTATTTATTTGATGTGCAGTTCTACTAGGACGCCTTCGATCCGTCCTCAGGGAGCTCACATCTCAAAACACTCAAATAGTCTGGGTGTGGTGATAAGCGCGGGGCTGGAATTATACTCCCAAATTCCCAAATCCTCATAGAGCATTGTTCCATAGTGTTTTAAGACACACACACCAGAGGAAAACTGCCAGATATGGACCAGGGAATTGTTGGAATTTCTATGTTATATCCTTTTAAAGTATTTTTTTTATATGTGTGTGTATTAAATGTAAAAGATAAATAAGGGAGGAATGTGAATATACGAAGGGGAAAAGCCATCCAGGTTGCTCCATGATTGCAGTTTAGAGCGTGGGAGACGGGTCAGTGCAGTCTGGTGGATGAGTGGTAGACCTTTATGGGGAACACCCAGGAATGTTTAGTTAACTCGCCCGCTGCATTCAAGCATGTGTGTCAAAGGTGTTTACAGGGTGTTGACATTCACACATTGGCAGAGAGGTAATATGAATAGTGTAGCCATGTGTGGCTGTGTTGGGCCCTGAACGCATTTAACAAAACTTATATTAAAAGGGGAAATTTAGTCAAAATATTCTAGCATGAATGGTGGCATTTAAATGAAGAAGTTGAAAACACTTCTGCAATTTGATTCTGTAATTCTTCTTTATTTAATCCAAAATTCATGCATTGAAAACAATTCTTATAGAAACAGCATTTTGAAGCTAAAAAACATTAAAATAAATATCTCCTCTACACTGCTAGATAAATTATGAAATTGTAAATCATGAAATGTGCATTATAAAGAGCACATTTTAAGGTTTTGATATTTTTGTTAATTTTAGCTTTTTTACTGTTGCTTTTGTGTTCAATATTTTGTCAATAATTTATAAATCATTACTTCAAATATATGATAGCTGAATTTATGTATTTACATGTTTAGATTGCATATTTTTTTAAACCTTTCATGTTTTAAATTAAATGTAATTCAGCCTATGATAATTTGTGTTTCTGTATCTTTAAATTTACAGAATTCCATGACAACAGATAATTAGTTGGATCAATAGTATCAACCAAGCAAAATTATTTTTTAAATAACATATTGTGTGTTTATACTTACACAATTACATAATAATTTAAAAAGACGATAAAAAATATTTGTCTACAGTTTTTTCCTATAACTCATTTTCTTTTTAATATCAGGCTAGAGCATATCATATATTTTAGTTTTTTGTGGTTAAAATGTAAACAAAGTATTATGACTCTGTAAATTTCATGATGTGGAATAATATGTGGTGCGGCTGATAAAACTAACCTGATAATGTGTGGTTTAATTTCCCCTTTATGTGATGGCTTAGCAATAAAACACAATTATCAAGTCATATATCCACTCATTTTAGCAAAGGGCAAACATAAGATATGTAAATATAAATGTTGAACGGTTAAATCAAATTTCCACTTTTTTTAAACACAGTTTGTCTTTTTAATACAAATGCTTTGTTGTGCTGAGGAAATATGATACGATTTCAAATCATGAAGGCCTGTGAAGTTTTTTGTTTTATATATAAATATATATACATATATATATATATATGAAGACATTAATATTTTCATGAAAAACTGAGAAAGAAGCCATTGTAGATGCTATTTAACAAATATTGGAATATTCTAATTTTCTACTGAGAGAAAAAGAAAAGTAGACTATTGTTTAATTTAAAATGTTACATATACCTCAAGGTATATTTGGCTGAAGTATTTTAACAACTAAAATTAATAAGGGCCAAAATGTTGACTATATTCTTAACTTTATTTTTCAACCTCATATGCCAAAACCCTAATCACAGTAATTCTCTGAGAAAGCTATCTAGTCTTTCTGCAGTAGGTTGCCAAAGAGGCAACCAGTGCCAGCAAACATAAGTCAGCATGTCAGTCTGCCTGTCAGTCTGCCTAACTGTCTGTCTGTCTGTCTGTCTGTCTGTCTGTCTGTCTGTCTGTCTGTCTGTCTCTCTCTCTGTCTGTCTGTCTGTCTGTCTGTCTGTCTGTCTGTCTGTCTGTCTGTCTGTCTGTCTGTCTGTCTGTCTGTCTGTCTCTCTCTCTCTCTCTCTCTCTGTCTGTCTGTCTGTCTGTCTGTCTGTCTGTCTGTCTGTCTGTCTGTCTGTCTATATGACCACCCACTGAGAAGTACGGGGCATAAAGTGAACCGCTCTAACCACCTTCCGTCTGCTTTAAACTGACCTACAGGTGACAAAACACCTAACCTGTTAAAGTGCCTATTACTATTATCTCCAATTACTTTAGGTCACATCACATTTAGGGACTGAACCACACACCATAACACTACAGGCATCACTCACGCCGCCATTGTTTAAGGTAATTGGAGGGGTGTTGTAAGTTTCCTACAGTATGACTCACGCAGCTCTTTTCTCCACCCATGAATGCTGGAAGATTGTAGGTCATAGTGAACTTAAAAACGAAGTCCTCTCAACTCATAAATTACACGGCCACCGACAACCTTAAGCGGTGTTGAAATGCCTCGCACAGAGCTTTATTTCAGCGTTGGTGGAGCGTGAAGCTGAGAGCACCACCCCACAAGGAGCTCGGCTCTCACAGGCACAAATAAGACAGCTATTTGTCTTGCCATACCTGAGATCTGACATGCTGGCAAAACGTTGATGGTTCACCGATGTGAAAACAAGCACTTACTGTTTCTCAATGATGTTGCTCTTTGCAGTATTGCTTCTGTAACAGGTCATATATATATATATATATACTGTATTATATATTTGTTCCCTTGTGAATAAAGTCTGATCTTAAATGTAAGATTTTATGCCCCAAACCAAAGGGTTTTCTTTCCTGGGACCTGGTACAGCTACTGGGACACTTTGAAATCTGATCTGATAGATTAAGAGCTTAGCCATTAGAATAAACCATTGTGGAATCATCATGGGTTGTGTTTTCATTCTGGTTTTTCTGCAGTGTATCTGTGTGTAAGTTGAGAGCACTAGATGTTACTCTCCTTAATTACATTACAACTTTAAAGAAAAACTATGTATTTCTGTGGTTATATGAATGTGAAACAGCAAGTGAATCTCTTTTCTCAAAGGTCTTCGTTCACAACATCATATTGTGTAGAAATCATCCTCAGTCTGACCACCCAGGGGGTCCCTGACACCACAACCTTTACAGAGGGGGATGGGCAAATGTGTGTGCGTGTGTGTGTGTGTGTGTTTGTGTTTAGGCAAGTGTCTGCTCACATGCATGAATATGCTCTTTCATCGTATGTGTATTGATCCTCCTGTGACATCCCACTACTTTTTTGTGTTTGTTTGTTTCAGATACATTTACTATTGTTATTATATTCCTGGCAGACTTCACCAGGGTAGCACACTTACTTCCATTTCCTGCAACGCAGACAACATTACATGTATTCAGCGGAGAACTCCAATGTAAATGCAAACACAAATCAACAAACCAAAACAAAAGAGCACAATATGGATCCTTCTCTCAGCCACAGCCACTACACTTGCTCTGTTTGCCCTCTCTTCTGGCTGGAGTTGCCATTAGGTCATATAATGACCGCATCTCCTTTCTCCCTCAAGAGCTCTCGGAAGCTTTCTGCCTTTGGCTGGAAAAGTACATCTTTGTCAGGTTCTAGAAATGGGACTCTTCACTTTGATTTTCCTACATCCCAAATCTGAGTCTTTATCAAATTTTCCATTGTTAATAAAAAAGCCACTTGGACATCGTTATCGCACTCTGTGCTTGACTTGTGCTGCCTCCTCCAAGAAGAGAAGAGGGGTCAGCCGTTATCCCCCCTCCCCTGCCGCCACCCTGCCTTTTATGGCAAAGTGAGAGCGATTCAAACCCTAAATGGGTGCACATGCTAAGGTGAACTGAGATACACATGCGATAACCCATTCAATTTAACAACACAGTCGTGGCAGGCAGAATGTGGACAGATAAATGACCATACAGTATGGTGTACAATGGGAATTAAAAGTATAGGGCAGCTGGGCTCTTATCTGGCCAGGGAAGAAGAAACCAGGCAACAAAGGGAGGCCTAAGACTAAGAGGCTTGATGCATGGGAAAGCCATGGGCCGGCCATTGTGGCTGCCCTTCTGCTGAGCAAATAGTCCAAACTGTTCATTCCCCATCTCCCATTCTCTCGCCGGTACATTGTTTGTGTCCTTGCATTTCATTCTGACTGGGGAAGATTGCTCTCAGGGCCAGTGAGCAAACAGTCCAGAAAAGAGCCAGCTATCTCCTGCCGTTCCCAGGAGAACTAGCATTTTTATTTCAGCTTCAAGCTGTCAAAGGATTGGAGAGTTTATGTCAGGATCCTGAATTAATTGCTTTAAGCCACAGGGCCGACGCCGGCGTTTTTATCACCAAATGTTCGGTAAAATGTGTCCTAGCAAATTATGCAGTACACCCCCCACCACCCCACCATCGCCTCGCTTAGTCGCCAAACATTTGGTATTGGATACATACAGGATGAGTTTCTGCAACACAAATGATGTGTTTAGTTGTTGTGACAGCACAATGGTGTGAATAGTGATGGGCTATAGCACGGCTGTCAAGGATTTGGTGGAATGAAGACAAACAGCAAACTTTTGTGTGTGTGTTTCTCTCTCTCTCTCTCTCTCTCTCTCTCTCTTCTCTCTCTCCCTCTCCATGACGGTGGGTACACGAGCCAAGCTTTGGCAATAAAATGAGTAAGCTTACAGATGCCTCAATAAACCATAGCTGTTCAGACATTTGGTGGGCCGAGCTTTAAAGACTCCAAACTGTCCTCTGAACTGCCAAACTGATTTCAGAACCGTCTGTCATCCTCATATCCATCCCATGCTACTGCTTATACACAGTATAATACATTTGGATCTGCAAAGCTCCTATATATGCCTGAAAACTATACTGTATACGCCATATATAAACTACTTTATTATCTTAAACAACAGTTTTAAGACAAACTTTGCACTAAATTTCCTTCAAGTAAATGCATTAATATCTGTATCGTTGTTAATGACAACCATGCAGTTGATACAGTTGAAAACTGTTTGGCTCTTAACACACTTTCTGATCCAGTGCATCAATCCCAAATATCCCAATATTATCCTATGCAGAGATTTGTTTGGGTTTTTCAATAAGAAAATTGTTGTTGTCTTTATAAATATCACTATGTTGCCATATCAGGATGTTGTGTTTTCATTCTCTGGCCAAAAACAACAAAGGAGCAGGTCGTCCAACAGTTCCACTCTTTAGAGCTACACACCAATAATTGAACCTGGAGAAACCATCTGGACTTGCTTTACACAAATGCATCTGACGGCAAAGCACACCATTACATTTGCATCTTAAAAGCATTTGCAATATTTCATCATGCCGTCTGTACTTTGCTATTTGTATAAGTAAGCCCTCAAACGAACTACCTGTCATTCATCCATCACTGATTACAACAGTTCAACAGTTCCAGTCCTCTGAAGTTGTTCCCAAAAAATATGCAACTACTTTTCACATGAAAGTTTTTGCATATGAAAGCAAGTCCATGTGAAATTTGCATAAATACATAAACACAACTGTCTATGACACAATGACCTCAAACGGTGCCCACACCCACAGCTAATTTAACTGTATCCAAGGCCCAAATTAATCATGATATATGTCTTTGATATATTATCTTTCTGTTGGGTACTTCAAGATAAGGGTATCCCACTCTGACCAATAAATCTGCCAGTTGACTCCTTAATCCAAAAGGATATTAAGTGACAAACAATGTGATGTTTCTGTCAGCATCAAGCAGGCGAGGGTTAAATAGTGGGTATCAGGGGACTACTCTGCAGTGGGGAAAACATACAGGCCTCATCCTTCATCATAATCTGCTCAACAGCCCTATAGACACCTCCCAGCTTTCCTCAATCCTTCAGCCGAACATCCGCCTTTCTATTATAAATAACGCAGCTATTTATATGGGATTAAATTGGGGATTAATTTGATTCAAGTCAGTGTATGGGAATTCATTAGCGGGCTGACAGTGGCACTATACATGGGGGGAATTTAATTTGAATCCCCCAAGGGAAGCACTATGGGGCACTGGGGCTGTGTTGAAATGGAGGACTTAAAGATAATGGGGGATATTGTTCTACACTTTAGATTTGGAAACTTGTAAGGTGGTGCTTTATTGCTGTTGATGGGTTGTCATCACATTGAGCACAGTAATGCTATTAAGTGAGAACGTCCTGAAATTGACAGACCACGCTGGAAGGACAGGGTTTATCTGAAAGGGAAAGAGGGCTCAGAGCTGGCCTTGTCTGTCTGCATGGATCAAGAATAGTTCTTGACACTCGAATGACCGCATGGAAGTAAATACAGGTTTTTCACATATATTTGGCTCCCACTCATACGGTATTATAATGAGCCCATTATTTGAATGTCAGTGATTCTCATGAATGTTGAAATGGCATATCTATCCAGACACCATTCCTGACAAGCTGTGTGGTGTAAAGCAAAGGCATTAAATATAACTTGGATGCAGATTACAGAATTCACCCCTGTAGAACACCATCTTGGCATTCTCTAAATTGGACAAGTCCCATTGTAAGATAGCCTATCACAGTGCACATGTCTGCATAGGAGAACATATGCAGGACAAAATATTCCGTAGTTTGTTATTCCGAGGACGGCACTGGGGGCACACGGGCTTGTTTGCCTTTGCTGGGAGAGGAGATTGGATTGGGGGTTTAAATGAATCGCTGGCGCACCACGTTTATAGGTTTCATTAACTTTTAATGAGTTGGGTGTCCTTCGCTGTGATTGGCTGGCAAACTCTGCCTTCACTTCCTGGAACTGGAGCTGAGGGGGAAGTGAGGAGATATTACAACATGTTGGCTTCCATGTTATGGCCATGTGCTGCTGAATGTGCCACACTGGGTGGAAATGGGTCAGAAGAGGGGATATAACGTGGTACTATTCCAAAGCAGAAGCCCCAGATATCCATCAGCACTGGCAACCACTGAATCTAAAACCTGGAGGTATCAAGTCTCAAGGGGAATAAAGAAACCTTGGCAGATCAATCACAGCCAAGCAGGCATCCCTTTACCACAGCTGACTGACATATCGTTTTATGGTCGCTTTGCCAACAAGGTTTGATCTCAAAGACAGGCATGAGACCCACTGGGAAATGCCTGTGGAATTACCAAAGAGGAGCTGGAAGCATGAGTGCGTGCATGCACACAAATGTTTCCAGCAGTCAACTCAAGCAATACTTCATATTTTTGAGCATCTTTAATCTCCATGCTGTATATTATCTTTTTGCCTGGTTGATCACACATCTATTATCTTGCATGGATGGGGTGTTTCTGTACGCTTTATGTTTCTCCTTGAGAAGCTAATCCCTTCCCCCATTGTGCGGCTGAGCCTCACTTCAGCTCTCCCGAGAAACAAAGGCCTTTCCTGTCATCCCCATTTTATCTCCACCACATTGAAATAAGATGGTAAGTTCTTACTTCAGACATGTACATTATCTCCATCACCCCTTGATGGTCGTTTGTTCCCTTTAGAAACCTTGATCACTTTGGTAAGGTGGGGACTGACTTCTCTTCCATTCATATGATGACAGACCTGTGTTGTAATACTTCACGAGGATAAACACTGATCATCCATCCACTTCCAGGCATATAAAAGCAGCAGGATAGTGAGAGGCACCCTGTCCTGGCCTGAATGGATCACCTTTAGGTCACTGCACGTCCCACCAGCTGCTGCCTCACAGAACTCAATGGGCATTGTTGGTGGACCTCACTCTCTCTCTCTCCCTCTCTCTCAGGACATGAAGGAGTCCTACACTGGAATGTCACATAGTCGTGTCAGAAGAGTGCGGACACATCACAGTCAGCGGCCGCATTCTCACCCTGTCCATCCTCTCCCTCTTAAACACACACACACACACACACACACACACACAAACACATACACACCTCTTCTTTCCATCACAACAGGACCATATCTGACCTGCATACATCCAGATTTACAAATAACAGCCACATCCAGTTATTGGTGGGTGTAAAACTTTTAAAGTCTCATTTTCAGTAAGTTTAAAAAGTGAACACTGACCATTACAAATCTAATTCCTGTTTTAAAAAAAAGACCAAAGCAGAAAGACAAAAATAATAATTAAAGAGTGGGTATGGCTTTAGGCTGTTCTCTGTGATGGCTTTTGTACACATTTGTAAATCCATGATTATACTCTAAAATGACATTTCAGAAAAAGAACAAATTTGTTGGTACGTTTGATAAATTGTGTAAAATATCTTCACTGCACAACAAATATTAACCAACCATTTAGATATTAACTATGTGGTAGTCATAGTACTACATATATGCATTATTTGCAAACAATGGCAATTGTAACTTGAATTTAAAAACTCATGTAACCAGGATGTGATGTCCATTACAGTCAAACCATCCATTGTTGGCCTGTTTAAAGCCCAAATACTCTGTGGTACAACTGTGTGAACAAAAAGTTTGAATTCCACTGCTAAATACTTAGTGTATATAGCATTTGATCAATGTACAATTTTAATGTAATTTATATTGTACTCTTTATTGTTCTAAAAATACAAAAAGAATCATTACCATAAATGCATAAATGTATGAAAATGTGTTTAGCCTATTTGTTAACCCTCATAACCAAATGTATTTTTAGTGTAAGCCTATGATATGAAAACAGACTGCAAAAAGAATTAGCCTGAAAATTAGCAACGCAGTATACGTTTGTTTAAATGTTAAAAAAAAAAAATGTTTTTCCAATTTTATGTAGGCTGTTTCCAAAGTTTTGATTACTTGGTTTTCAGGTTTTGAATCATAAATTCCCAATAAGCCAATTACCAATAACATACAATAATAGTCAATATTGACAACATTATAATAAAATAAACAAAGTTGCAATGAAGGCCAAAATAATTATCAATTCGGGTCTGATCAACGGACAATTTTATTTAAAATATTTTAATTTCATGCACCGCTTAAATTCTTTCCTTATCATCCCTATAGCCTACATTTGACATTAATAGTATGTCCTGTTGTTTTTTCACACATTTTTCGAACTGAAAAAAAAAATGATTATGATTGCCTAATAAACACATTTATTCATCAGCAGTGGATAATTGCAGAGGAATTGGAGACACATAGCCTACGGTTTGTTGGCCGGCCTGGCTGACGGAGCGTCCCCGGAGGACAAGCCGCCTGCTGAGAAACCATGGGTGGCTTTGAGTTTTGACTTTGTGGTTCCTTTAATATACTGTGGGACGGCAGTTTGCCTTGCTAAGATATGGGATTAGGAGTATTTCTGCTGAAAGAGGAGTTAAGTCGGGCTAGTGTGGATGGTCCCTCCCCTGCAAAAGGCTGAGACAGAATTACAGCTTGTTGGACCGGTGTCCCGCCGTCGCCATGGAGACAGATCTACTTGGGTGTTCCACTCCGCGGGCTGCAGCGTAGAGCCTATAGGTGCAGCAGGCGTCCTGCTGTAGCCTATAGGCCTATAACCACCATCTAACTCCATGAAATAACTCTACACCCGATTAATACACAGATACATAGCCTGAAGAGCTATTACTGATGATTGAAGAGTTTTATCCGATTGAAGGATTGCTTACCAAATTATCCGGCACAGATCTGTTGCCCAGCTGCTGCTCCCTTATGGAATTTTTCGTATAGCTTAATATTTCTTAGGCCTACATTTAAAGGTTATATGATGTCCCCTCTTCCATGCATCCATCTTCTGTTAGGAATGGTAGTGCCCTTACCCTGCTATGTTCAGTTGACGCCCATGGGTGGATGGTTTATAGGGTAGGCTACTGAGTCATTCCATGAAAATAGAGGCCCAAACTCGCCTAGGCCTTAAAATGCATGGCTGTAGGGGAAATGTCTCACGTCGGAGGTTTGGTACAATTAGATGCTAGACATGCAGAAAAAATAAGTAAATCGCTATTGTTAGGTTACACTGAATGGCAGACCTTTTTGCATCTGTAGCCTGGCATACTATAGACTATTATTCATTTATGCATTATTTTAATGTATGCTCCATTTTAACACACCTTTATCATATTTATAGCGTCTGAACGCTTTGTGCCTGTGAGAAAGGACGTCTGATTTTCAGGCCTTAATCAAGAAATATGCAAATACGACAACAAAAAATTCAGAGAAATCAGGTTAGCGGAGTAAAAAGGGATCAACAGGCTGGACCATCCTTTATTCTGTTGCTATAACAACAGATGGGCTCGTCTATGGTGCGGCTATAGGAGCTGTAGAGGTATCCTCCCTGATGGAAAGCCTGTACAAAGTTAGATGATGAGGAAGGTGCAGTGATGTGGCCTCGGCGAACTTTTGTCCGCCAGTACAGATTGAGGTTGGTTACCTTTGAACCGGCAAAGCTCCAAAAGGCCATTCCCATCTCAGTGTGCGCCAGAGAGGGCTTGACTGGAGTTATCCCGCCTTCAAAGGATCGGAGGAGAGCCGAGTCCGGATACAGTTGTTTAATGTTGGCTAATGGACATGTTGGAGGGCTCTCCATCTACTTTAGATTTAAAAGAAAAGGTTATCCAAATATAGCTTCTTGGACATTAATTTGTAAAGACATCATTGCAGAAATATTAGTGGACCCTTATTTCCGGATTATTATTATTATTATTATTATTATTATTATTATTATTATTATTATTATTATTATTATTATTATTATTATAGCTTACAACAGTAGTTTAAATGCAACCATTACAGCAATTATTTTCCTAGGGTGCATTTAATATATTATAAATCAATATAATGCCTGTTTTAAGGCGTATTATTAATAGCAGGCCTATTATTATTTCCGTATTTTGTATGAACAAATAGTGATAAATTGCGATTAATATTTTAAGGATTATAAATAAGCATCACTATCAGAGATACTTTAAATGTAAAATGCGTTATAATGAGTTTTAATTTCTGAACAAGAAAAAAAGACATGTAGCACATATTACCTTCATTTAATAAAGGCTTGACATCACAAAGACGAGCCGTTCAATGTAGGCTTAGACTTAAGATTTACTCATAAAAATTATACCCCAAAAAAACAACAAAACTCTTAATCGATTTGTACCTACTGGTATAATATAAAAGCATTCGCAGGATCACTGCTGCAGCACAAATCGCTTTCATGACACCAGTGCAACAGCGATGAGAACAGCCAGCCGCACACTGCAAAAAAATAACTCCAACTCAAAAAGGCGATATTAACTCATATTTATCTGAGATCCGCAATGTTCACCTGTTTCCGTTGTAAAATAATTTGGATTTTCTAAAATTAAGTCATATTTTTTATCTTGTTTGATGATTTTGTTTTAAGGAATCCCCAGCCCAAAAAACTGGTGAAACGATCTCATCCTCTTTTCTCGCTTTATGTTACATTTTAAATCAGCAACGAGACTAAATCACCTGTTAGTGACAGTTTGTTATTGCAAGGCAGCAGGCTGGCTCTCCATCACGCGATTCAAAGACACAGAAACTTGAAGCAGCCTCCATCACACAAGGTGCAGATCGCCTCTTTGCACCACCCTGCCGTGAAATCCAATACGTCTCCTTTCTCATGAATTTAGGACATCAGCCTCTGCCTTGAACAGCAGCACCACCCCCCACCACCACCACCACCCCTCCTCATGCATATCCGGGAACGGCCACCAAACTACATCTCCCTCTGTGTTATAAAAGATAACGAAGATTTTTTTTAATTTTTTTTTTAAAAGAGGCCGTTATAGAAGATTTAAAAAAAGCTTCATACCTGTGCAAAATAGCTGGTGCTTGTTGTTGGCAAGCCACACAGGAGCCCATTGTAGAAGCTCGCCTTCTGCCTTCTGCAAAGGGCTCCAGACATCACGGCATTTATTTGAGCTCAAACTCTGTCACTGTTGACTTTAGCACAAAGCAAAGATTTCACTGCCCCGCTAGTTAAAAAAAATGATTATTTTACAGAGATATCGATCAATGCGCTATAAAAAAAATCAGCTTAGCATTATATGTCTAAAATGAATAGAACGAAATTTAATGTCTGTGTAAATTTACAGAGCTGTGGCGTCCTATTCAAAGTTTACACTTGTGCAATTTGGATTGTGTGTGTGTGTGTGTGTGTGTGTGTGTGTGTGTGTGTGTGTGTGTGTGTGTGTGTGTGTGCTCTTCCTATATGCGGGCATAGCATCCACTCTATTGTTTACTGGCTTTGTTTATTCGCAGATCACGCTGTTTAAAGTACGATCTGTAAAGAGGGTCTGGAGAATAAACGCACACTTTAGGCCCTACGTGTTCAGAAGGCGAAGGGGTCTCATTTCAGTTATAAGGGGAGCAGAAATTTCCCCTGGCCTTGGATTTGAGCTCAGCAGGGAAGGGCGTGCAAAGGGGGGGGGGTCGATTCATTTGGACGACAACTAGGCTATCTTATCTAACAAGAGGGGAGGGTCCAACTACTTTAAAAATAGGGAGTAGACAATGGACCCCCAGATTGTGGGGAGAGAAGTTAGAGCATCACATTCAGACGGCTCTGTTCCCAAATCAGCCCCCTATTCCAGCAACTATTCTCCTGCTCCGCGGGGAGGCTGTTTTACAATGACACTTAATCTTATTCACTGATTTAAACTGTGTGTGTGTGTGTGTGTGTGTGTGTGTGTGTGTGTGTGTGCAGGCAGGCAGGCACAGCGTTTGAGTGACAGTGCTAGATAGGTTTGAATCATAAAGTGTCTCACTGTACGTGTGAGAATTTAAATAGCTTCATTATTCAACACACTTATTTCTCCATTTCTTCTTTGCAGCAGCTGGATTTTTAGATGAAATTGTACCAAGCGTGCATGTTAGCGATTCTTTGGATTGATTGCATGGCTGCAAAAAAAAAAAAACACACACATTTTCGTTTGCAACACATTCGGAGTAAAATTAGTGTTTTATTTTCTGCTTTCTAACATGCTTATGCACTGTCTACGTCGTCAAAAATCGCCAAAATATTACAGTGGTTAATGTGTCGGATACATTTTTACCCCATACATATCTCACTTTGCGTTTGATATTAATAACCGTAGCCTATCTGTAATGTTTACTTTTTTCCTAACGATGATTGCCGATTGAGAGCATTGTTCTCGTTGTTGTCTAATCAATGTATTAATCACTGCTGAAATGTGCGTCTTATTATAAAAAAGCACAAGGATACGAACATTCTCTAAAATATATGAGATATTGTGAAATTCATTGTACGCACTTATATGGAATTTGTTTGTTGTCGTGCAAATCTAAAACTGGGTCTAAATATCATCTAATAAAACTAAATCCTGTTTGTTTTGTCTTTCTCTTTACACATTTTATTCTTTAACATTTAATGTGTATTTGATGTCAACTAATTCAAATGCAGATTATGTTTTTCTTTGATGTATATTTTTGCCTTCAGTTTTTTTAATTTTCTGTTATATTGATTTATAACATATTAAGTGCACCCTAGGAACATAATTGCTGTAATGGTTGCATTTAAACTAATGTTGTAATAATAATAATAATAATAATAATAATAATAATAATAATAACTACCAAACAACATCATATTCAGAAAACAAAACCATTAACACTTTAATATAGATTCTGTTCTTGTCACTACAAGAATACACATATACAAGCCATAAATAGTCAATACACAAATGATTGAAGAAATCCTGCGAGGCATTTAAATTCATTTAGGAATTCAGTTATGCAGATGGAGGCTATTATACAGCAAGTTGATGTTTGTCTTTGGGGTCCATTCCTGAAGCCGACTTCTGAACAGATCTTGTCACATTATCATTACTTTTAATTATTAATATCAACATCCTCTCTTAAAATAATTAGGCTACTAACAAACTCGACAACTAAAACGGTGGGAAACGTCAAAAATATTGGAAATACATATTGTACACAAACTCTATATTTATTTTACAAATGTACAAATTGGAACGGGAAAAAAGTCCACATCGGATGGAGAGCTAAAGAGTTTATGTGGAGTTCATGATTGGCCTGGAATAGACGCCTTGGTAGTAACTTTCAGGTATAGATGAAGAATCCAGACCGGCTTTCCCCGCCATGGAGCCCATGGAAAGAGCCCCGGCCATAGGGGAGCCATAGCCAGAGTAATGCATCACCTGCTCGTAAGTCTTTAGGTCCATTTTGTGATGCTGTTGCTCCGAAGACATGAGGTTATTAATGGAGAACGGGTGGTTGAAAGAGTAGTGGTGCTCAGGCTTCAGGTGCGCTTCGTGCGCAAGGACAGAGTGATGCTGAGACATGAGGTGCTGCCCCTGCGACACCGGGGAGGCGGCGGCGTGCTCAGGGCTCAGGGCCTGGCTCGTCTTCATGTCCGACAGGGACCTTTTGTGCTCGTTGACTGAGGAGTTGGAGTGCGGGGACTCGTTTCCGTTGCAGCTCTCTGAGCTGCTGTTAGAGGACCCGCCGTCTCCCCCTTTGCGCCCGCTATCCTTGCTCGTCTTCTTATCGCACTTGAAGCGCTTTTGTCTCCTCAGATAGCAGCCGTTCTCAAACATGTTCCCGGAGTCCGGGTGGAGAGTCCAAAAGGAGCCTTTCCCGGGTTTATCCGGCGACCTGGGCACTTTGAGGAAACAGTCATTGAACGACAACGAGTGGCGAATGGAGTTCTGCCAGCGCTGCTGGTTCTGTCGGTAAAAAGGGAAGAGGTCCATTATCCACTGGTAGATCTCGGCCAGTGTCAGCATCTTGCTGGGAGACTGCTGGATAGCCATGGTGATGAGGGAAATGTAGGAATACGGGGGCTTTGCGTGCGTGTAGCTCCTGCGGTAGGTCTTGGGGTCTCTGGACCTGTTGATGTTAGACTGTCCGTACATTGGGCTCATGGCGTTCATGTTGGTGTAGGATGTCAGGGCGTTCATAGATGCGGGCTGCGCGGTCATGGGGCTCATACTAGGGCTCAGGGCTGCGCTCATGGCCGTCATGCCTGCGCCCATGCCGTTCATGGCTCCGGTGCCCGGTGACATGCCGGTCATGGAGGGACTCATGCCCGTGTTGACGTATGACATGTTCATGGAGTTGGCTGTCATGTTGGCAGTGGTGCCCATGCCGGACATGCTCATGTAAGAATTCATAGAGTTCATTCCCAGGCCTGTGTTCATGTTGCCAACCGAGGTGTAACACTGTCAGTGAGGGAAAGAGACAATCATCAGTTTCATCTGGCACAAGGGTTACATTTCAGACGTTCTTTCATATCACAATGAAAGCATTCATTCAAAACAGTTATTTTCTAAATGCGCACGGGCTCGTAAAGGTTGAAATGAACCTATTGGATTTTGTTTCCGCGTGAAAGAGTTTCAAAATTAAAAACACATCTGCATGTGTGTTTAATGCTACTTGTATGGCAAATAGAATTTTAGTGAAATAATACGCGAAAAATGCACACAATGTCGATGAGAATGTGGACACCTAAGATGACACACAAAACAGCGACTGCAATACAAATATTTGAATCAATCGCCCCGAAACCAAACAGCTCAGATGTTTGTGGAGTGGAAATAACAAAAACAAATCTGATTTAGTAAAGATACGTATAGACTTATGGAATTATATTCCGAATGAAAAGTCCCCCCTCCCTCCCTACATGTCAAGCAACTTTGTTAGGATAGTGCCCTGCGTAGAGATGGGGGAGGATTTGGAGGCGCCTCAAGTCAATATTTGATCACAAAGTTAATATTATCTCAGGGCTAATATTGAGTTGTATAAAATGGGATTGGCTTTAGACGGAAAAATATATATATTTAAGGTACCCACCTCGGGCTCTGCGTAGTAGGTGCTCCAGTCGGTGTGTTCGTGTCCTTCCATTTTAACTGCTCCAAGCATCATGGAGGACTTTTACAAAGCGTCTCCCAGCAGGGGAAAAGCAGAAAGTCTCTCTAATAGCAGTTGACTGGGGACCACTGAGTGTATTTAGGTCTTCGGTGTGTCCCTTCGTCAAGGACTGGCGTTGATGTGTGTCTTATGGAGCCAGCCGTGAAATGCGTCTGTCAGTGACTGGAGTTCAAATGACGCTCCGTGCTGCCTGTTAACGCTGTGATATAGCTCTGTGCGCTAGGCAAGCCTCCAATCCCTACTTCTACGCCTTGGGCCCTATTTGAATAATCTCCTCGCACCTAGGCGTGAGACTCCTCAAGCTCCCCCTCCTCCACCCCCAATTGTACACCTGCACTGGCTGAAAAGAACAGTTTCTTATGAAAAGCTTCATTATATACTAATCTTATTGTATTTTGGCAGAGGCAACATAAAAGAGCTATAAAAAGGAATGTCTTGGCGCTCTTCGTTGGTGCGCTTTTCATTACGCACATGCTCCAACGTGCTTATTCCAATTCAACTGATCTGAAATCACAAAATAATTTTTTATTGCGTTGCGTTGAAGGAATTTATAAAACTGTTAATTATTTTGACACTAAAATAACATTAATGATATTTATATATATATATTTATCAGATAAAGGTTGATCTATCAGTAGAAATCCACTTGAAAGAATGTATTTAGGCAAATGTATCGTATTGCAGGATGTTGCCAGGGTTGTGTTGATGTTTGATTCCAGGCACATTATGTGATACTCAAAGAGTGTGTTTTTAAACGCCACCTGGAGAGAATAATGATCTTATGGCTGATGTGGGCCTGAATGAATGCATGTATATGTGCACGTGGTCACTACATTGAAATGATGAAAGCTCCTTTGATATTGATAAAAAATGAAAGCCATTTCATCACTTTGCCCCAGCTGTTTAACAATTACGTTCTAATACATATCAGTTGATTTCTACATATTTGTCACTATTAAAGTGTTTATCTAGATGATTTCGCTATTATTTGCAAAAATGTGAGCGTTTATCCTTCTTTACTAACCTGGATGACTGAATTACTGTTTCCAAATGTTTTAATTAGCGTTACTAAATATGCTAAGCATAGCTTCAGAGCGCCCTCTCTCGGTTTTTGCCTCCAACTGGCTTTGCTTTTTTTTTGTGGCACATAAAGCAGCCTCATTCTTTCATATCGTGAGACATTTTAGAAAGGTTGGAATTTTTGTACATTTTCTTTGAGTTTTTGTCACTAAATAGAGGCAAAAACAATAATCATACAATTTTGTGGAACCGGTGTCATGGTGAAAGTTAACCTAATGTTCCAAATATCTACAGTCACAACATCAGACGGAATAGCTCAGGGCTGTTGAGGCCCTTTAATTCTCGCAGCCTGCCCTGTACAGTATTTGTATGACACAAACATCAAGGTGAGGCTGCAGTCCGGTGCCAGCCACGTGTCAGTAGTGGTACATCTATTTGACTGCATATTTACGCAAGAGCATAACTATCAGTATAGAGACCCATTAGTAAAGGCGAGTAAACCTGTCGTGTTGACGAGGGACTAACAGAGTCTGCTTAACTTGGAAATGAGATCATGAGAAAAAGCTCTGTGTGTGTTTGAGGATTGGGGATTTGACCGGAGAGAGCTGGAGATGGTCAAATCTGCGCTCTCTCGGCTTGACGCAGTCAACACACGGTTTTAAGCTATTTTTTTAAATAATTAAAAACGACAATATACTTTCATAATAATAGTTCAAGCAAATAACCATCTAACATTTATTGAGTGGCTATATTATTCATATTAAGACAATAATTTATGGGCAGATATTCCGAGGTGTTGAAAATAAAAGTGCAGCCCTGTTGTAGAGCTATATTTTTTTATCCGGGTAGAGCCTGTAGATCTTCATATTATATGTATAAACGGACAGTACATTTATTGATAATCCACGTAAGGTTATATTTAGAAAAAAAAAGTATACATTTACAGTATATTAAACGTTGAAATAAAATCTATTCTGTTGCATAAAAATATAAGCGTAAGATGTCTACACTTTAGTTTGCTGTTATACAAGTGTATATGGGTTTTTTTATATGTAAAAAAATAATAATTAGGACACTTTTTACTCAAATGTTTAAAAATTCTTCTGGTGGATATTTACTTTACTTAACTGTCCCTGTTCCTAACCAAATCAATAGGCTTGAAAAGATTTCCAAAATTACAGACACCAAATCCTCGGTGTTCTAAAATGGTCCTTGACCTGCATGACATTATGTTCCTCAATGAGACATGTTGCTAATTCCAAAGTTAATCATCAACCTGCCACAGTCCTCTCACATGGGTGAAGGTCACATTTTGGATTTGGTCACAAACAAAAACTTTAACTGGGCCTTTTGCTGTCACTCTGTCACCCTATTTTGTGTATATTCCTCATTTATCCTCTATAATGTGTGTTAATACACAGAGTGTCCCTATACCACATGTGTAAAGGGGAGGCACTCCAGGACTATAATGGTCCTGCTACGTTTTTCAAATGTGGCACAAGAATGTTGGGCAACGTCAACATCTCTCTCTGCCAGGCTAAAGAAGGTCATCACTCCCAGTCAGCTTGACCATAGAGTTTATCTAGAAACGTAGCTCATACAAAAATCAATGGAATTAAAAATAAAATGATGCAATCACAAGTGTAGACAATCAGACATTGGCATAAGAGTTATTTCTTTTTTTCTTCATCTGTGATTGCAATCACAACATGCCAATACATTTTGTAATTTAGGCATCACCAAAGCAATAAACAGCACCAAGTGTTTTCTTAAACTTGCAACAGTGGTGGTTGGGCTGAAGTGAGAGTAGCTTTAATTCACTGAGCCTGCATGGTTGGAATTCATATAACAACTGAAATCCAACTTTATCGCATTACCCAGATTTAACAATTACCAACAAATACACAGGCTGTATGTAGGCCTGTTGTTGAATGAGGAAATACTAAGGTTTGCACTTATGCCACAGATACAAACTGTGAATTGATGTTAAATGAACAGCAGAAACATTGTAAGACACATCAATAGATTTGATTTGAGTTTTTGAACGTAAATTAAAAATAATTGCGAAACATTTTAAATATACAGAATTTCTTTGTGTTTTGCACAGGAAAATCCTCTTATAATTATATAATGGTCATGTTAATAACTACGTCTAATAACATGGTGCAGACAATGTAAAGTAGTATTTACTATTGGTGATCATTCTGTTCCAGCCCAGCTCACACTTTCGCAACCCTGAGCATACACGGATTGCATTTACTTTCTCTCACAAGGATGAGTAAAAAACAAACTGTAGCAGCACACTGCGTTCTTGTAAAATTGACATGTTCCGACTAAGAATACATATCCAGCACCTAGACCAGTGGTGTGCCCTATGTCTCCTCTTTTAAGGCTATTTGTGACACATTGTTGATCAATTAGCCTCCATGATGATCAGTGTTACATTTCACACATTCAGGTGTCATTCCTTTACTGGTTATCACAAGGGAAAACACTAAATGATAAAAGTTTAATGAGAGAGTTAAAGAAGTGAAAGCACAAACACCTGCATGAGCGAGGCCAAAATGACACTCAAGGCCTAGTTTTCTGGTACGGATGCTGTTGGGTGTCTGGGGGGTTTTCTTGGGTGCAAGGCAGGGGGGGGCAGACAGGGTGCACCCTGGTTAGGGAGAGGAAGGCGGAACTCTTCTAGCATTCATTCAAACACCCAGGAGTTGTTGGCAGGAATGTGTTAACTTTAAGCTTCAACTTTCAAAGTGAGGATTTTTTTTCAACTGAAATTGAAAGATTCACTTAAGCATGTCCCTTTTTTTCTGCCTTTGTATCCATCTGAGTGCACCAAGTCACACAAAACAGCACAGGGCAAAGGGTTAAGTATGTAATTCATCAAAATAAAATTAATAACGAGAGACTCTTCCTCTTAGAAAGTGCTGGAAAAAAAATGTTTGCTGCCAACTTGCCTGTGGTGACAGTAAACATTCCAGAGCTAGACTGGAGTTTGGACTTGCCATTATCTGCCACAGCTGTGACAACGCCTGTTGGCCGCAGGTTTGTGGCTGGCCACACTGTGTTTACCTGGAAATGAATCTGAAAAGCGGCTGGACTGGGAAGGTACACAACCCAGCTAAATAAAAACCGAGAGTGGTCATTGCAACAAGATGCATTGTGGGAGGGAGTCCAAAGTTATTGCACTGGCCCCAGTGGGTCAGGGCGCAAACACAGGCGTAAACGCACTAAGGATATCCTCAAATACACACCTTTTGATATTAAGAGGAATGTGGCAAAGAATGCCATTTGATATGTTTTATGTTGACTGTATCCAGGACACTGCAGATTCTCTCTTGTGATGGTAAATGATCCTATGTTGACCACTGCCCTTCATTTATCAAACAAGATGACAGTTTATCTATTAGACCACAGGAGTAGAGTGGGAACAGTGGGACCTCAAGAAATGCTCAGATCACATGACACCAAAGAATGCATGCACACCAAATTACAGTCTTTAGGAGTTTAGATTGTTGCAATGTAGAGTTTAAAACAAATGAAGGGACCATTTTTCACCTTAGCAACCCAAATTTTACTCTTTTTAATGGCTTGGAATTATTATATTTAAGTGCAACTTTTAAGATTTTTTCAAAGGTTACCTTAATAAAAAAGTGAAGCTCAATTTTTCAAATGATGTAATTTATAGTACAAATTTCCAATTTAAGATTACACACATAATAATACTAAAAAAAGGTGATTGGTTGATTGATTGAATGAATTGAGACAAAATGAAAAACTCTACACTTTATGTGGATTGTGTGATATAGTTTATAAATTATATAATCTCTTCCACTCTGACATAGATGTGCTCAGATGCTATGGTTCCTTGTAATGTCTGAACTTTAAGCAACGCGGATGGAATGTGTATTAGAGCCAAAAGATTTAATATCACCAAATCAGCACATTGTTATTCATTAGTGGACCAACTGCAGAGTCAATACACATTTAATCACAGACTGAAGGCAATTAAAACGGGGGGGGGCAGTAGTGCTATGTTAATTAAAGTGCCAGGCTCCCATGGGAAGCTCTGTGTCTAAATATCACTACAATCAAGCCAATGCCGTAATCCATGATGAGCTATGGTCATTCACATGCTGTCAGATCCATGTCAGCATGGACAAGAGGGCAAACCTGGCCTTGTGATTAAAAAGTTATGTATCATAATGGTCTTCCTAATCCTAACTGACTCAAGGGACATCAACAAAACCTATAGCATCCTTTTCATGATAGTTAAATTAATTGATCAACTTTTTTTATTTAGTTTTGAATTGTTCAATATTTTATGTAAATAATGTCATGAAAAAGTGGTATTGTATCAAGCTTTAGTACAAATCTTCTTTTTGATGACCACAATGCTCAACGCCTGCAACCATCACTATCAGACCTCTTGAGAAAACACACACACACACGCACACACACATCTCAGCTCTACATCAGAGAGAGGCTTTTGGTCCATTTCCTTTTTCCATCAGTCACTCAGTCAGTCAGTGAGTGAGGGTTATATCTGCTGCTGTCTTATCTGTATTCCAGGCTGATGGGGAAATTCAAGTTTGGGATTACCTCTGACTGCTGACCCGAACCCATCTCAGAAAACCGGCCAGCCCTGCTCTTTCATTATCCTCATGCTTCAAAGCGCTGTAAAACGAATTCTCACACTCTCTTGAGCAGGAACTGGCATATCTAAAAAAATAAATAAATCCCTGTGCCTGAATGTGCTATGTGTTTTGCATGCATGAAGGTAGAAATTAAAAGCTGATAGTGAAGAATGTATATGTGGTCTGCATTAGAGGAGAGCCTGTATCTTCTTCCTTCTACTAGGTAGTTGTCTCCTTCCTGCATGGACTGAGGGCCCATCCATATGCAGATGGCTAATTTGTAGTGTTTACAGAGGAGCAAAGAGGGGGCCGACAACTCATGAAGAGGGCTGAAAAGAGGCTGCCTACGTGTCACCCCAGGAGCCTGGTGGTAAAGCCTGCCCTACCAGAGCAACAACATAAGTGTTCAATCTGTGTTTGCTTACCCGTGGACACCGATGGGTGAGTCCTGGCCTGGGGCCCGTAAATTGTGCTTTTTTTTACAGGCCTTGACAGCTAACAGGCTATTGGGAACAGGGGTCCAATGACACAGCCACTCAACAGATTAGCACCTCATCAGCCTCCTGCAGCTTCGAACAAATACGGTCCCTGCCTCCTTTAAGACACAATAGGGCCGCCACCGCTAAACAGCCCCCCACCAAGAGAACCCCCACCCTTCTCCAGCCACAAAACCTCCTGGTCTGGTCTTTCTCCGGGCCACAGCTGCATCAAGGGGTCCTTCCTCAGTCCCTGAGCCCACCCCGATCCCAATTGGCAAGATCTGTGTGTTTCAGGTGAGCAAATATTGCCACTTGCCTGAGAGTTCAATGGCCAGCCCTTTTAGGCAGGGGGTTGCGTATTGCACTTGCCTGCTTTGCAACAGTGGTCCATGTGGCCTCACACAGCAACCAGGTCCATAGGATGGGTCAGGGGAATTCTCCAGGCACAGCTGGAGTCAACAAATCAAACATACCTTTGTGGCTCATCTGCATTTTCCCGGACTAAAGAACCATTTCCAGCTTTCATTTCCTCTCTCCCTGGCTTTAACAACAAAAGAACATCTTGATGTTCCTACCAGACTCCACGCACATAGCTTTGACTTTTTTTCTGCAATACACAAAAAAACTCTCTCTAAGCCAGAAGTCTAAAACTCTGACTTAGAGACATTTCTTATTGACACAATTACCTTTAGTTTCTTTTCATCAGCATACCCTAAAATTCCCTGAAAATGGTCACGCATAACTTATTATTTAGGCCATTATAGGTAATAGGTAAACATGCAGGGGAATTGAAAGTTGATTTTGTCGACCACGTGCCATGTTTTTGAACACCTTTGTCACCAATACACACATGCTTAAGGCATAAATGTCCTTTGCGGTTGCTGTTAGATTGTATTAGAGATTGGAGATAGTGTTTCTTGGTACTTGTGCCCTTTAGCAAGGACACAGGAAGCAAAAGTAAAACAGTCTGGCTATATTGTGTTTGTTATAGTCAGTTACAGGCAGAGGGACTGATAATAATAGCAAAAGCATGCATAAGTCTACAGTGTTAAAGCTGTAGAATAAATGTATTTGTTACTTTAGTTATGGACACTTATCATCAAGTCATCAAATGAATCATGATATTTACTGGTCATCATTCCTGAGAGACAGCATTCTGAGGAGAAAAGGCCACCAGCTGAATGTCACACCAACAAGCTTCTCACAGCTAAAGAGTACAAGGCCAGCTTAGGTAAAGGCTACAGGCCCGTGGCTGTGTATTGGGTCAGAAGATGATGTTTTAGTGCAGAGGACCACGTTGGTCTCCCCTGGAAGTCAAACAGAAGTGTGGGTAGTTGTGTCCTGGGAGGCCTTCTTTGCCATCACAGTGAAATGGAACTGGCCCAGAAAGCAAACAAGATCTATACCCCCAAACCCAGACCAACCTTGTCTGTGTGATGGGTTTTTCTGTTGTTCTGTTTGTTTGCTTGTTTGGTCTGGAGCCCATGGATACCCAGCATGAAGTAGAAAAGAGAAGCGGAGGAATGGAGGACGTAGAGAAGAGGTAGGGTGAGGTGGGGGTGGTGAGGAGCAGAGGATGCGTGATGTCTCAAACCTCTCCTTGAGGTGACGAGAGGCCTGCAGAGAAGCTACTAGGCAAAGCTGCTCAACAAATATACACAGACCCCAGGATCAGGGCAACAAGGACAGATTGCTGTCTCTGATCCTTCAGCAGATGTTATTTCTGACACACATCTGACAGCACAGTCTTGATTCATGTAAATTTTAAAAGGACCTTTCAAACATGTTTTTAGTTGACTCTAAAGGAGATTTATTTGGCTGAATTCACTTGTAATGTGTGAAACACTTCTATGAAAAGCTGGCACACGTCATTTTTTAAATGTTGTAGACAACAGTGCACATGCCTGATGTTCTACATGTATAAAATGAATTTGTATTCATCTTTAAATGAACCAAATGCTTCACCACACACACGGACACACACAAAACACATACACACACACACACACACACACACACACACACACACACACACACACACACACACACACACACACACACACTGTTCCATTACAATTTCACTTTATTAACTTACAGAGAGGGACACCTTCTGGTTGCAAAGAGAACTGCCTGTTTCAGTGGAGAGAGCAATGACAGTGCTACTGTACATGCATTGTTCCCATTTGAAGTTATATGAACATATACAACAAACATGGGTGCCTATATCACCAATTTGCTTCCTTTTATTGTATTATTAACTATATACATTTTGCCTATTGCTGAGCCTGAATATTGGTATTTGTCCTTTTATTTACAATATTTTTAAAGACGCCATTTAGACATGTTTTAACAATACTCTTTTTGGAATCTGCATATGTTTTTGATTTGTTTTTGATATGGGTTTTTCAAAAACATATTCAATTAGCTTGTTAAAAAGTGATTCTACTCTACCACATGAGGGGGGCAGAATATTGGAATTTCTTTCAATATAAGGTAGTCCAGTAAAAAACATCACTAGCACCTCTATGATGGTGTAAAAAACCTAAAGGTGGACTTTAGGGCAGGACAGTTATACTGGATTGGATTAGACTGTACAGGTGTACCTAATAAAGTGGAATCTGTCAACATAGCATAAACCTTTTTAAATAAATGTTTTAAGAAAGGCATGGATTCATGAACATTTTACACCTCAGTCCAGCCAGAGGAGGGAGACATTGCACTTCATTTCGCTCAATGGTTTTTTCTAACCTTAACCTTAAACATAACCATTGCCGCGGTGCCTGGAAGGAGATTTTGGGGCCAAAAAACACCAAACACCCTTCATTTCCCCAGCAGTTTTTGCTCTAATCTCCTTACTTCTAAAAAAAAATTTCTTTGAGGCATACACCTCATCCCACCATGAATCTTTAAATGTGAGTAACACAAGCTACACTAAAATATGTGGTATGTAACGGTGGGCTTAGTTTTGGGTTTTGTTGGCTTTGTTCACTGCGTAATATGTGAGGACCAACTCGGTGAACTCTAACAGTTCTGTTGTATTTGTGCCTGTTCACTCTATAAATATCTCCCCCACAGAGGTTAATGGGGTCGTCTGGCCTGCAAAGACGATCCACATCTTGAAAACATTCAGACCAACAGATGCAGGAGAGCAGTATTGAGTATCATTTAGAGAAAGAAAAGAGTATCTTCAGCCTCTCAACAGTGGCTATTAGATGATAACATTGCAATAATGCTAGCCATGATTGCTAACAGTGGTCAGTCAGTATCTACAGTAAATGCAGAAAAGATTGGTGGAGGGATCAAGGAAAGCACACTTCAAAGATGTTGGTAAATTAATGACGGATGTCTATTCTCGGTGGTTTATGGTGAACTGTACCTTCAAACAATAGTCTCATTCTGAAGTACAGTGCAGGAATAAGACGTTGTATTCATACGGCTAGAGCTTAAGCACACGTTTGATACTGGAAGGGATTCTATGATAGCAATTTCAAAGTCTTCCACAAGCCCCCATTTCACCACCACCCTTTTTAACTATGTCATTACTCCCTTGTGGTGAGCAACTCGCTCTGCAAACTGCTCGGTGTGGTGCAACAATCACATCCAGCTGCTGAGAATGGGATCTGACATGTTAAACCACCACACACACACACACACACACACACACACACACACACACACACACACACACACACACACACACACACACACACACACCTTTAAGCTAGAAATAAATTCAGAGCTTGAAGAAAACTTTTCATTATCAGTTGAGAAGTTGAGTTTTTATTCCATTGGTATGTACAGAAATATACAAAACACTGACACCTGCCAATCCAGCGGCAACAAAGACAGGAAGAGGACAACAGGAAACAGGAACATACTCCCAAAACACACCAACAGAAAAAACTACAAAACTGTAGTCCAATAAACTCCCAGTGAACCAAATTGTAAGTATACCTAGTTTCTACTGTGTCTACTGTACAGACAAAAAGGGCTATTGAAATGGTTCAGACAACATAATAAACAATGAAAACTGACACCGATATTTTGTTCTTTGTAAAACCTCAGTTGGCCGCCTCTGGCCATGCAATTCAGACTTCAATTTCAACTTCAGATAGCTAAGGAGCATCAAAAACACATATTCCAGAATTGGAGTGCTTCAAAAGTCACATTCAAGAATACTGCAGGAAAAGACACACAGAAACATGATGCTTTAACATACATAGAGTCCATGTTGTTTTAGCCTCATGTTGAAAGAAGAAACAACGGCTCCATTATTGCTGTGTTTACTGACAATTCAGTGAGTCAAGAAATTCATGTAAATTTAGAAAAGGTTTGAAAACATTGAAATTAACATATTTGGTCAGGGTCTGTTGGTCACTGTATCCAGGTGAAAGTTGATCAAACTTGCACACTATTAGCTGCCAACAGATCATACTCTAATGACATGTTGGTTTAAAATACCTGAAGATGTTTGTTAAAAATAAATTGTGCCAAAGCAGCCAATACTACGTGAGTTGCAACAACTTTCTGCTGATTATCTCTGGGTAAAACTACCAAGACCGAATGCTCTCTGTAGCAGCGAATAGTGTTTCTATTCAATTGCTATGTTCAATTGCAATAGTGCAAAAATCTAGCACAAATACATAACATACAAAAAAATAACATACACATATATGTGATAGTTCCAGTTCATTACCAAAGGACAGTCTCACAAACAGTTGGGAAATGAGAACAAAAATCAACGTTTTAAATTCTCAGACTGTAAATCCCTTGTGAAAAGTGCCCTTTACTCCTGGGGTAAGCTCTCAATCTCCAATCTCTTCTCTCTCATAAAGTCATATTATTTCTCAAAGTTATCCAAAATTGTGTGTACAACAACTAAACTATTAAGTTCACCTTGTTTTGGTTTGTGACTGAATGAACCAAACTTGAGTAAATTCATGGAATGTTTTGATATTGTGCAAACAGAAGACAAGCACTCTTCTCTCCTGACAGTTTCTTAATGTGTTTCTGCGGCACACACATCTCCACCTGTGTACTGCTTGTAGCAGTTGTGCATTATGCTACAATGCTGTCAGATTTTCCCCACTTTGAAAGCCTCTGGAGAGTGATTCTCCACCTGATTGGCTTATCCGATCTGTTTCCACAACAAACAGTTCTGGAGGGAAAATCCGCTGCTCCCACAGCTTCATTAAAACGTCCCTGCATCCTTGTCCTTTAATACATGTGGTGTAGTAAGTCCCCTGTACCACTAGGGGTCCTCCTCCATGTCATCAAGGTTGGGAGCCATGATAAAGTGTTTGGGGTAAACGAGACTGTGCTCGTCTGCGTACTCCTCCCAGCGTGCGTCGTCGCTCTCGTGGGTGATGTAGCGCTCGCCTCGCCGTGTCTCAAACTCCCTGAGGTCCAGCCATGTTTGATAGTCCTGAGAGAAAGATACATGAACTTTTCAAATAGTCCAGCACAATGTGCACCTTAGTGAGGAGGTGTTCCTGACATAAAGTTATTGAATGCTCATCATTCAATGCTTCAATGCTTCAATGCTCATTGTTCACTCTCTTTATTCATAGGCTTTTAGCAGAGTCAATTTGTTTTGTACTACATTTGTGTCATACATTGTTATTTTCAATTTGGGCAACTCAGAAATGACATCAATTGGCAATGTAAGTTTTACTACTTATGTTCTAGGACAGTTTTTATGAAAAAAACAAATACTATTATGCAATTTCAAATGGTTTGAGTGTGTATGTCCACAGGTTTTCTGCTATATCTGCCTTTGAATGGATAGCTAAGTGTGTCAGTGATCCAGATATATAAGAACCCTGTTAGATATTCTGAGATTTGGTAACATCACAAAGTATATTGATGCAAATCATAAAAAAATTATATTAATGAATTTCGTAACTTCGATTATTACTCTATTTTTGACTTTTATTTTTGAACTACAGTCCCCATGGTTCTGAGGCGGATGGAAACAGAAAGTATACCTATATTTGTTTACATTTTTGCAAATGTGCACCATGAAAAGCTGAATTAGTTGAATTATTATACAACTATCAGCGGACCGTTGATACTGAAAAAAACTTCCAAACATGATGAGTATGAGGCAATATCCTCGGAAGGTGTAAGTCATGTCTGTGTGTTCACATTTGACTGAGTTACGACTCTGAGAAGAAATTGTGTGATTTGGGTTGAAGGGTCAAAGAAAATAAGGTAATATATTACCTGTAACCAGGGATGGCTGAGACACTTATCCACACTGTACCTCTTCCTCATCTTGACTTGGAGAAGATTGTTGATCAGATCTGTGGCTGTGAGGGAATTTAAAGATTATTATTGGGGGATTTTAGGCCTTTATTAGACAGAACAGCTAAAGACAGGGGAAAGGGGAGATAGAGAGGGAATGCAGCAAAGGGCCGCAGGTCCAAATCAAATCCGCATCCGCTGAGCCTTTGTACATGGCACGCACACTCAACCAAGTGAACTACCCAGGCGCCACAGCTATGAGGGAATTTGATAACGTGCAGACTGTATCGATACACTCAACTAAAAAGATATATAATCTCATACCAAAAGCATAGTGAAGGATGTGACTTTTTAAAAAGGAAACATCCGTTCACAGTAAAAGATTCAGATCAGCAAGGAGTGGGGTTACTGTTGATGGATTACTAAACATTAGCATCAACGCTTTCATCAGTTGTTTCACCTTGTAATATATTTCACTCTGTGTGTGGGAGGAGCAGCAGCCTGGGCAGCTGGGGAGGTTTGAGAGTGACTCATCACAACCACAGACAAAGACAAGTCAGATCAAAGTTCAGACAACCCAGACGTGTAGGTGGTGACTGGTGAGGACAGCTCTGAGGCTCCATGTCTGAGTTTCAGCCTGACATTAAACAATGTGTGCAACCATGCCACCAGGCACTGACAAGAGTGAAGGACAAACTAGCTAACCTTCAGGGAACAAACAAACAAATTGTTTTACGTCTTCTTACCCTCTGCAGAGATGTCCTTCCAGGGTGTAGGGGGGTACATGAAGGCAGCATTCTGGATCTGGTCATTAATGTCTTCATCCTCATTGAAAGGGAAAGTCCCACTCAAGCTGACGTACACAATAACTCCCACTGACCACATGTCTAAGGAACGGTTGTAGCCTTTACTTCGCAGCACCTCTGGAGCTAGGTAGGCTGGAGTGCCAACTACAGACCGCCGGAACGACTTCTCGCCAATTATACGGGCAAAGCCAAAGTCACACAGCTTTACCTGTGAGAAAACAGAAAAAACATGTTCAGCGTGTTTATACACACACACACATGCATATGGTTACAACAGAAACATACATAAACTGTATGCAAAAATATCTGTTTTGTACCTGAGGAAAGGGCTCTGCAGAGGCCAGTAGTACATTCTCGGGCTTCAAGTCACAGTGAACGATGTTTTTGAAGTGCAGATGTCTCAAGGCCACCAGGATCTGTTGCAAGCAAAAGTTTTAAAAAAAGCACAGATTTAGCTAAAAATCAAAAAAATCCAGATGACAATAATATACACTCCAGCATGTAAATGTTTAATGCATGGAGTGTCTGGTATAAACAGGGTAATGTTTGTATAATCTAAGCAGTAGAATCTATGATGCTGCCATATGGAAAAATAACAGCAGTATAAGCATACAAACGCCCTTAAATACTTCCAACCTGACCCGTACTTTCACATAACACATGAACTCATCGCATCATCCCATCTCTATAGTCACGAGGCCTGGCGTAAGCTAGAGCTGAACGCATGTCTGCGTATGGCCCTGTACCAAAACCACAGTGCGCCTGCTCCCCTATCCTGACCCTGACTTTGACAGAAGTCCTCCCAACCACATTAGAGCCAGGCTCGCCACAGCTAATGGGGCTTTTGTTTAATGACCCAGCTCCTGTTTGGGACCCGGGCTCCACGGAGGCCCAGGGGCCTGCTGCTCTTCTAATCAGGCCACAAAGCCACCAGCACACTGCAGACTGTAATCCAAGGCAAGGGAGGAGGCCCTGATGCCATGCAGACCAATCCTGTAAACAATTCCCCCCCAATCAGCTCACCACTAGAATAAACAGGCCCCGGAGCTGCAGCAAAGGCTCAGTGTGCTAACACACAAGAAAAAACAAAAGGGAGGACAGGGAGAGAGGGAAATAAAGCTATGATACAAAATAAAACAAAACAAAAAAGCTAGCAAGAACCTGAGGAAGATGCCATTTGAAAGTATAAAGCATGGAAAGGAAATGAAACATGCTGTAGATCTAACTGATTATAATTTTATTTGTGATCAGCTGCTTTCAGAGAGAATATAGTAACATCAGACTACGGAGCATTCCAGTTAAAGTCACTGAGTGAGTACTGCGATCTTAGTCTTGAAGACTTGAGCAAAGGGATGAGAAGTGTGTTTCTACAACACAGACCTGTGTGACTAAGAACTTGGTGATTCGTTCAGGCAGTTTGCTCTTCTCACTGGACAGAATCATCTCCAGCATGTCGCCATGCAGCTTCTCCATGACAACAAACACCCGCTCCGGCGTCTCAAACATACATTCCAAGTTGACGATACCCGGGTGATGCAGATTCTGAGAGAAAGCACAAAAAGACGTGTTTACCCTGACTCAGGAATAGTGGGTAGAGCTGTGCAATATATCAATATCGTGATATGAGACTAGATATCGTCTTTTTTTAATATCGTAATATGGCATAAGTGTTGTCTTTTCCTGGTTTTAAAGGCTGTATTATAGTAAAGTGATGGCCTTTTCTGAACTTACCAGAGTGTTACTGTAACTGTAACCACATTACTGATAATTATTTATCAGAAATCTCATTGTGTAAATATTTTGTGGAAGCACTACAATATCGTTGCGGTAGCAATATCAAAGTATTTGGTAAAAAATATTGTGAAATTGTTTTCCATATTGCCCAGCCCTAATAGTGGGGGTACAACTTAGGAAAGACAGTCTGTAGCATGTACTGTATAATGAAAGGCTCCAGCCAAGTCCTCTCATACTGACAGTACATGCTAGACTATGATTTCATTGTGTGCTATTATTTATGGATTCTTGACATTACCTGTAATATGGCCACCTCATTCCTTAGCTGGCTCTCCTGCTTAGTAGGAAATCTCATCTTGTCAATCACCTTGATGGCCACATCTCTGCCGCTTTTTCTGTGTTTGCCTAAAATATTAAGAGATACAGTAAAATGAGTAAATAGCATTCAAATGTAATACACACAGTAGAGCTATACTATATCAAATGTTAGTTGTACCATATCAAAAGTGAAACATACCTCCATACACAATGCCAAACTGGCCGGATCCCAGCACCTCATCAGAGAATATTTGGTACACTGAGGCAATATCCTATACAGAAATAATTTGCATTGTTATTGTGTTATGTGTTTTTCTTTGACTTTTTTCATGCCTACATCAGTAAAGGTTACATCATTAAAAGCCCGGAGATAAAAATTGTTTTGCTCTTCCAAAAATGTTTTCTGGTATTGCCAAACAATTAACTTTCACTCAATGCAGAAGCGAAACTGAGATGAAAACCCCTTGACCAAAAATACGAGTCAGTAGTTTCCCTATTTGTGCAGCATAAAAGCTTCCCCTGGATGTGTTGGTGAAGAAACAGTAGAATACAGTTTCAGATTTTACCACAACAGCTACTTTCAAGGAGAATTCCAGCCACTTTTTACTTTAATCTTGATCGTCATAACTATGCGTGTACTTTCTATTGAAAAAACCCTGACCCAAATCAGTGCAGGCAATACGGAGTAGCTGCAGCTACGTGTATGAGCTTCCACTGAGCTAAAACGTCAGATGTCGGGGCAAATTTTTAAACTGCCTATGTGCCTCTTAACAGGCATAAAATGCAATGCAAAATGTCTGTGCAACATGAACAGGGCCCTTATGTGACACCAAACTGCGTTTTCAGCTCAGACATTGTTTAAATTCACCTACCCTGGTCCCTGTCTCGATCCTGCCGGTAGCTGGTAGCTTGTAGCTGCTAGCTCCTAGCTTCCATCCAGTGAGTGTGTTCAGCCAGGCTTCAGTGATAATCATCCCAACAACAATCCACGGAGCGGAGGTGGTGTGGCTATGTCCTCCAGAGGACAGGTCATGGCTTCATGACAAAAACTTGAAGTTTATTCCCCTCAAAAATAGGTAATTGAGCTCTGTAGTGGTTATGACCATATCAGTGACTATGTACCTACATAGAAACAGGGCAAATGATGTATGTGGCTTGTACAGTGATAGCATTGGTAGAAGGAAAAGGGAAACAGTGTGCAGATCGCTCCGAGCTAACGTGACGTGACCTGTCCTCTGGAGGATATAGCCACACCACCTCCACTCCATGGATTGTTGTTGGGATGATTATCACAGAAGACTGGCTGAACACACTAACTGGATGGCAGCTAAGACCTAGCAGCTACCAGCTACAAGCAAGCTACCAGCTACCGGCAGGATCGAGACAAGGACCAGGGTAGGTGAATTTAAACAATGTCTGAGTTGAAAACGCAGCCTGTTCATGTTGACATTTTGATTGCATTATATGCCTGTTAAGAGGCACAAAGGCAGTCTAAAACTTGCCCTGGCAACTGCCGTTTTAGCTCAGTGGAAGCTCATACACGTAGCTGCAGCTACTCCGTACTGCCTGCACCGATTCAGGTCGGGGGTTTTTCAATCAAAAGTACACGCATATTTAGGACGATCAATATTAACGTAAAAAATTGCAGGAATTCTCCTTTAATAGCACATGAATGCATGCATGTGTAACTGTGCGGGGAAACTATGCAACAGCGTCTAAGAAAAAAGAAGTCACACTCACCACATTCTCCTGGATCTGGCAGTTGGACACAGATATGCTGATGGACAGCTCTTCTGGAGAGGAAAACACATGATGTTTCCACATTCAACAATTTAAAAAAACGTTACTGTACCAAAGCATAAGCATGAATCTTTAATCATAGTCAAAGACGCATTGCTCAAATGCTAGTATTTTTTTCTCCACAACTTTCAAGCTTATTGCAGCTGCATGTAATAAGTCACAGCCCCACTTAATGAAACATTTATTACACAATAAATTGGCAATAAATTCATCTGGGAAACTATGTGTGACTGAATGGTGCAAGAACGCAATGCATTTCATAACTGGGAATTTAAACAGCCGCAGGGGCTAATACTGCATTCTAGCCCAATGAATGCAAAAGCCAGACATAAAAGCAAGTAGAAAACATGATGCGATCATTTAGCTGATGCTTCGCACAAAAATTTAATTTCAATCTGATCAAAACATGCTCTACTTTGTAATAAGAAATGACCACATATATAACAGTTATATTTGCAGATGAAATATCAATATAATTTACCAGTTCATCTACAAATAATTAATAAATTAATGAATACATAAGAAGGGACCAGGGAAGGGACCTTTCCTGTCTTTAAGTTAAGGACTAAGCTTCTCTGATCTATAACACCTGACCACAGTGAGATAGGCTCAGTTTCTGTACAGTCATGCCAGACATTTGTCACTAACGTCATCTTCTAACAGTGACTTGCTTCAAAGCCTCCTTTAGCCTATAGACTCTAACACAGGGTTTTCCCTGCCTATCGAAAGCTAATGCTATCTACCTAAATAGTTTTTTGACCACTTTAGCCAAGGTGGTGTGAAGAGGGCCCGTCTTTCTATCTGAGCAAACCTCAAACTTTTCAACACACAAGGAGAAGGAAGACTTTTCATTTGTTGTGGCCCTAGAAATTACCTACTTAGGCCCATGTTGAGTCAGGAAAAACACTGTGCTATCACAAGTCATCACTGACATGGCAAACAGTCACAAACTGACAACATTCCTCACTGATGTGTATTACAAACTATAATGTATATCTGTCTTAATTTCAGAAATTAAATGACTTTTGCAAGCCGAAAGATTTGGATTTGGTCTGGTGTGGATCGTACCCATCCCATAATGGACTATATTAGCTCAAAAACGTCACAAAAAAGCACTCTTAATCACTTCTTGCCTTTCCAGTGTCTCATTTAATAGGATTGATTGTCTGAAGTACAAGAAAAAAAGTTAATTCTATTTCAAGTTGTTTTTCCATTTCTACCACACAAAAAATGTTTTTAAGCCCAAGAAAGCTGTAATCTTATACTTACTATGATCTTTGCCCTGGCCAGCAGCACTGGCCACACTGGGCTGAGGGGTGACAGGCATCAAGGCCTGTCTGATGGCCTTCTCCCAGCCCTGAGCCACATCCATACCGACTCCTGAGGCAGCCAGAGAGGGGCTGTGGTAGTGACTGCAGTTGTTCTCCCCTACATAGTAGACCATGGTGGCTGTGATGATCTCAAAGCAGTGTGGGTTGCTGCCCTGGGCCAGATTCCTGTAGTCTCTGGACTGTTCCACCTGGAGGATCTCGGACAGAGGGATTTCCTGTGGGACGGGTGAGGGACAGAGATCACAACTAGTTACACCAAAATATTATCTTTAGTGTTTCTCAAATAAATGAGATCCAGAACATATTCATCAAGGGAGAGCCTGCCTGAGTGATGCCTGCCCAGTCAACCAATACACCTGAGGTATAAACAATTTATTGGCGTAAAAAAATACTCTTTGACAAAACAAAACAGGGTATAGTAGTCCCACAACAGATGCCCAACCACATTTCTAAGTACCAACATGTAAGCCATGTTACAGAGGGAGGAGAGGTAAGAAACGGGAGGAAAAAAATAATAATACAGAAATACCTCATTGGATAATTGTTAGATAAATAATTTTTTTTTTTAAATGTATGAAAAACTAATGCATAGATAAAATATATCTACAGCTAAATTACTAAAAACAATTGGCTCTTTTTACCAAGTCAACAAGTTTCCTGTTTGCTTTAAAAAAAAAAGTTACTAGTTTTGTAAAAGTAGACAGCACTTTTTTAAAGGTGAAATAAATAAAAAATCCTATTTAAGCAGGAACATGCTAAATGATATATAATATAATGTACCACCTAAACAATGACAAGACAGGAACAATAATACAGGTAGTAACACTCACACACACAGTGTTGATTAAATAGTCCCAGCTCTAGCTTTCTCTCCTTGACTCTTCTCTTTCTTATGAGCACAAACAGAAAGGCCAGTTGAGCAAACTTTAAAAGTCACTGTCAAAATCAAAGACAGGAGGGAGGGTCCAAAATTAAAAAACACAGAGAAGTTCCAGCCAATGGGGGCTCATAGAGGCACACGCTGTCTCCTCCGCGTGGCTCACCACAGAGTATCAGATGGAGTGCTTGTGGTTAGCGGGGCCGGGTCACGTGAGCAGGCCCTGCGGCGGCTGAAGTGCTCTGGTTCCCTGATTACAAGGCAGGTCCAGCCAGATGCCCCATCTGAGCATGAGCCGCTGGCGCTACCGCTAGCCACCAAGACGAAAGACACAGCAACTACCGTTCCTCCGCAGGGCAGTGTGTGGGTGGGTGTGTGTGTGTGTGTGTGGGTGCAACGTTTGAGTATGACAGGACTCAATCTGGCAGGGACAGAAAGAAGCCCCCTCACACCATAAAAGGTTCTTCAGAGAAAGCCACAAGTACAGGGGTCTCATCTTCAAACGAGGAGCCGTTATGGCTTCCAAATGGAGAAAATGGCTGCCATGCTTGGCAAGCAAGCCACCACGCAACCACCAATAATCAGATTGGAGGTTTAAAAAAGAGGAGAGGGGAGGACAGTGGCCACACACTGATGAGCAGCAGGCTAGAAACTTCAGAGAAATGAGAGGAAAATGCCCAGGACAGACGGTTTTGCAGATACACACATGAGCATATGGAGAATCTGTGGTTTCAGAGAAGAAACCCCTGAAAGAACATTTGTCTAATGTACAGTATGTGCATGAAATCATCTCATGTTATCTATCATTGGCTAAAAAAAACTACTATTTTGAGGCAGCAGGCATGGAACAAAAGATCGAACTTTGAAGCAAGTAAAGAAGGCATTCACAGCTAGCCTTGAATTAGCCTCCTGAAGGTTTTAAACATAGCTGAGCGCCAAGTTGATAATAAAACACACCCTGAGGAATCGGTCCCTGCTGAGGTTTCCTCTCCAAGGCTTTAGTGGCAGGGGATACAGGGTGTGACAAAATAATTGAGGAGGGTGAAGGCTTCTTTTACAACCAGCATAAGAGGGAGATAGTAAGAAAGAGGACTATGGACACAGCTGCGTATTAAACCACCTGTTTGAATGACACACACACACTCAAAAGTGAACGTGTCAATTCTTGCACTGAAAACTCTGCTGCATCCTACACATCATCCCACTGCAGCACAAGTCTGACCGCCACAGCTCAAGGAAGTGTCAAAGTCTCAAAAACACACAAAGCGACATGAACAATAAAATGATTACATCCCCCACCCTACACACGCACAACCACCAGCACACATGTGGAAGTCTTTACCTTGCAGGCTGTAGTTCCCTCCCTCAGTCCTCAGTGTATAATTACTGTGCTATTAAGCCCCTGCGGCAGTGTAATGACTGACTACGGTGCTGGCACTGAGTGGGGAAGTGTCACACAACACAACTGGTTTTACATATTGAAAATACAGTGTTTCACTCACAGCCACCACTTACGTTGGAATGGGTTAAAAACAAAAAAAAAGATTAAAACTCCAATTTAAAACTCCAATTTTTGGGGTGGCAGTAGCTTAGTCCGTAGGGGAGTTGGGTTGGGAACCGGAGGGTCATCGGTTCAAGTCCCTGTACAGAGTGTGGATCTCCATTTGTGCATGAATAGGTCCTGAGCATGTGTGTATTTTAAGCCTGTGTGTAGTGATTACTAACAAACAGAGTGTAAATCCCCACTGGGGATCACTAAAAGTATAAATTAATTGTCAGGTTTTTAAGAATTCAACCATGTTACGGAATAATTGCGCATAAAAATTGTCCTTTAATCCACTTTTTTTTTTTTATTTTAAACTTGGGAATGCCTGTCAAAAAGATTTTTTTTCCTTCAAAACCCCTTCAAATGTTCCATCTGATCTGATATACAGGAGCTAAAGATAGTGACTGTTAGTGACTTGATCCTTTTGCTGAAAGAGACTAGGCAGCAGGGTGAGAAACCACATGGGGAAATTTCAACGGGCCAAACTGACCTCATGGTAGTTTACAGTTGCAACACGACAGTCCTCAAGCTGAGTCACACAGCGACCACCGGGTGGACTGTATTTACATACCTCTCATAAGTATGACAGACAATATTCAAATGTGGATTTGAAAAATAATCACTCCTAATGACTTTAACATCACCATGTTTAAATTGTAAGAAACTAGTGTAATGGTAAATTGTCACTAATCTGGCGTAATAATGTAGCCTGGGAAAACCCTGACGAACTTCAGACAAATTTGAGATTTGGCACCAATCACAATCGTTTGCTTTACACAATGCCGGGCTCTAGAACATGCTCGTTGGTTAAGATGTTTTTCCGTCCCTCTGCATACGTCATCTCCTTCATTGCTCTGATTGGTTTGAGGTCTTCCAATACCTTCCCCTGACCCAATCTCAGCTACAACTGACAAGGGTCTGGTGTCAACCAGGCTAGCTATCATTGGGCCTTTATAGATATTATTCTTTGGGGACTAAACATTGAATCAATTTACATCCAGCTGCTCCATTTTCTGACAGTTTGAAAAATGCCTCTGTGTGTTTGATGTGGATGACAAGACATGGTTTGCCAAGAACCAAGCAGAGATGATAGTTGTATGCTTACTTTGTAGAACTTGGCTCCGGTGTCATTCTGGAAGAGACTTAGACTCTTGCTGTCCAGCCTCCAGTAGTGTCTCTTCCGCTGTTCAAGAGGGAAAGGAAGGCCAAGTTAGTCCCAGCAACAAAACACACATCACCTACCAACATTACAGTGCTTTAAAGTTTAGTTTCATGAGGAAAATACCTTCTGTGCTGAATTCAACACATGTGAACAGCTTTGGAGAAGGAGTTTTCCCCAGCATACAGGCTAAGCACAGCCCATTTCAGACTGGGCTCCTTTGTTGGGCTTTTGGGGTTATCAGTCTTACCAGGTTGTCCCTGCTCGTATAATGAACCATCCAGCCCTCCTTCACCACAGTGGAGCTCCGCCTCTTGGTGTGTTTGATGGACTGGACCACCCGCATCAGAGGGATGTTGCTGCTAGTGGAAGGGCTAGACATACACACAAAATTAAGATTTCATGAATCAAAATGGCAATTACTTACTGTGCCAGGGCTAAATATATTGAAACCGTAACAGGTTACATTTCAATTGACCTGTAGCCAGCTAAAGAAACCTTTTATATTTGTTTTTCTAACCACCCAGTGTCTGCTAGGTCTTTCCTAACAGAAATCCTGCACAGGAAGTGATGCATTTTATATTTGCAGCAGTGGCAACACTACTGGAAACATAAAACGCATACTGCTGGTGTAGAATAAACATAGGAATTGGGCAGTTAGACCTGGTGGTTTAAAGCATAAGCGCAAAGTCCCCGGTTTGAATCAGGCCAGAGCCGTGCCACCTACTCTTCATCAACAGAAAATCTACAATGGCACATTCTCAGCTATAATATTTGTCTCTTAATGGGGTAGCAGACATGAAAATGCATGAATGTCAAAATGGATAACCTCTACTTATATAAACATCTACAAACATACCTAATTGTTTTGATGGGCTCTTCGTCCTTCTCTCGATCCAATAAGGGAGAATCCATGTCGAACATCCTCTCATCTGGAGTGGAGGGTTCCTCTGGGTCGTCCAGTCCTCTGCCGCCATCCATATCGCCACTGTCCACCTCCATAGTATCCATGGTAGTGTCCGAGTCCGGGCCAGGACTGGCTGGCTCTACACAAATACATTAAATATTCAAATGTTTAAAAATTGCAAATATCGGAAATATACCACTGCGCCTGTGCACGTGGATGAAGAACTTACCTCCATTGAAGTCCACCTCCCCCAAACAGTCTCTAGGTACCTTTGAAGCACATCGCTTATGGCAGTTAAATCTGCAATCTGGCAGATGAAATAAAATTTAAAAAATGACTCAAACACATTATAATTATAGTAAAGCATCACCAAATAGGGACACAATGTATTTGAAATTCTTCATATATAGTCCTACCTTTACACTGCATGCCCTGGCGAAAGAGACCCTTGAGCAGACGCTTGCAGTACTGGCAGATAGTGGGACGAGTGTAGGTGTGAATGGCGAAGGTGTGTGGAACCTTAACCCGCCCCAGCACCATCTTCTCCATCCAGATAGGCCTGCCACTCCAGGACAGGATCCGCTTCCCTGCCTCCTGATGGGACCTCTGCTGCGGGGGTTGGAAGGATGGGAGAGAAAAAAGAGAAGAGGAGGGACGTTGGAAAGAATTAAAAAGCCACATGCAGGAAGGAAGTGAAAGGGGAAAATAAAGGAACAACAGCCTCAAAGGAAGTATTTGATTAATAGGGAAAGACAGAGTGAATAATGATATGGCAGTAGAAGAAGAGAAAGACATAAGTGGAAAAGGGAAAAAAGAAATCTGTCAAACAGAATTAGCATGACTTTGCATAGTAAACACGATCCTAGTGGTCTAAAGATCTTATCTATCTTATCTAAAGTTATTAGATTTGTCATGTTTTACCACATATGAGCATTTAGTTTGGATTTTATATGAATAAATTAAATAGTCTGGAAGCTTCTGAAAGAAATGGAGAGGGAAGCTTTCTTCATTTAGATACTAGATACAGAAACTGGGACTTTTAATGTCATTAGTATAATTACATTTCCTGATGACCTTTAGCAGCGACACAGACAAGAGGGGAATATTCCAGTGCAAGCTTATGCAAAAACTGTTTCATAAAAAGGATCTCTCCACTGAGCTCTGTGCAGCTCAATTCAATTTTCTGCATCAGTGGTATTCTACAACAGGGCCCAGGAGATTCACCCATGGAAACGAGCCAAATTTGATAAGTTTAGACACGTTTAACAGTTGAAACCAAGTTTGTGAGCAGCATGTGAATTGACTGCCTCACATTCTTGGCCAAATCACCTGGCACGCAGTCGGATTTGGGATAATGTCTGAATTCCGGCCAGCTCATTTTTATGTGTAAGGATAATAAACCCTTCATTCAGAGGACAAGCAGATATTGATGTCTTTTCCAACTTTTCACAGCGCTCTTTGAAGGGTTTCTTCACTTCTATTCAAGCACAATCAGAACTCACCTCATCCAGGATGACCACGGCATTTTCGGGTGGTGCCGGTCGGGGGACGGAGAGGGAGGGGCCAGGCAGTGAGACATTGGACAATCGCCTTTTCCTGACACCAGAACAGTTATTTGGGATCTTAAAGGCGCAGCGCTTGTGGTAGTTTAGCCCACATCCTTAAAATATGAAAACACAAATGACATCAGTCACACACACTAAGGCAGTATAAATGCTACAGGTTACAGAACATCAACCTGTGAGGTGAAAAAGGGTTGAACATATTTTTGTTTTGCAAATCAGCCACACAATGGCCCCACTGATGGCTTGGAAGGAGAATTCATGACTATGACTGGTTCACTGGTAAATAAATCAATTTAGTTCATATGTCAGATGGGACTTCAATTTCAGCCTATTGACATGAAAATGAAAGATTACAATTCAAATCTGATCCAATGAGGACCAACAAAACAAAAATGAAAAGGCGAGCCAACATGCCATCATTCCACTAGGATCTGAATGTCAACAATGGCTACACTGCCAAATCTGTCTTTTTTGCTTCAATATCTTCAAGATTCATTGTTGAAGTCAGACATTTGGTGTGGATGCGAGTGATTTCCCCCCTGAGATACAGTGAAAGGTAGAGTTGGTTGGCTAAAAAACCCACAATGACACATCAGGGTTCTGTAGTATTCAACAAGGTGTGTGTGTGTGTGTGTGTGTGTGTGTGTGTGTGTGTGTGTGTGTGTGTGTGTGTGTGTGTGTGCGTGTGTGTGTCTAACCTTCACATTTGAGCCCCTGCCGGACAAGACCCCATAGCATCTCCCCGCAGTAATCGCAGAAGGTGGGGGCCTTGTAGGAGTGGACATAAAGGGCATGGGGTCGTATCTGGAAGTCCTCAACTGTGGCTTGAGCTAGAATCAATAAACAAGTGGTATAACTAAAAGTTGGCGAAAGCAAAACTAATCTGGAAAACTGTTTGTATTAAAAAACAACAACTAGAAGAAAACAATTGAGGAGAAAAGATGGCAAAGGAATCAAAAAGACAAGAAGATAACAGCCATTTATCACATGCATCTCACAGCTATTTCACACAGTTTTTTGATATAAAACCAATATTGAAGACAATACACAGCCTCAGCATAAGTAATCTAATAGAAGTGAGATTCTCTCTGCAAGTGTTCTGATACAAAACAAATAAATATCGGACTTCATGCCAGTGTATGTCTACACTTCTGCAGTAGAGGGCGCCACATCTGCAAAGACACTCAATTTCATCACTCAGAGTGATAGGGCACACCCATGAGACACCAGAGAAATGCAGAATGATACTGTTATATCAGTCCATCTTTGTTATTAAGAACACAAAATTAAAACCAACAGACCTGTCCCACTTCCTGTTTCTCTCTTATCTTTCCTTTGTGTCTTTACTGTTTTTGTCAAAGAGACAGACTGAGCTCATTGTTGGAAGCAAGCACTGGTTAATCATGGCTGTGACTCATTAAAGATGTGAAGATGAGTAAGATATGGAGGTGACCGCTGCCCAAAACCTGTGTGTGCAACTGAAGCTTCAGACCTTGCATTAGCAACGTGTTCCTGTGCAATCATTCATGCGTCCGCAGTGACCATTGAGGGAACGGTTAATCTTTACACT
This sequence comes from Percina caprodes, assembly GCA_013375575.1. Classification (NCBI taxonomy): domain Eukaryota; kingdom Metazoa; phylum Chordata; class Actinopteri; order Perciformes; family Percidae; genus Percina; species Percina caprodes. Next base: position 651,445 of record JABXJD010000188.1, on the reverse strand, counting down.
CGGGTTAGGCTGCAAAACCTGTGTGGTGGCCATGATGTTGTCATAGTTTGCTCTGTGTGTTTAGGTCATTTCCTTTGAGGTGATTCAACCAAACACATTTTGCTCTAGGACAACATAGGGACTGTTCGTTTTTGACATACATGACTTAATGCATTCTGATTTTACACATCACACTCCACTGTTATAGTGGCCATTTGAGTAGATTTACTCACTAATATTGTTGTGGAAACATGTTACATGTCATGGAATGCTATGTTTTCATACATTGGTGTTTTTGATGTTTTTAAACTAAACAGTACAGCAATCATGCTAATGAATAAAATGATGTCTTAGTTACAACATGATGGAACTAGCAAAGCACTTTCGTGTAAATATGAGGGGGCGGGATTTATTCAGTTTGGGAAAACACACGGTCTCTACAAAGCTACAGCTCAAATTGTCTGGCTGACTAAACAGGGAGGGACCCATCTGCTAGCAATGGGGGCCGAGACTCATAGCTACATGGAGCTACATGGAAAAATATGCACTAAACCGGCCACTTTGAAATTTTGCTGTTTTTATGAATACAAAAATTGGGTGACCTAGACTAAACAAAGTTTTATGATCCTATCCTCAACAAAGAATAAAAAGACATGACACCCCAGAATTGTCCTCCAATTGTCCATTCCATAAATACCGAACGTTCCCTTAGGACAATCTCAGCAGTTGTGACCATGATGAAATACATACTTCAACAATAATATATGACGATGAAATGACCAAGAATCTTCTCAATACAAAAAATAGAGAGAACATCCTTTAAGCAATCAATTTAAGAGTTGGAGGAATAAAAAAAAAAAACTGTCACAGAAATCATTACGGGCAAAAAAAAGCCCACTCACGCTGAACCAATCTGTTGATTTGACAAAGGAATGCAACATTTCCACAGGGAGGACAGGTCAAGAGTCAATTCTAGTGTCAACCCAAATAGTGAAACAAACCCTTTCTTAATTTTGAACTCATTTCTTGGGACCGTTGCTATTAAATTATCTGAGATGTTCTTATCTATGCACACCATTAAAACACATGACTCACCATCTCAGAGAAATAAGATGGGTGGTGGGTTGATTTTCACATTTTGGGTTTGATTTGAAAGAGAAGAACTCAAGCAGCTCACATGTCATGGGGCGAACATAACATTTTTAGCAGTAGGGCCGTTGTGCAACGCTTGTCGTGCTAATTAGCATCAAACAACACCAAACACAAACTCCACACGTTTTTTGCAGCACTTCTCACGAGGGGAGAGGCTTACATGAATGCGTTTTCTGTTTTCTTTGAGGCACAGAGTTTCAATTTGGAGGCCACAAGTTTCCATCTGACAACAAGTTTGCAATATTTATAACAAACAGAAGGTATTGTAAAATATCAATTTAACACTTTCAGCAGTGGTGAATAAGGAACTTGTGAAAGTGGGTGGGAAATGTTAGGGAGTGAAAAACAGAACAAAGTGACAATCGGTCAGGCCAAACCTCAAACCTCATGGGGCGAGATGGCCTGCACAGTGTCCGCTGTGTCCAGGGCCGCCCCGCACATCAGAGCGTGTTTACACTCCACGGGTCTACTACAATCACTTACTGCAGGAAAAACAAACCCTCTTCTTTGAGCCCACAGCCAAGAAAAAGCCACTTCTGCCTCCCTCTTGCAGCGAGAGAGATATGCAGACGGTCTCTATTCCACAGCCGCGGAATCCAACAACAGGTTGGTTAAGAAAAAACTTAACAGGAGATGACAGGAGACAAATTGTGGGGTGGGGAAAAAAAGGCTTATAATTTCTCTGAACCAAATGAAGTGCTTGGGAACATGGAACTCTCAGCTTGTCTCCTTTAAAACAAAGATCAAGTGTCTGACATGCAAACCCCATCTCGGGAAGAAGGCCAAGTGTTAGATGAAATAAAGAAATAAACACAGCATGTGTAGAAAATCAGAGATTGGACACTTCTGTGACAGTTGTCATCAGGTATACCTCAGGCTCTGTCAAGCTCTCATGCTAGAGCTTACACCTGCGGTTGAATTTGTTGAGGTAGGAGGGATTAGAATGAGAGAAAGCGAAGAGGGAAAGACAGCAACAAAGACTGACACAAAAGAGAGCACAACACAAACACAGACAGAGAGAAACAAAAAGAAGGAAGTTCTCCAGTCTTTAGTCTACATTCCTCAGCACTGATGCTTGAAGATTCCTCAGATCCTGAACCTATACAATCATCCCCTGTCTAAATCCCCCTTAAACAATACTCTCAGCCCAGGAGAGAGCGGGAGATATTCAGCACAGGTGGTGTCAGGTGCTTCCCAGTGGAGACAGATGGAGCAGGAGAACAGATTAGAGAGGAACCAATACTCCAAACCAATGGTTGGTCTCAGCAGTGCACAGAAAGATGATTCATTCATCACAGGAAATAGCAAAGAAAAGCCAAAGACCTGCGTGGCGGCTAGAAAGGTTGACAATCCGATGCAAACTTTGAAAAATTGTTTTACCACAAAATAAAAAGCAGGTGAGTGAGTGGGCGGAGTATTGGGTGATTCACTTTAAGCCCGACCGATATCGTCGGGCCAATATTATCGGCCAACATTAGGCATTTCCCGATCTAGCGATATAGGCATTTATTATATATATATATATATTTTTTTGGGGCTTTTCCCCTTTATTTCAGAGGGACAGTGGACAGACAGGAAAGTTGGGAGAGAGATGGGAGATGACATGCAGCAAAGGGCCGCAGGGCGGACCCAAACCCGGGCCACTGCAAAGGCCTCAGCCCACATGGGGTGCACACTCCCATTGGACGAGCCAGAGGTCACCCCGGTATCGGCATTCATAATTTTTTTTTTTTTTTAATATTCATTCAGCCGAATCATTTATAATGACAAATAGATGATTCTGATACATTAATATTTAAAAAATAAAAACGGACTGTCATGTTTATGAGCATTTGTCCACCAGAGGGCACTCTGCAACGTCCCTGTTAGCAACACTGATTTTTTATTTTTTTTGTTAATGTGTTTTTGTTCAAAGGACTTTAAATTTCATATCTTAAATTTGTATTTTTATACATTTTATTTATCAGAACTTTAATATATATTTTGATGTTCCTCTGTTCTGTTGTGAGAACTCATGAAAAACTACAAATAACTAATATTAGGGAAATTTGTTTATGTTTTGTAATGCGTTTTAAATAACCAAATATTTGCATTGGCCTTAAAAATCCTTTATTGGTCGGGCTCTAATTCACTTGCAGTCGTTCAGTTGATGACATTGAATTCCACAAAAATAATATTTCATTTGGACAGCAGAGTTTCAGTGAGAACAGCGGACTCTGATCCACTGAAGTTCCCTTAAACAAGACACTACAGGCTGCTGTGTTTACTGGAAGGTGGGTCAACTATGACTAGGCACAAAAATAAAAATGAAACATGTGACGCTTTCTCCAGTTTATATGTTTTAGACCATTGTTTGGACTTTAAAACACATGGTTTGCACTGCTCAGTTGAATTTTATGCCTATTTTATTCAGTTTTGGAAATCTGAAGAAGCAAGACCTTTAGTCTTAGTATCTTTGGTAAATCTTTGCTGATATTTCAACTGACATCAGCATAAGAAGATGTATAAAAATAACTCCAGATTGACCCATTTCTATTATCTAAATTTCCACTCCAAAAACATCTAAAATACTCACATTAAAAAGGAGAAAACTCTTGAGAATGGATGAATAAAACACTTGTTCATTCTTTACCTTTGTGTTTGCCAAAAGCAACAGTTCAAAAAGGTCTGTTGAGTTAATGTTTTTTTTTTCTTCACAAAAATGTTAAGTAGCAATTCATCTTAATACTACTTTGTTCATGTTCAAACTGATCTGAGATGCTTGACAAAAAAACATGTATTTGTATTTTCACTGCAGCCTACATACCAGATAGCACCACCTCAATGAGGTCTCCTTCATGGATGTCCTCTGCCGAGGTTAGCCTCTGGAGGATGTTCTCGTCGTTTAAGTCGTGGCGGAACAGTAGGATCTTGTCGTACATGCCAAAGAAGCCACACTCTGGGAACTGAAGAGAGGTGGAGATACAAATAAAGATATTATTGAAGCTACACGCCTGATAAATAATGACACAGGTGTAATGTGTAAGCAACAAGTCTGGGCATGAATAGATAATGCACTGTGGTGGGTCCACATCTTATACAGCAACTAAGAGACAAAGAAGAGATGAAGATCAACCCCATTACTCTGACTTGTATTCACAATATTTTCTATAGTAAACCCTACTATGAACACACACGTACACACACACACACACACACACACACACACACACACACACACACACACACACACACACATATTACATCATTTCCAGTGGCTTACATCACCACCAGTATGGGGGACAGGAGTATTCTGAACCCAGTGGCTCAGGAAGAGAAGTCCTGCTCAGACCTCCTTTCCTCACTTCAGAAAAGACTCTCCACTATAAAGCAGGAGGAAATACCACTTAAAGCACCCTTCAATGAAGTAATGTATTATATTGTTTATTAAGTGTACACAATGAAAAATTATCTGGATTTCAGCATGACAAAGACCCCCAACTCAGCAGTCACCATCACTGACAATGGCTGGGCCAAACTAAACCTAGACAAGCAGGGTCGGTCCTGGAGTTGAGCGCACTGGCGTAAAAAAGCCATGTGATCAAGGAAGAGGGGGACAGGAGGGTGGGAGAGGGTGACTGGGGAGGAGGAGGAGGAGGAGGAGGAGGAGGTAAACATCCTGAGAGGAGTAGTTGACAATCAGCACACAGGAAGTTCAGTGGCAGTCAATACTGAGTCACTTCCTGTACTGAGGGCAGCCCTTGACACAAGGAAAGGGCTACAACCAAATGATATGAACACATGCACAAAATGTATACTGTATACGTAAATATCAACTGTACACATACACTTAAATTTGACCTGCTTTGACTACCAGCTCTCCAACATCACTTTGCAAACCTGTCAGTGCGGATAAAGGCGATCAACAGTAAATGGATGCACAGAGCTGTAGTGCATGGTTTGTATCAAAAAGGGAATTGGGACGCAGTCATTTTACACCATGACTTAAACCCAGTCTTTGGTGCCAAGCAGGCGGGTACTGGAGCATCCACCAGCTGTTTCCCCTGAACCAGGGTCATACACAATGGGCCACTTAGAACAATGCCACTATTGCCCAGGAGCACCGGGGGCTGGCAAAGCGTCTGGGCACGGGACACACAAGACACCTGGAGCCTTGCTACTGCCAACAAAACACAGATACAGAGACAGCAAGACAGATTGATGGCTCTGGAAAGCACAGACCAAAAGAATGAGCCATCAGAAGGCAAAAATGTAAGTCTGCACAGAAACTGATGACAATTAAGGCATGCTCTGGTCAGTGGACTAGTGGTTGGACAGAGAGACACACAAAGGACCTGGTCCCCCTTCCCCCAACCTACACTCTGAGAACAAGTTCCCTTCAGGGATCAATAAAATACAGCATCATAACACATAACATCATTTCTTGTACAGCAGTGGCTTTTTCCCATGAAAGACCCTGCTTAGAATAGCATTCATGAACTGTCTATAGGCACACTGTAAGAATAAAGAACATGTGGATGAAGCAGCAATAATCCTCTGTACACACTTATTATGCAACACTTGCACTGCACACAATGCAATGAAAGGCATATTGGACCAATCAGTCAGTCACCAGGATATTGTTTCTGGAACGATACACTGCTGTTGAGCGTTCCAGATGTGATGTATGTTCAATTCACCACTAATGCATTGAGCTGGAGGTAGATAACGCACTGCCAGATATTTTCGAAACCAAAACATTCCCCATTACTAGATTCTACTCAGGGTTTATTAGAAAAAAATGTGTTTTAATGTAATTTGGGTGAACCCTTTAAATAAATATGGCAATTGAAAGCGAGTGGTGAATTACTGCATTATTTCCATCTCAAAATTACCCCAATAATTGCTAGAGTGATCTTTCCTAAATGGGTGTACTGAGGTTTTGTGAGGTTAAAGCTTGCATTCATAGTGTAAAATTATGCACAGCATATTTTTTTATTACACCAGTACAAAAAAAAAAAAAAACACACAGCTAAAAGGTCCTGGGTTCAAATTCATTGAATGCCTTTTGGAAATAGAAACGCAACGTTCACACACACACACGCTTACGATCACATACATATTGGTACCATGACACTGATGGGTTGATAATATTGTGGTGCAGACTATAGGTAAGCCTTCACAAACACCATGGGCCTGTGTTTGAGTAGTCATGTGTAATTGCCAAATGAGGCTATTTTGTGACAACAATTCATGGTATATAGAGACACCCTCATCCTTCCATGTGTTACATTAGGAGTCAATCCCTGTGTGTGAGGATGATTTCCACTGCATCAAAACTATTGCAAACACAAACATGAGAAGCTAACAGGAGAAAGTTTTGCCAAGCTCTTATAGAACCGCAAAGGCACGTGCCGTTATAATGGAACATTTCCAACTTGCCCCTTCCTTCTGACATACCTACATCCTAAACCCTGACACCCTCTGAGGTGATTAATGCTATGTGGCTCAAACAAACACCGCACAGACAGGGGGCATCCTTCCTGAGCCGGCTGCCGTGTCACAGTGAGGTTTTCCTCCACTCGCCTGCTCTTAAACCCCGCACGCACATGGGTCGATGCCCAAATCTAGCCAGCTGGAGTCACCTTCTCTTGGTATCTCCGTGCAACACTTTCCACTGTACAGAACTGGTCCCATTCCAAAGCAGAAGAATCTGCAGGCCAGCCCGTTAACGGCTGCAAGGGCAGAGGACACTACTTTTTTCCATGCCCCATTAAAGCAGGAGGAAGCCAGAGGTACAAGAACAATAGATTGGCAGGTTTAGGACACAGTATGTTGTTCAGATCATACAGATAACGTGATAATTGATGGCTGAACCTGTGTGCAAAGTAGAAATATCTCTGTTCACACACGTTGTCAGCTCCCAGCATACACGCATGTAAAAACAAACCTCCACAGTGCTCCTGTATTCATATGCACACACCATCACCCACACATGCTACTGCATACATCTCCAAAGCCCATAGTGACTAAGCATGTCTTTTGTCATCTTCAAACGCAAATCCATTCAGCCAAGCAGCCACGACCACACACGCACACCAAAGACCCCAGCGCGGAGGAGCTGTGTGTGAGGTCCACAAGTCAGGCTGGAAAGACGAGTGGAAAGGGGCTTTGCAGTAGTAAGCTTTTGTTAAACGAACTAATCCGCCATTGATATGCTAAATCCTGTTATAAGGAGTGAGAGGCAGGAGAGAAGAGGAAAGAGGGGAGAAGTTTGGGGGAACAGAACTGAAATATGGTACTAATTCATTGAGAGGCATGATGAAATGATCTGGTTTTAATAACCATTTGGCATTGACGAATACGGATGCTTTCTCTTGCATAGCTAGTCCTGCAATCAGTTGCATTAAGCTCAAAAATGATAAATTAGGGAAATGACTCATATGTTATAAATCAATGTGACAATGTGACATTAAAGTTGGACGGAAAAAAATAGCTGTGGCTTTTGTCGAATGTTTTGATGAATTTCTTCGCTTTCACATTAAAATAACACAAAGCCAATGTGTGATGGCACTCAGTCATAGGACATTAAAAGCTTTGGTCAAAATAGAATAGTTTTCACAAGATTATGCGGTTAGACATTTGTGTTTCGGTGCATGTGTGCCTGAGGTGGGTGGCAAAAGGGAAGCAGTGTTGAGTGCAGTGTGCACAGGCTCTGACAGATGGCCATGTGATTACAGTAAGGAAAAGTATGCTGCTTGACCTCAGGCTGCCTCACACCTTTATTAGTCTGGCAGTAGGCCAGACCGATGTGGAGGACAGTTATAGTGAAGTGTCTTTCTCCAGATCCGTTTGCATGAGCTAAAGGGTTGTACGCACTGTGTAGTAGGGCTGAACAATTAAAATCACAATTTGAAAGAATGTGATTAGCTAATCGTGAAGACCGCAATTGATTGAACGTGAAATATTTTGTTGAATGTTTGGTGTAACATTTGGTTTAACATTTTTTATTCCACTTTTATTATTATATGTACTGTTACTTCATAAGATACATGCTGGAATACTGTTACATATCACAGATTGTTCCATGCTTATTAAAATAAAAACACTTATTGCTGGCACTTCATATGTTCTCATTCTTGCATGAGAATAAGGAGTTTCATCTGTTACACAGTTAATATTGAACTTTAGCTAAATTTAAAAAAAAAAAAGGAATCTCAAATCAAATCATAATCGCAATATCTGGTAGAAAAATCGCAATTTGATTTTTTTCCTAAATCATTCAGCCCTAACGTGTAGCTAAACAATGCTATTCATAACAACAGCTAGCTGTAGGTCATGTGCACACTGATGTAGTTTCCCGATTAGCCTGTTAATCATTTGGTCTAATATGTCAGATAATAGTAATAAACAAATGTTCTCATTGTGTCTGGCCCTGTCCTAAATCCGGACATGGATATTTTGCAAGATATGGGAAAGATGTGTATTTTTTTTCATATTCTCTTTGATCCTGAGTCATCTGAGTCAGGATTCAACTGCTGGTGCGAGTTTTGGCAGATTATGATTTGCATTTGTCACAAGGAAGAATATCTTATGTCATGGATAAGTGACAAACCTCTCACTAAAGCAAACTGACTTAAGGTAATCATGGAGTGTTCATGGACTCTGGAATACTCGACCATCAGTTTAGAAAAGAGCACAACTAAATAAGCTGTCATTATTCAAAGCAATACATTTACATTAAGAAAACGAACACATTTTTCAAACTCGTCAAATCTAATTTTTCAAACATTTTTCAGAACTCACATTACTGAACAACAAATAACACTGCATTATCCAGTGTAGGAGATTTCACGCATATTATTTTGTTTTGGCATTTCAGTGGGACAGAGCACCTGGAAAAAATAAAACTAAATATGCAAGAGATGATGGACATTAGACAGGGTTTTTTGTTTCCACCTGGGAAACTGTGTTGAAAGTGAAGACTCTTCCTCAAACACAACTACTTCTGAGGAGGCCCTGTTTCCAGGCTGAAGACTGTTGTTGTACTGGTCAGCTCCCAGGTATGAATGTACAAAAGTGAATGAAGGTACTCATCCTGTATTAGGGGTGGGAATCTCTGGGCACCTCCCAATTCGATTCCAATTCAGAGGCCAACGATTCGGTTCTTAACCGATTATCGATGCATCTTGATGCAACAATTTTTTAAAATACATTTCCATGCAAGATTTAAAAAATATACATATAGATCTGAGTTTGTTAGATTTTGACATATACAGTATTTGTCACAAAAGTTTTAATGGATTTTGTTTGTCTACTGAGGTTTTTATTTTGTGGTCATTCCATGCTTGTGAAAGTCACCTTCTCTCACAGTAATCTTCCATGTCAGAGGCACAGTCATGTTTAAAGGTGGAGCATTGGCTTCTTAGAACATGAAACACGAGGTGGTCAGATGTAATGTGATAAAGTATACGAACAGCATTTATGTGTTTTGTCTAATTATTTTATGCATGTCTTATTAGATTATATGTGTATACTATACAAAACTATATTTTTATATATAAGAGTTTTCTGCACTCTTGCCTAAACTCTAAGTTGTCCATTATCCCATCCTCTTTCAGTCACTGTTTTCTGATTTGTACATATCTGGAGACAGTAACTTTTAAATAAAAATCAAATTGTTTAAAAAAAAAGAAAAAATATTATTATCGATTATTAACTTACCACAATTGAGCATTTTAGAGAGAATCATCTAAGAATCTATTTTTTCCCAACCCTATCCTGTATTAGTATTAACAGTAGAGGATTATCTAACCTCTCTGCAGAGGACAAAAGCTAAAGATTTTCATCAAGGTACTGAGTTCATGTGAAACATTTAACCAGAGTCAGGAGGTATTCGGCTGTTGTTCATTTAGCTTGAGGTGGCAAGATACACACTGTCACAAGATCAGTATGATACTAGGTGGGGTTTTTTACCACCAGATAAATAACTCCATTGACTGATAACCCTGCAATCATCTAATAGCACCACGACACAGAGCACACTGCCCCAGAGCTCCTCCACCAGAAGCCACAAGATGTGGATGTGTATTGGTGTCTCTCTGGAACAGAGAGATTTCTTAAAGAGAATCCCTTAGATCTTAAAAGGAGAAAACTAAGAAAGGAACATTCAAACTTGGTAAATATCTCTAAGCATTACCTGATGAGTTTGAATGTACAGCAGATTTAATAGACACCATGTGCTGAATGCTCCATAGTAAGTCATGAAAGTTCCACTGAGCCATAGCGAGGGCTTCACAAATAGGAAAACAGTTTTGATGTCAAAACAATAGGGAAACCATTGTTTGACTTTGAGGTGTATGTTAAAGCCCACAACAGAGGAAAATATACTTCAATAAGTCGTCTGCCGATTGCATTGGAAAATCCAATCATGTGCTCACGCAAACCTTGGGGGAAAGCTGTGCAATTACTTTGTTCAAGTCACATCAAACACAGTGTGGAAAACTGTGTTAATTTATTAAAGTCAACAGTGGAATTGTATTTGTTTTCATTACATATCATTAATGTAATACCAAGCAAAGGTTTTCCACACAGCATGGTATGAGAAACACATGCGCAGCGAATTATAAAAATGACTAAAAAAAAAGACAAAAAAGAAAAAAGGTGCACTGGAAACACTGGTATTCCACTGTCTTGTTCCACATTAAGTGTGTTTCCATATGCAGTAATTTTGCTGTAAGGTTTTTAACAAATTTACTATAATGGTGCAAATGTCCTCACTGTCCCTTTGTTTATTTATTACTAGTTCCAAGCCTAATGAACTGACTGGAATAAGCTGTGAGCAGAAAATCTTACACAGAGTGTTGAAGTGCTACCACAAGCACACAAGAACAACCAAAGACATTGCTACTTGACCTGATCTTTAGAAATGAAAAACGATTGTATGTAATAAGTATCAATTCCACATCTGAAGCACAAAATAACGAGGGCTGTTTAAAGTAAAACATGCAAGAGAAATGTAATAGAATGCAAAACACACCATGAGTACAAGGAAGGAGGCAAAAACCTCAGTATGTGGTCTCAGATATAAAACTAATAAGCAAATTTTCCAAAATGTTGGACTAATCCTTTAACATGTATCCCAGACCTATTACATTTTTGTTAGTGCCAAACCGATACTGATATTGATATTTTAAAAAATGTGATAATACATCAGCCAATCTTCTTTTTTGATAAGGAGCCTTTAAATTTGGTTATTACACGGTTATGACCATGTTATGTAACACATGGGACAATTTAAAGAATTTGAAAGGACATTTGAAGAATACTTGTAACTTCTTTCTGGTGGATAAACTTTGTGATAAAGACACTATTTCTAAATGAGCTCCAAAAATTATTTGCCATTTATGTACTTCAACTTCTCACATTAGGTCGACCGATTTATCGATCTAGCTCCAATTTTATCAGCTCATCCTTAAAGAACTTCAGGGCTTCACTCAGTTGCAACAGGTGAAACATTTACTAAAATCAGAGAGCTTTGTGATGCCATGTGACAGCACCTACCACACCACCCACTGTTCTATTAGTTTAGGAACACATTCTAAATGATTTTGCAGGTTGTTACAATATCTGGTATATCTACTGACCACAACTAACTCAAGCACCTGCATATAATGCATTTTCTTTTCTGCTCTGCAGCCAGTGCATGAAAAGAACAACTTCATTTCAATGGTACATTAGATAAATTTGCTCCTCTGTTTGCAGGCACAGGCCAAGAAAAACACACTACAGCTGGAGGCAGAAAGCGCAGGGGGGGGGGGCACTACCCTCATATGGTTTATATTCAAGCAGGCATCTTTGTGCACTTGCAGGATCAGATCAAGCAAACTCATTCCATCAGTCTACATAACATACACACATTCATACCATGTGTTCCTGAAGTCAAGTCAGCATATTTTCCACTGCAAAAAGGAAGACTCTACTAAGTGTAACCAACTGAAGTAGCCACATGCAGCGGAAAGGAAACTCATTTGGTGGGAGAGCGGTAAGAAAAGCTGTGACTTTCTCACTGTACAGGCTGACTAACTTATTTCCTTCCGTGTGGCAGATTATCGCTCATGGTTCATTCATAGATTTTTACTGTATGAGGCATTTGTCATTTGGAACACGGCAGTAACAGATCGGGTGACATCTGATGCTTCTTAAAGTGTCAGCCAAGCGTGGAATAAAGCTTTACTTGAAATACATCTGCACAGTCAATTTCAAGGTGCATTACATCGTGGCAATGCACTTTCAAAACTGTAACACACACCCAACTGAAAATCTTCACCATCACTCCGCTGTAACTTCTCCCCACTTAATGCAGCTGCATTGTACGAACATGATGCAGCAACTTATTGTTTGACACCTCAGAGCCCTAGGCAACTTGTCACCTGTTGTCTTTTCCCTGCATGTTTCGGAGAAGTGTGAACACTGCAGCCTGGCTGAGGCATAGCTAACTGGTAGTAAGAGAAAGCAGGGGTTTGAAAAACTTCCATATGCAAGTGCTCATACCGTAAACTGAGAACTGCGTATGTTAGCGTATGTGTGTATATCCATTTCTGGTGCAGACAAGGTGGAATCACAACTCTTAACCACTGAGTTAAGGCCCAGGGCCTTATCCAGACCACAGCGTAGTATGAGACTCTACACCTGTCATACTAGACCTCTCTCAATCATCAAGAGACGGTAACAAAGCTATACCACTTACCCAATTTACATCAACCACAGAGGCTGATGGTTTCCAGCCAAATCCCTATCCTGGTTTTACGAAACGTTGCTCTCCAAAGAAAATCCCGCAATTATATCACCAGGCTTTTGATTATTTGAATCCAGAGAAACAATAGTCTTCTGTGGTAATTTGGCCTGAAGTACAAAAGCACTAAAGTGGAGTGGAGAGATAATGGTGATGAGGTCAGTGTTTGGTTGCTAGCCACTGTATCCCCAATGAGAGAATGAGAGCCAGGTGGAGTTTGACCCTATAGCACCATTTCTTTTTACATACATGACAGAAACTGTCTCATCTCTTTTCGATAACTGTATATATATGTGTGTGTGTGTGTGTGTGTGTGTGTGTGTGTGTGTGTGTGTGTGTGTGTGTGTGTGTGTGTGTGTGTGTTGTATGCGTTAACAGTGTCCAAAGGCAAAGCAGAGAAGAGGAAGCCTGAGTCACAGGATCTAAGGCCTCTCAGGAAGAGAGCAGTGTGATCTAAGACATGCTTGGCCAGGCCCCCGCACACTGCAGAAGAGTTATAGCCCTGCTGCGATCCTCCGCCAGCGCCTCGGCCTCGCAGATATACTGCAGTGCACACTCCATCTCCTCTCTCTGGCCTGGAGTAGCAGGGGACAGCCGCCAGATTCACCTCCACAAAGGGCAAATAAACAGGTGAACCTGGGAGGAATTTATGTGAGATTGATGACGACTGCACTTTCTCTTGTTCTGGCAGAGCAGGAGGTCAAAAGGTGAGCGGTAATAGCAGGATGCAGGAACATGCTGCTGTTGCTCAACAGAAACATTAATAATTGCTGTGGGTTCGATGTTACAGAAAGTGGGCAGCCACTAGCTGCTTGAGGTTTTCTCTTTTTTTGATTTATAATGAGGACTTGCTTTTACAGACGTTTTGTTGAATTAGTGTTTTCACAGGAATACAATTGTACCTACGTAAAAGAATTAAATTAACAAAACTATACCAAATACTCAATGGAGCCAAATTCCAACACTCAAGCTGTCACCTTCCTCAAAATATAGACACCAAAAAGGCAATTTCTCTGAACATTTAAACACACAGACAAGAATAATGGCAAGTGCAGTGTAGAGAAAAGCCATTTGAAAACAGGCACACAGACTGAACAGGCTGTGCTGCTCAACCAACCACAGCAGATTGGAGAGCAGGAGCAGAGAGAATATAGAAACAGGGAGCGGCTCTGAGGGGAACTAACCGAACAGTGAGTAGGGAGAAATCGACGCAGTGGCAAAAGGAGTCATGCTGAGTGGCTGAAACCAATCAAACAAAAGTGCAATTGTAATATAACTATTTTTCGTTGCTCTTGGCCTGTGGCAAAGACATATTCCCTTCATAACACAGTAGGTTTCTTGTTGTATTCTCTTTCTATCAACGTGTAATTGCACTTCCCCTGCCACCTTCCTATCAGTTCGAGCGATCATTCACTACGCTGAAAGACAGGAAAGGCAAACAGTGCTGAGAAAACAACACATAATAAGACATTCTTCAACGTGCTCCTACTGCAGGGATCAATAATGCCACGCTGATAAGACTGTGTAGCTACAACAGACACCTTGTGGTCTTCATTGCAGGATGCTGGAAACATTTTGGGCATGTTAAAACATCTGCTAAGTTCATGATTATAACATCTGTTAGTACAAGCCTTTTGAGTTCTTCAGTTCTGAACAGTGACATTAGCGATTAACCAGGGCAAATAAGCGAGGGTTAATATCTTGAAGAGGGCAGCGTGCATGACAATCGGCCCCTCCTCTTCAGCATTTGTCATGGTTGGAGTCCTCTAAGTGTGCTGAGGTTGTCAGCGAGTGCAGTGAAGGAGGAACTCCTGTTTAAGGAGAGGAGAACCTTAAGCCGTTAATGAGTAAATTAATAAAGGAAATAAGATATCCTCTTTCAGCGAACTGTGTTATGCTACGGTTACAAATTTATGAATGGAGTTTCTCAGGAGGTGGTCCTAAATCACCACATGTGGTTGGCTTCAAGGACAAAGTCACCAGGATTCCAGTCTATTAAATGGTTCAACATTACTGCTGCCTACCACTTCAATATAATCCCAATCAAAGCCCATTCAGCCAGCATTAACAGAGATTGGAGTGATTCAAGATTATCTCCCACCACTGGCAAAAGTCAAGTATGGTGAAGGGCATTTGGGCAGAAAATCCCAAGCAAAGCCACACTTGGTGGCAGGAGCGGCCTTCTATTGATTGTTCTGGCACAGACTGCAACAGCAGCACATCAGCCGTACGGTGGCCGCAACCCCCTCTGTGCCCCATGCAAGGCCTGCCAATAGGGCTGTCCCCCTGTCCCTGGAGAGGACCACTCTTCTCCGCTCTGTCATTCTCTCTAACTCTTGTGGCCGGGCCCTGTGTTCTGCCTTGCCACTTTACATTTAGAGGAGAGCAAGGCGGCAGAAATGTGCACTACAGATGGTAGAAATTACTTAGTTCACTTAACTTCAGAGAATTTTTTTCCCTTTTTTCTTCTCTCTCTCTCCCCCTTTTCCACAAATTATTCCAAGACTTGGGAAATTGATAGATTCCTTGTGCAAGTAGGCTTTTGAGTTGTACATGGAAGGTTTTTTTTGTCAGCAATCCCAATTGTGATATCAATTTAGTCAACTATGTGGCTTTTGAATACATCAGAAAGCTTGGAAATGAACAACGAAAACCATCGAAGTTGGAAAAAGGCTAAGGAAATAACCAAGAACCCATACTAACAGTGAATATTTTGACTCAACGGTGACCTATTTTTTTTTTTTTTTTTTTAGAAGGGGCTGAATGTGCTTTCCAGGAAACGTCTGGCCTCATGTATATCACACAGAAAGCCCTGTGCTGTTGGGACGTCCTTTGGGGAGAAATATGGCTGCCAGCTCCATAGGAACTTGCAGATGTGAGCTTACAGTATACTGTCAAAGGGAGGGAGGGAGGGAGGGAGGGAGGGAGGGAGATGATGGTGATTTATTTCCCGCGTGTTTCAGTTAGTTTTGGTCGACGTGAACTGCAGTCTCTCCATTTTCCATTTGCACCCTTCTTCCTTGCGATTTTCTCTTCTCATTTGCTTCTCCTTATGATTATAGATACCCACACAAGTTTGATCTTTATGAAAGACCTCAACATCACAAACAGATCTGGTGAAAGGGCTGATGAGATTATAGTTATTTTTGATTATAAGAATATTTAAAAGCTTAAATCACCAAAGCTAAATCTTCTAAACACAGTTGGAAACAATAACCTTAACTGCACCTAGAAGCAGATACAACACCATCATGAATGTATAAATGCAGACCAAAAAAGCTCTACTCTACTACAATTCAATTGAATTAATCTTGAAACTGTTGAGCCAATCTTTTTTTCTGTTACTGTTAGTGTTACGTTGCATCATGCGAGTGATATTGCTCAAAGGTCTAGAACTATCCAAATCCTTTTGTTTTTATAATACTCTGCTATTTTACTCTACTTTGTCCAACGTAGCCTGTTTCTGACTCAAAAAGGCCTTTGTCTCGCTAATTACAGAGGCAGCTGTACAGCCCTCAACCAGAGACTGCGAGTTACAGCACTGACAAAACCAGCAGGAAAACCTGTGGCTGAGGCAGCTGCCTTTCACTGCATTTCCAGCTCAAAATTGCAGCAACATCCTAAGGACCTGCGCTAAAAGTAAAAAGTATCCATAAAAGTAACATTTGAGGCGAAGATTTAATGTTTCTTTTTCCATTACCTATGCCAAAATAACTTCAAATTTCCTTTATCCTGCTTAGCTTTATCATCCCTTTTTGATAGCAAGAAAAACCTTTAACTAATGCCAAGCTACGCTGTAAATTTATATAAAACATGTTTTCTATCAACATTTAACAAAAGGCATCTCCACTGTGTATTTGAAGGATGTTAAAAACAGACCCATAAAGACTGAAAACGAAACTGTGCTGATTGCGCAATCGCCATTACAGCATTCATTAAAATTTGTCAGATGTTCAGTACTACCAGAGCAAGTGTTTAGCTTCAAATATTTCAGTTTCCTAGCAGTCTAATCCCAGCCATTCCAAGCAACATCACATCATCCTCCAAAAATGCCTGGGTGAAGAAGAATGTTTTGTAGCTGGCTGGCTGTCCAGGCTGACCAGCTGGCTAACTGGGAGTCATTCTCAGGGAGTCATGAACTTTTGTCCCGCCACTGCTCCCTTGTTGGCTGCACGAGAGGACTTTGGCGACACCAAACAGGAAGCGCTCAACAAGTGGAAGCTTTGGATGTTTATCTTGCGCCATTCATCAAGCCCCAAAACCAGACAGAGAAGTCCGGACCTGACCAGTGAAACAAGCCTGTCCCCTCTTGGAGTTGCATGTAGCCACAGGGGGTTGTCAATGCGCTGTCGTGGGTTAGATGGATACCCGACTGGGAGGGTCTCCACCACCCATTGGCTGGCTCCCTTAATCCTTTCTCACAGTCGTTAAGGAGCCTGGCTTCGAGTTGATGCCATTGTGCCAAGTGGTGACACTAGAACGATCTATATTTTAAAGTATTTGGTAGACTGCCGTAGCAGTGACCACAATAGCTGCTCTAAAAGACTGACACTGAAGCTACCAAGATCAGGTTGCCCTGGACTAAGGTTGACCTTAATCACTAAAGTTTGTGAATTAGGTCCAAACCACTACTATCAAAACCAACTTCAGACCAGCACAGAGAACAGAGAGAAAGCAAATCTACTCTGTGGACGCTGGCCAAGTCATGTGGTTGAGTCTTTAGCAGGAAGGCGCATGAACCGTACAAAATCTATACAATACAAAGCTATTATAACAGACTGCATGACTCCCTGTCAAACAATGACACTGATTCAAGACTAAAGTGTTTAGGAAAGATATGAAATGTCAACATTGAAGCCATTACACATTAGATACAGTTAAAGAGAGCGTATGCAAACATCTGAACATTTTACAGCTGTCTGACTGCATCTGCTATGGCATACAGGCTTGTCTCTATAGTTTGTAAAGTCATTAATAGAAAGGCTCATTGAAAATTGGACATGAGCTAGTTTGTCATGATGCTGCTGTCTATATATCAAAAGACTTTACACATCTTCACATTCTAGTTTGGCAAGCCAGTGAAAGAAAAGGCTCCAAAGAGGAATACTAAAAAGAACACTAAAATGTGCCAACAACAACCATGCAACAAAGTAAAGCTTCACTTCAACTGTCTGTCCTTAAGCTATGGTCACAAGCTTTGATAACATTGTGAAAGAATGAGATGGCAGATACAAGCAGCCTAAATGAGGTTTCTGTGTAGAATGGCTGGGCCTACTGGCTGCAATAAAAAGTATTAATGTTAAGCTGGGTATATACTAATGCGTTAAGGGCCTACAACATCCCTACATAGATGACATTCACCTCATTTCACTTCAACCTTACTACCTGTCAGGGGGCTGCAGCAGCGACAGAGATACCACCTTGGGACCGCAGTAACTGTGATTGGTCAGCATGGGCTGCTTGTGTTTTTCCTAAATTTCTGATGCCGGTGGAGATTGTCGAGAGTGAAGACTTTAGGGAAGTTGAAGAAAACTGTAGTATAAACACAGTGATTGCATGGCATATTCAGTATTAGACATGTCAAAAATAATGGCGAAATTACATTACAAGTTACATTGATTACTTTATACTTTAGTCACTAAGTATGTGTGCAGCCCAGCAGCTCTTTGCTTCACAGAGTACGTACTGTGTACTGGGGAAAGCCCAGGACACACTAGAGGAACTACATCTACCAGCATGCCTGAATGCAAACTGGGATGCCATGAAAGGTGCATCTAAGTTGCTGTTCTTGCCCTGCTGGCAAAGGGACCCACATAATCAGCAAAAGGATGGACAAATTGCTCAGCCACAAGGTTGAAAGCTAGCAAGATACCATAATGATTATGATTTACATACAACTAAATCCCACTGTAAAAGTTCATAACAGCCGACACAGCAGAAAACTGAATGGACAGATTTAAGTCTGTTTGTTGCATGGCTGAGTGGTGAGTCACTTTGTGAAGCAGGCCAGCTCTCAGCGGAAGAAACAGCAGCACAAAGGGGGGAATACACCTCCATCCAGACTTTATCTCTTTTTACAGTCACTGCTCTATCTCAGTGCAGATTTTACCACATGAAGTCTAAGGTGTTTTCTTGTCTTGCCTCTGCTGACAGAAACCTGAGCTTCTGCTGATTGGAGACATCCTGGGACGAATGTCAACGACTAAGCCCGGGTCAGAGATCCTCAGCTGGAAAAGTTGGCCCAGATGAGCGGACTTTGTTAAAAGGCTCACCATTGTCATGCATATTTTAGAACAAGAAGTGAGGCCGAGATGGACTGGAGAGCACAGAAGGCCAACAGTCATATTTTCCATTGATATCAAAGCCATGTGGCTAGATTTCATGAAATAGTTGAGATAGTACACTGCATTTGGCAGTGTTTAATAGAAGGAATGTGGATGAACGGGCTGGATATGTTGTGTGGTGATGACAGTATATTGAAAAGGATGTACAGTATGTTCAGTTATTAAGTGTATATACTATAGCATTTTCAAAGTTCCCATGGCCATAAATTAGATATTTTCCTGTCGTATTTTATTAGGGTGCATAGCATCTTTAAATGCCATGCACCAATAGGTGATCTTCTCTCAATTTGGCACATTACCAGCACCCACTTACACAGAATGCACAGCACTGATTTTCTTTTATGGGCTGTGTTCAAAGCATCATAATTCCCAACCCTTTTCCTGTTACAGATTCTTGCAACTATGCCAATATGTTACAAGATCCATAAAAATATGCGCAGTGATGAGCTTTTCTGCTCTGCTGACCAGAACTGTTCATAACTAGCTAGTGAGAATCAGCAGACCTCGTAAAGAACAACAACATTACCCTGCTCCTCTGGAATGTCAACTTGGACAACGTGGACCCAAAGGACTCTATACAGGCTCAATACAGAAAGCTCCTTCACTATCTTCCACTTGTGGTTCAACACAAGTCTTGCTAGTTTTTTGTTTCCTTATTTCCATTATCATCATCTCAAACACAAATGTAGCTCTGACCGACCTAAATGTTCAGATCCTGGTGGCTGATGAAAGTGCTTTTTCTTAATCACCCTCTTTTTATCCAGTCAATGATAATTACAGACACAAAGGGAGTAATCATCATTATTCACAAGAGGTTAGAAAAATTGTGTGGATGCACACAGGAGCCATTTCATTATTCCAACAGGCTTTGCACACCATTAATCCCACACATCTATGAGGTATGCATATGGGCTCAAAAAAATACAATAACTGAATGACAGGTTTAGAGCACCGATGCACATATGTTTAGAAATAATATCATTTTAGTAGATACATAATAGATGTTATCAACTTTAAATTTTAATTTCCAATAATTTACTCTACAAATGTACTGCTAGTTTAACACTCCAGTTTATGTGAATTACTTTTTTCTGACAGACAAAACCACTTCATATGAAAGGCACAACATCTGTGGTGAGGTAGATTATGCTTATTATTATATGGGGCCACTTCAAATTAGAAAGAAAAATGTCATGTTTTATCCTCATTCTTTACTTTGCACGTTATAAACAGACTCACACAACCGTGATCAGGACTGGCCTAACCACTTCCAGCACAAACGAACAAGAAGAGGCAAATTAAAGCTGGCGCCGTTGATTTGCACTTTAGAAATTCTCACATAAGCAATATATGAGATGGCAAATGATGAAGCCTATACTTCTATTTAAAGCCACATCTTATGCTGAGGATATACTCATTACAACACATTACCAGTGTCATAGAAAATAAAGTAGGTCCAACACTCCAGTAACATCGTACCACAATGTAAATAACTGGCACTACTAAACTGTGTGCTGTAACTGAAGGAGCAGCCGTGCTGTCCGTGTGCATGCTTCTGCGGTGTTGACTCATTTTGGGGCACGAGGCCCAGATGTCTGCTTTGGAAAAAAAACTAAACAAATATGGTAGAAGATGGCAAAACACATGTTGGTGCATCATGTTGGTCGTCCACTGCCTTGGGTATTCATGCTAAAGTTTGAAAACAAGCTAATTGCAGTCGGTTTGCATGTGTATGTGGAAAACTTTTCACTTCATATGACATTGGAGAAACAGTGTTTGATGAGAGATGTCCTTTCTAACTGAAAACAGAGTGTGAATCATTTGAAAGGGGGTGCTTCGATAAGTCGCTTACCTTCTGGTCCACTATGGAGCACACCAGGTCCTTAACAGAAGACAGCGACAGGTCACTGGCCTCCAGGTTCACCGTCTCTCTGGTCAGTCCTATCTGCAGCAGGAAGGACACCCCATGGAAAGAGCTGCGGGAGTTAGTAGGGCTGGGGACAATGTGACTGCCGTTGGACAGCCGTGTGTACAGCAGTCCGGGTGGGCTCGGCGACGGGGCGGACGACGAGGATGGGTGGTGCGGATGGAGAGAGTGGAGGAAGGCTCGAGGTAAGGATGGAGGAGAAGAGGCAGACATTGGGTTTCTTCCAAAGGCAACGTGGAATGCTGAATAGTGGAGGTTTTAGTGAAGGCTGACAGAAAAAAACACAGTTGACTCTTGGTCGGGGGAATCTTTGGTCTTCATCAGTGGTAGTCAGCAATATAAGATTTTATCAAAGTAACGTTGTTTTTCGTGAATTAAGAGGGGTAATAGGTGATCCGCCCACCTGAGCTCATAGAACACACACTCATTCACTTGATGGGTAGGCGATGAAGAAAAAGTCTGTGAACAATCCGCAGACTTCTTACTGCAAAGAGCATCATATCCTGAAGTGGCGCTCCTTCTCCTTACTGAGGTCAGTAATCCATTCTGACCACAGGAAGCCTGTCACCGCAAACATACACACACAGAGACAAACACACATAGTGCTATTTTTATAATAAAAAAGTATTCACCTATCTGAATAAAGTAGAAACAGTAAAAGACTGGTGCTCATTAGAGGTTCTCATTCTGCCTAGCTGTATGAATGAAACTGCGACTTTTCTTCCCATTGTAACACTTTTTAGTTTAATTCATTTAGAAATCTTTCAGCCAGTTTGCCTTCTCAACTCACAAAGGATTTCACCAACATGTAATATCAAAATGTTATTTAAGCTTATATACATATTTTTCAAAATTAAGACCACAAAATCTTTATCAATATCTTTCCCCTTGTTGTAATTGTTTCTTTAAACTTCAACTTCCACTTCTCCTAGAACATCATTAGATTTTTAGCCTACTTGTGTTGTGTTTTGTTGCTGCCTTGCATTGATTTGGTTGTAACTGCTTCCCAGGGTTAGCTTTAAGCTAACTCATATGCCTTTTTGTAAATGGACCGTGCTAAAGGAGACGCAGCTTACCTTTGTGTATAATATCATAAATTTGAACTTTACTATCGAGCTTTTTGACATTTAGTCAACTAACAAACCTATACTAACACTGCTCGTGCGCAAACCAATTAAATAATAGCCTAAAAGACACGTAAAGGTTGATAACGCGTATCATTTCTGTGTTTACAGAGTTCAAACTCCACAAACATCTGGAACCAAGGCTTCTTAACATCTGCACCCCTCCCACTTTCGATTGGCTTGCAGGCAGAAGACAACCCGAGTCGATAATGCCAGCAAAACAAGTTATACAAGACCTGAATGTACACATTCAGAGGACTTGTTGTAGTTGAAACTAGATATATCTTCACGTAAAGCCCGTTTACAACTAAACGTCGCTTTAAATATTTCTGAAATGATACTTTACCTTCACAGTCAGCGAAGGGCGCTTGTCTTTCCATTGTGAGTTTACTGCAGAAACTTTGTAACTCCATCAACTGAGGAAAGAAGAGTCTGAAGTTTCAAATTCTGCACTTTATGGAAGTCACCCGCAATAGCGCAGCGTCGTAGTTTACATAACAAATTCTGACATTAGTTTTACATGCAGGCGAGCTGAGACTAACCAAGCCGTCCATTTATTTTCTCTTATCTTTTATTCCAGATTGTAAATTCATGCGCATCTTTATTCCCTCCAGCGGTGTCTACTCCCCCTGCTTGACGAGAAAAAGAGCAGCGACCGTCGCTGGGGCTTGGAGTCTTTTTATTTTCTCCGCATAACTGACTTTCCATGTGTGGGGAGGAAAACTTGAACTACAGCGATGTAAAGCAATGGCGCCTCCGATGGAGCTCAAGTCAATGCGCATGTGCTTTTCTTTTCCGTTATTTTAACTTGGCCATGCCAAGAAACAAAAGTCTATTCTACACGACCCGGATCGGTTTGTATCTGGTTTCCAAAGTGGGGTCCATGGAGTCCCCAGGGGCCCTTGAACGGGTTCCTTTTAATGTCCCCAGCAACATGAGAATTAGACTGATTTCACTTTACTATAGGAATTATATGTTCAATTAACTATTACTAATTCTAAGAATTGACAGAAAAAACAGGAAGAGGGACTTGATTTTGCAAGGATGCTTACGTATTATCTAACTGCCAGCTAGTGTTTTTAGATTAACTGATATATACACAGCAGGTTGAAAAACACATGAGATTTTGCTATTCAGTAATGACATTAAAGTCAATTTACTTGCAAGATGTTCAGTACACATATATATAAGAAAACAAGATCAACAATGATGACAAACAGAATGCAGTTTATTGACAAAAAAAAGCATTTAAAATAGATTAATACTGTGGAAAAGTGGGGTCTATTCTCTTTGCCCAAGCCATGAGGCCTCCACTGATGTCTTTCACTGTGATTCTGTCCACTTCTGATCCACTCATCTTTTCTACAACCTGCACCGCCTTCTGAGAGATGTTACCCAGCTTACAGATCACATACACTAGAGGAATTGGCAGAGAGAACACACAGAGATTAGTTTGGTGACACCAGTAAAGACTCAATATGCATCAGATTCAAAGTTTTAAT
Organism: Percina caprodes; assembly: GCA_013375575.1. Lineage (NCBI taxonomy): Eukaryota > Metazoa > Chordata > Actinopteri > Perciformes > Percidae > Percina > Percina caprodes. The sequence continues at coordinate 627,644 of JABXJD010000188.1, read as the reverse complement.
TAACTTCAATATACTTAGCATTAACAATGATGAAGGAACACAGAGAAACACTGTAAGGTACAGAAAGCTGCACATAAGAGTTTGAATAACACAAATATTACATTAAGCTATATACTTAAAATCATTGATTGTGCAAATAATAAATTACTAACCCTGTATTAAATGCTAACCTAAAACGCCACAAAGCTAAATTTAGCTCATTGATAAAGAAAGCTCAACACAGTGAAGTCCCAGAACCTCACCAAAATAACATTTTGAATATTAATTTAGCTAAAGGAGGCCAGCTGCTCAGACTGACCACATTTGTTTTGGAAAAGGGGTCACCTAGCAACCCCATTACAATCTGTTACTAGCTATCCAAAATAAGTCTGCAGCCCCACTGTATGAGACCACACATTGGACTGTAAATATTCATTTCAAACAACATGTACGGACCAGACCCTAAATGGTGTTTTGACATGTTACCTGAAGGCCGGCAGTCACCTTCCATCTGCTGTTTCAACTGGCTGATTCTCTCCTGAAGTAATTGCATATGTTCACTCTTCCTCTCCTCTAAACTTGAGAGGGGAATGTCTGGCAACAATATAAGGAGCATAATTACACAGAAATGGGAAATAGGAGCTTGATGTTGAGCCTCCATCACTGAAAGGATACTGAGAGAGAAAGGTAAGTGGCATATATCCACCTCCACAGGAGGGCGCACATCTAACAAGAGATGGGGCTCAGCATTGTCCATTATCGATTTATAATCCTGGAATGACATTAAAACTGGCCTTAATGCACAAATACTAATTACTTTATAATTAGAGAGAGGCGTGGCTTTATCTTTTGGGTAAAGACATTGATTAATATCTATAGTTAAACAGGGAAATAAATTACTCTCAGCAAATGTTGAAATGTTGCTTGGATTTGGATTTATGAAGTAATATGAGTATTTTAACTGCTTTTCCTTAAATCACAGGAAACAAAACTGTTTTCTAAATAGAGACCCTTTGCACAATCTTAATTATAGCCCAATCAATCATGATCCCAATCTCTGTGCCTAATGACTCAGTGGGCTTGAAAGCACCTATTCTCCAGGAACAGATGCAATCCACTACCACTGCTCTCACTGCCAAATAGAACATGTTATTCTTTCCCACAGAAAATCTACAGGCACATTTTAAGTAATTTGCCATTTGGGGCTTGGTCAGCGCTGAGATGTAATCAGTTTATGAATGCACATGAAAATTGTGAGTAATCTTACAATAAACAGCACTAAATACAGGGAGTCACGCAATGGTCAACTGTTCTGGACCATATATTTCCTACCTGTACTGTGATCCTCTGGTCTTTGGAAAGGAGGTTGAGTTTGCGACACTGAAACACATGATACCAGGCAATGAAAGGTTTTTCCTCTGATTAGAGAATAATGACATGGCAAATTCCAGCTGATGGAAGAAACACTCCTGTGAAAATGTGCATGAACGCATAATACGAGGTACCTCAGCAGTTCTCACTCTTATGACCAACCTTATCAGTGGCAGCAGACCCACAGAACGCTTCATAATCCACTAGCTGGCTTACAGTGGGGTTCTCTCCACACACTGCACAGTCGGCCTGTTTGGGCCGCAACTTGATGGACCTGAATCTGATATCTTGAGCGTCAAACATCACCAGCTGTTGGCCGCAAGAAGCTGGTACACCGTGTCAAGGCAAAGGCTACTTTGTTGAAAAGTATCGCCGCATTGCTTCATTCAGAGAATCGGCTGCCATGTCCCCCATTTGTGTATGATAGCAACGTTCAGCCATTGTGATTAGAAAACAGTACGGCACTTCCTTGGCTGATGCATAAGGGCCAGGTGTCAGCATGGGTATCATAATGCAAGACAGAGGGCAGGATAGGGGAAGTCTATTCTCTAATGTGAGTCTCAATATTAGCATGAGAATTTAACCAAAACAGCTTAAAAAGAGTTCTTATGGGAATGGCAAATGAAGAGTCAGCAGAGTGCATATTTTATCAGATAGGCACAAAATACCCTTCCCATCACTAACTTTGCTACAATGAAAGCCCTTTCAACAGTTCTTTGTTGATTCGTTAGATGACTGCAGAAAATTCTGATGTAAAGCAACAAAATTTCCAAGGTACGTACTATATGTAATGTGGGAGTTTAGAATTGAAAACCAAAGGATACAGCCTTGTCCAGAGGCAATCTTGAGGACTTCCAAAGCTTGGAAGCAGCCCATTATCCCCGGAACTTAAAAAAAAGTGGAACATGTTACTAACAACTATTATTTATACAATGTACTTTGTATAAAGTTAATGGCTCCTGGGCAAGTAAGGGGACGAGACTCACCCACTCCTAACACCCCTCCGTCAGAACAGTTGGTTACTGTCTCTGGTGGTGGAGGTACTGGGTACAGACATCTGTAGCAGGGGCCTCCACAGTAGTTAAATACTGTCAGCTACACACACACACACACACACACACACACACACACACACACACACACACACACACACACAGCAAGAAGGCTTTAACACTGGTAACATTACACATCTAGAGGAGCTGATGGACTTCTGCCACATTGATGCACAAAAGCCTTTCTACCTCACCTGTCCCTCCATTCTCAGTGCACTTGCTGACACCAGAGGCTTGCCACTGAGCACACAGGCGTCATTCACGAGATAACGAGTGGGGACGTTGTCTGAACAATCAGCCACAATGTCATATATGAGGTCAGCAAAGTTAAAGTGTCATCACAAAAAAAAATATTATTGGTTAGTCACATGTACACATTTCCTAACTGAATACCTAAAACACTAGTCATGCAATATAAGCAATATAGGCCTGAAAAAGACTTAGGGGGTGGTATTGGAGCCAGGGCCTTCAGCTATCAGGCTCCTCTCCTGTGGAACCAGCTTCTGGTCTGGGTTGGGGAGGCAGACATCGTCACCACATTTAAGAGTAAACTTAAAACTCTCCTCTTTGATAAAGGTTATAGTTAGGGAGTGATGAGTTGCAGCGTCGGCATAACCCAGCCCACCTGCTTCTTGTGATAGTAGTCAGATTAATTTACCATATAATCAATAATATAATCAAAGTAGAGGGCGGCAGGCAAATACACCCTGATCTGGTTGGGGTTGGAGTTCTAGCCCAACCAGGCTCCTCTCTTAACTTGTCTCTCTTAATTATGCTGTAATAGTTTTAGACTGCCAGGCAACTTCCTTTGACATACTGAGCTTCTCTCTCCTCTTTTTCTTTTCAAATGTTTGTTACTAACCTAGCTCTGTGGAGTTTATTCCCCAGAGTCCTTATGTTCTTTTTCACGCAGCATGTTTTCTTGGATAAGGGTGGCAGCAAACTCATGGTTGCAGCTATCACCGTGGTCCTGCCACATGTCCTGTTACACCCTGCTACGTCCTGCTATGCTCTGCTGTGCCCTGTAACGCCCTGCAGTGCCCTGCTATGCCATGAACTACATGAACTACTATTTCTAGTCACTGTTCCATTATCTTTATTGTGACTGTTAATGCCACTTTTCATTACACCCCCAACCGGCACCGTCAGATACTGCCTACCAAGAGCCTGGGTCTGTCCAAGGTTTCTTCCTAAAAGGGAGTTTTTCCTCGCCACTGTCGCAATAAATGCTTTTGTTGGGTCCTTGTAAATTATAGAGTGTGGTCTAGACCTACTCTATCTGTAAAGTGTCTTGAGATAACTCTTGTTATGAACTGATACTATAAATATAATTGAATTAAATTGGCAGCTGTAAGATAGTTTCATGACAAAGAATAAGCAGGTCTGTGTAACATATGTAGGTTGCAGCAGGATACTGTTGAATGAGTTGCAAGGCGTTCTCCGACGAGAGCTGCAGGTGGTAGGGGATACACTCTACTGTTGAGTTCAACCTGGAGACATAAAATCACATTCAAAAATATCAATTAATTTACTAAGAAGTCTGGCTTTGGTCCTCCATAATTAGCAGCTTTATTACAACCAGATTAGTATTTCTAACAAATGTCTTAAAACAAGCATTAGGGTAATATTGGTGGTTTGGTTAATCCAAGAACAAACCGCAAATGGCAATATGTGAGTTTTAAATCTGACATGGGACCTTAATCCCATTATGGCTCCTACTCTTCTCTCTCCCTCCTAATCTTTACTGTCTGTCCCATCAAAATCAACTCAAGACTCTTGTATTACAAGTTGTATTGTGCATGTAGTAAATTATCACTAATGAACAATTAAAGTATGAGGTGTGTGTGTGTGTGTGACACACAACATCAAAACAATGTACAAGATATTTGCTAGTAAGAGAAACGGCCCCCTCATGTGGTCATGGCTATACAATGTGTGTGTGTGTGTGTAAACCACAGTAGGCCCACTGTGAGGGAGAATGGCACCGAAAACAACTTTCTCTAAAATAACATGTTTACACAATATTTGCAGACTCAGGAGAAATACACAACCAAATATAACCTGTGGCGAGACTGGAGAGCGCCAGCATGCATTACACTGCAACCAAATGGTCACAAAACACATGGAAGCGCAGCACTTATCATAGTTACAATTTACAAATAATATAAAAAATAATTACTTCTCTGTCTCAAGTCTGTCTGTGCATTTTTGGCACAAATGTATGTAGGATTAAATTCCACAAATACTCCAAACACTTTTGCTCTACTAGATAGAATTGATATGGTGCTTTTGACCTATTATGTACCACACACATAATTTCTCATCCAATGTCTGCAGGCGGGAATCAGTACCTTTTAATTGAATTGGCAGCTGACAGAGCTTTTGCTTGGTCCTGGTTCTCCTCCCCATGAAGCACCTGTCTGTGCAGGTTACTGAGCTCCACCTCGTCGTAGTCCAGCAGGCCCAGGCGCCCTGCAGAGACACAAAGTCAGTCAGAAAGGCTTTAGAAAAAATGTCAAACCTGGATAACACTGGCGAACCATGAAGATTAAACTCTATAACCGGGGTACAAATTTAACAAAGTGTGGCTTTGTAAGACTTAACACTTTTTATTTGCTGTTCTTCTCCGCTGCCTTAACTCAAATTTTGTATCTGCTTTCTTTGTTTTTCTAGTTTTCCCTAGTTAGGGTTACAGCCATAACAATGTGGTTGAAACTTCACCTGAGGCAACAGGTAGTAAAATTTTGACTGAGAAGAAAAACATATTTACAAAATAAGTAAGTCTTAAATAAGAAGCTGTGAATACACTCTTGTCTCTTTAAATAAGCTTTCCCAGTGTACCTGATGTTAATCATTAAACAGGAATAAAATGGGTGGTGTGATATATTTCTTTTTGGAAATGGAAATTAATGGCTGCAAACTTCTTCCCCACAGGTACATTTATTTAGTTTACCAGCCACTGGGAGGTGAACCAGATTCCTAATTTTAGACCTTGCCTAAGGGAAAAAACAACACGTTGACAGCTCAACAAATTACTCACATCCATACAGCAGATTTATTTCAAGGTTAATGGTTTGATTTGTTTGGCACAAGGTCATGCTGAGCATTAATCAACTTGATTACTTACCGATGCCTGCTGCTGCAAGATACTGTGCCAGGGGACAGCCCAGTCCTCCACAGCCCACAATCAGCACTGAGGTCTTGGATAAGTTTAGCTGACCTGTGGGCAATCAAGATTCACTTTGTTTAGTCATGCCATTAATCTCACTTGACAGAATGCTAACTGTACTGTATATCAGAATATCACCGCCTGTACCCATCTGTACCTTGTACGCCCAGCTCAGGCAGAAGGAGCTGCCTGCTGTACCGCATGATGTCCTCATTGCTTAGGGCTGTTTTGGCTTTCAGGGGGGTTAGGGCGGTCACTTTTTCATACAGCTCCAGTCCTGAGGCATGGCTCTTATATCACATTGGGGAGAAATTATTACACAAGCTATAATAAACATGTTTAACTTACATTTTCAGCCAGGTGACATCACAGCCTTCAACAGCCTGCACAATATACAATATATTTACAATATAAAGAGCTACATTTATATCTCTTATACTGTAGTATGAGTATTTATATTCTATTCAGCATGTAAGATTAAATGAGTCAAGTGTGCATTATCTCTTTATTCATTTAAAATATCAAGATTTATTTTGGAACTTTCAAAACTTTCCCCAAAGGGACATTGGCCATTGATTTAGATTAGTTCAAAGACCTTTGAATGTATAATTACAGCACTGCATTCTAGGGTGACATGTACATGTTTTTTTGCATTTAATTATATAACTTTAATGTTAATGTGATAGTCACAAGGATATTGTGTGATCACTCCGTGTAATTTAATAATTGGGCATATTTGCCTCAAATGTATATAATCAGTTAATCAATTCTCTTTTCGTGCTCATTATTTGCCCAGAACATGCAAATGTGCATGTCCGGATGCCTCATGATGACTGACATCAGGAGCTACAACAATGTCTGCATGTACTGTATGTACTGTGTTTGTTAGCTGTCTCTATTGTTACATTATAAGGTCTATGCTTTATTGTGCTTTAATGTTGAATTTTCCGTCAGATACACATCATCTTCGGGAAAAGTATGTGTTAGTAAGCTCTCTATCACGTGTCCAGGTTAATTTTAAGATAGGAGGATTACGTTAACGTTTAAGTTCACGTTAGCTGGCGTCAAAGGTGCTGTAGTTAAGCAATGTTTGCTTGGTTACAAAGATGGTTGTACCATTACAGCTAGCTTACATCATAAATGCTAAACTGCTAGATAACAAATGAAGCGAATAGATTATATATAAAAAACATTTATATAGGAACAAAACAGAATGTACATTAATTTCAGTAACGTTAAGACTTTCGTACTTTTTCTAGTTGTGCCAGTTTATTCTTCAGAGCAGCGATCTCTCTCTCTTTCTCCTCGAGCTGTGCCTTCAAGCAACGCGCCTCTTGTGCCATGGCTGCTAACTTACAGTAAAATATATATATGAAAAATATGCTATAAATCTTATTTAGCAACGATGTAACAATAGACAGTGCAAGATGTAACTCAAGAACTTCATGAAGAGAAGAACACGGTGCAAGCTTCCGGGTTGACCACGTGACAATGAGACCACGTGGTAAGTGACGTACGAAACACTTTCCTAATGTACCTTTCTTACTTTTACACAAAACAAGAAGTAGATAAATAGGCTATTTAATGCCGTTTACTCTTAGAAAAAGAAAACGTTTTGTACTCCACCAAAGGTTCCTTGTACTGCACAAATCTCTAAACAAAGCATTTCCATTTAAGTTCCAGCAAGACTGAGATCTTCATTTATAAGCTATATATATTGGCTTTATAGGCCTATCACTTATTTTATTTATTTTTTGGGGGTGGGGACTTCCTTTTTTTGTTTTGTTAAATATAAAGCGCCCACTTACACGTTGACCAGTAGTGATGAGATAATGGGTTCACTGGGTTAAGTCTTGTGTAGGTATGCAGTACATGGGTTGTCTGTTGTTGAAACGAGCAATAATCAAAGGGATATATGGGGTCCATGTGTCATATGTCATGTGGTTCTTGCATGTGGATGAAGACACACGTGCACACGCACACACGCACACACACACACACACACACACACAGAGCAGTGACGCTCTATGGTTAGTTCGAGCTTCGAGTCCTCCCTCCTGCTTTTCACATGATCTGTAAGCTTTCACAGAGGAGAGACAGGAATGTGGAGAGGAGCGACAACAACGATGGCTGAGCGAAGCCACAGCAGTCCCTCCAAAATGCGTTTATTTTACACTGTGGCCATCTGGGTGACATTCAGTCACTGTACCGATGGAATTCCCTGGACACAAAAAAAAGTAAGTCGAGTAATCGAGTAAGTTTTGTATCATAACACATTGCCAGGCAGTCTTGATTGCGCGTTTATACATTCTCTTAAAGTGAAACCATTTTTTTTTTAAATGCCACTGCAGCATCAAGTAGCTTACTTTTGACAAGGCTCAATGCTTGAAATTAACTTCAAATATTTGCATATTTTTTTGGAACGTCAAAGCATCTAAACCCAATATATTGATTTGTTTTGTCAGAGAAATATTTGAATTGTCTAAAAAATGTATTACTCTATGTGTATGGTATCTCTGTGTGTTCAATTGTTCCTTTTTAAAATGATAATATCCCAGTAGACTATTCATTATGAGAAAGGGAAACCATAAGTGCCCAAAAACAGTTTTGATAAGCATAATATATCAAATGTAATATGTAATTAATAATATTCCAGAAACCCTCCGCACTGTTTTCCAGCACTGTTGTGTAATTCTCCTGAGATGCACCTGGGTATGCTTGGCCATTCATGTCCCTTATTTATGTACTTCGTCTCTTCTCCTCCTTGCCTAGTTGCTATGGCAGCACAGTCATCATCATTGATCCTCCAATTGCAGGTCTTGGTATTTATAGACCTTAATTGAACCCCCCTTTAACCCTTTCTGAATTTAATGAGCCCTAGCACTTTATATGACTATATTCAATCTTTGTGGCCACATAATTATGCATTTTGCACTGTATGCCACACTGTAATTACATTCCGTGAGTCAGTATCGGCCCAACTCAAAGAGTAAACCGGTTTTGTAAGTGTTTATGCTTCATTGTGATGAACAAGTTATGTTCCCTCCCCTATAGTCTGAGACAGTAAAGTGAAACTAAATTAGGGGGAACATATGATCAAAGAAAATTTGATAATTAAAATAATTGGCAGTATCAATTTGATAATCTCAATATATCATATTGCCGCAACTCTATCCAGAGGGCCTATTACTGGAGAGGCTGGAGCAGTGCAAAACACACAAAACAGTCTGTGACTGTTCTCTGATATTCACCATCGGCTGTTTTCCTCCTTCTCTCTGTCCTTCCTCTCGGTTCAGTTTGTTACCAGGACAACCACTGTGCTCAGCAGGTGAACTTTGAGACCAAATGAAAAAGAGCCAAGGGATCGAAGAATCAATGTGTTTTTAAACATATGGCTATAATTTAGCACACATTGAATTGACAGCATAAAACCTGAATCCTGATCCCTATTGTGTTTCTTAAATTACACAAACTGGTTGATTTGCTTTTTTAAATAATGTCTATTTCCTATACCAAGGGAGAGCATGTTAGCAAGCACCCTTCACATTTCTGCCTCTTTATTCTATAGATTCCTGCTATTCTAAAGTAGCCCTGTGTGTATTTTGACATTCAATCAGTGTCTAATCACACTCTTAAATTTTTTTATGTAAACATACTGTGTGGCTTTTTTAGACATTGTTATAGGATGTGATTTTAGAGTAACTGACAGTGACCCAGTGAGTGGTTTCCAGTAATATGAGTGTTATGACATAAAAATCAATTCTGCTGTATGATGTGTCATCCACTTTGCTGCTCAATTGAAATGCATCATAGAAAAAATTCCTACACTAAGACATTGACGTTGCAGACATTGACTGAAAACATGAGTAAATATTGCTTAATAATGTGCTAGGTTCCATACCCTGTTTGCAACACTGCATTGCTTAACAGTAGGGGCAGGAATCTCTGGGCACCTCACGATTCAATTCCTTTCCGATTCAGAGGCCAACGAGTCAATTCTAAACCGATCATTGATGCATCTCGATGAAACAATTTTTTATATACATTTTCATGTATGATTTTAAAAAATATACATGTAAATCTCAGTTTGTTAGCTTTTGACATATACAGTATTTGTCACGCACAAGTTTCAATGAAATGTTTTGTCTGTTGAGGTTTTTATTTTGTAGTCATTCCATGCTTAAGCCTTAAACATGCTTATGAAAGTCACCTTCTCTCACAGTAATCTTCCATGTCAGAGGCTCAGTCATGTTTAAAGGTGGAGAATTGGCTTCTTAGAACATGAAGCATGAGGTGGTCAGATGTAATGTGATAAAGTAGATGAACAGCCTATATGTGTGTTGCCTAATTATTTTATGTATGTCTTATTAGATCATGTGTCTATATATACAAAACAAATTTTTATTTTCCTTTTGGCCATTTGTGTGTGTGTGTGTGGGGGTTGGCACTCTTGCCTAAACTCTAAGTTGTTATCCATTATCCCATTATTAACTCATCAGAATCGAGCATTGAATTGTTCTAGAGAGAATTGCGATGCATCTAAGAATTGATTATTTTCCCCACCCCTACTTAACAGTAGACCACAGATCACAACGCTGATGTTAATAGCCATATTGCAGTAATCTATCTGAGAACCCTTTTATTGCTTCCTACATGTACATATTAATTGAACCCAATGTTATTTGTCATATATTTTGTACTATTTTGTTTGTTTCCTTTTGGCTCTGTTCAGCTCCATCACCGAGCTCTCACTCTAACACAAGATGAGATCAGTGCCGCCCTGTCTCACACTGACCTGGAGCAGATGTGGCTGAGGGACCTGAGGCCGCTGCTGGTTACCAGATACCCAGGCTCTCCAGGCAGCCAGGCTGTGCAGGAGGTGAATTTATTTACATGATCATTGCTGCATCATTTTCAAATACAGAAACACTTGTATTTGACAATAAATGGGAAGAAAATTTCACAATCATGTTACTGTTGCTTCATGGAAAACACTATTTTATTGGCATTGTCATGGCAACTAAAAGCATCACCTACAGTTGTGGTCAAAAGTGTACATACACTTGTAGAAAATCACAATGTTATGGCTGTCTTGAGTCTTCAATAAGTTCTACAACTCTTATTTTTCTGTGATAGAGTGATCGGAACACATACATGTTTGTCACAAAAAACAGTCATAAAGTTTGGTTCTTTCATAAATTTATTATGGGTCTGCTGAAAATGTCACCAAATCTGCTGGGTCAAAAATATACATACAGCAACATTAGTATTTGGTTACATGTCCCTTGGCCATTTTCACGGCAACTAGGCGCTTTTGGTAGCCATCCACAAGGTCCTGGCAAGCTTCAGGTCGAATGTTTGACCACTCTTCTTGACAGAATTGGTGCAGTTCAGCTAAATTTGATGGTTTTCTTGCATGAACCTGTTTCTTTAGCACTGTCCACATGTTCTCAATGGGGTTTAAGTCAGGACTTTGGGAAGGCCATTCTAAAACCTTAATTCTAGCCTGGTTTAGCCATTCCTTTACCACTTTTGATGTGTGTTTTGGGTCATTGTCTTGTTGGAACACCCAACTGCGCCCAAGACCCAACCTTCGGGCTGATGGTTTTAAGTTTTCCTGCAGAATTTGGAGGTAATCCTCCTTCTTCATTATCCCATTTACTTTCTGCAAAGAACCAGTTCCACTGGCAGCAAAACATCCCCAGAGCATAATACTACCACCACCATGCTTGACAGTAGGCATGGTGTTCCTGGGATTAAAGGCCTCACCTTTTCTCCTCCAAACATATTGCTGGGTGCTGTGGCCAAACAGCTCAATTTTTGTTTCGTCTGACCAGAGAACTTTCCTCCAGAAGGTTTTATCTTTGTCCATGTGATCAGCAGCAAACTTCAGCCGAGTCTTAAGGTGCCTTTTCTGGAGCAAGGGCTTCTTTCTTGCACGGCCTCTCAGTCCATGGCGATGTAAAACACGCTTGACTGTGGAGACTGACACCTGTGTTCCATCAGCTTCCAAATCCTTGCAGACCTGCTTCTTGGTGATTCTTGGTTGACTCTTGACCATCCTGACCAATCTCCTCTCGGCAGCATGTGATAGCTTGCGTTTTCTTCCTGATCGTGGCAGTGACACAACTGTTCCATGCACTTTATACTTGCGTATAAGTGTCTGCACAGTTGCTCTTGGGACCTGTAGCTGCTTTGAAATGGCTCCAGTGACTTCCCTGACTTGTTCAAGTCAATAATTCGCTTTTCAGATCCACACTGAGTTCCTTTGACTTTCCCATTGTAGCTTTTGTAGCTGAGTCTAATCACTGGGTCAAATGAGCCCTATTTAAATGGGCTCATGAGAAGTCAACAGCTGTAGTCAATCAGAATCACTTAGAAGAAGTGAAGAGGCCATGACATGAAGCTAATTTGATTGACACAACTCGCTACATCACCAAAATTGACATATTTTGTTGCTGTATGTATATTTTTGACCCAGCAGATTTGGTGACATTTTCAGCAGACCCATAATAAATTTATGAAAGAACCAAACTTTATGACTGTTTTTTGTGACAAACATGTATGTGTTCCGATCACTCTATCACAGAAAAATAAGAGTTGTAGAACTTATTGAAGACTCAAGACAGCCATAACATTGTGATTTTCTACAAGTGTATGTACACTTTTGACCACAACTGTATCACCTGAGCGTGAGTCTTCCTCCACCTCCTATGCCCCAATATGTTGTCATAGTGGAAAATACAACCAATTCAGGAAGTTATCAGAAAAATTGTGTTTCATTCCTGGAACATTGGAAAGCAACAGGTTATATTGCCACAGCCTTACGTCAGCTAATAAGTAAGGTGGTGGTAAGGTGAGGTATGGACTGAATGCTCATTACTAACAAGTAATCTTTGTGTGTGTTCACAGCATATCAAAACAACCCTTGGTTCCCTCGGAGCAGGCTGGGAGGTGACGGAGGATAAGTTTGCGTCAGAAACACCCTACGGCACCCTGCCCTTCACTAACCTAGTTGCCACCCTCAACTCGTCAGCCAATCGCCGCCTTGTCCTGGCCTGTCACTACGACTCCAAGTACTACCCACCACAATGGCACGGAAGGGAGTTCCTAGGCGCCACTGATTCTGCTGTTCCCTGTGCCATGATGTTGGAGCTAGCACGAGCCCTGGATGAAGAACTGAAAGCTCAGAAGGTGGTGGCCTAGCATGTGACCTAAAACTGCACACTATGCATTGTCTACATGTCTGTCTGTCTGGAATGTGTAGATGGCTCCAATCCCTGAGGTGTGCATTAGATCGGTGCATTGAAAGATGCCCATGCCATTTTGGGGCTGTGTTTTAGTTTTTGTGGTTGTGTACTGACTTGTTGTCATTAATCACAGGCAAGTCATACAACAACAAGACTAATGTCACTAAGCTTTAGGGAAAAAAGGCCAAGCATGTTGCAGACAGTTCCAGGAACTGGGTGAACAACTTTATATTTTTTGACTTCATGTCACTCAAACATGAGAAACAAGTTTTGGAGTGGAGGAAAGAAGAGGAAAGTAGGGGGTACCAACAACACATATCAAGGCTTTAAGGCGAAATAGTCTTATTTGAAGGATAAGACTGGTTTTGTCCATATTTTTGTCATTGTCAACTAATTCCACGAAAAGACCAACACCAATTATGCGTTAGTCTGTCTCTCAGTACTTTCCAAATTTCAGTTTCATTAATTTTTAAAACCAATTTCCTGACACAACTGTGCAGTATAGTTTTTAGCAAACATTACTTAAACCGGAGTAAGTAGTGCATTTTTAGGGACTTAAAGACTTTAGAGCTTATCACTTTGTAGGTAAAGGCCTAAGGAAATTCTTTAAATCTAAATATTTTTTCATATTATGTATAATTTATAGAGTGCCATGAACCTTTATGTATAAACAAACCTCTGCTCAAACACAACATCATTGGCAACAAAAACATTTTGAGTACAAAAGCTATAATTATTGGTGCTGTTTTTATGAGAATTAACACATATTTGCTAACAACCATATTAAATTGCTTCACTAAGGAGTGAAGCCTAAAACACTTTGTATTCATGCAGCTTGCTCCTCTGGCCTTTCTCTGTTTTACAGTTGAGCTCAGACTCCTGTCTGTTGGACGGGCAATGACAGGGCCTGTGACAGGGAGAGATGTTATCAGACTCAGCTGTCTGTCACAATGGTCACAGCGGGAATAGGAATCCCATTGAATACTAATAGATTAGACACCATAGAGGTGGACACATAATCAATATCATAGCTGATAAATGACATAGAAGAAATTGTAAATCGACCATCACAGAAGCTTATTTTTGTGGCGTCACAAAATTAAAAAGAAATATTTCACATAAAAACTACCTGAGAAAACCTCAGGCAGGTTTATTGTCACTGTAACCTCAAAACCACTAGAGGGAAGCAAATCTCCGGGAATGCCTTGACTGTCTTTTTTTTTTTTTTTTTCCTCTGATGTAGAGCTCCAATCCCGACCTGACTCTGCAGTTGCTCTTCTTTGATGGAGAGGAGGCTCTTTTCCAGTGGACGGACACAGACTCCCTTTATGGCTCTCGCCACCTTGCCCATAAGATGGAGAGCACCCCACACCCCGCCGGAGCCACAGACACCAACCAACTACACGGCATAGTACACCATAGTTCTCTACCCACACATTTTCTACCTAACCCACCTGAAAGTATCACAATCACTTAATCACACCCAAGATCATCCCATCTCAATACAATCTGATTAGCCCTGATCTCGTTTTACACACACAGCCCACACATACCCCTCAATTAAGGAGGTGCGTGTCTTAAATAGTTTTGTGTTTTGAAGAAATCTCAAACCACAAAGCCACCCATTTTATCATTTGGGAGAATTGGTTGTTTTGAAAAAAAACATGATTTTGTATACAGTCTATGATAACAAGATGTCACATTAATTGGTATAAATTTCTGTATCCTAACCATGGAGAGATAGAGCAACTGGCTATCTACAAATGTCGACATTTCTGTGTGGATTAACAGAGATAAAGCAGACAGTATCTGCGTGCTTGCGCGTGCATGTCTGTGTGTGTGTGTCTGTGTGATTATTAGGAAACGACCGATACTGTTTTTTCAAGGCTGATACTGATTATTAGTAGTTGATGAAAATCTTAAGTAAGAAGTAAGTAAGTAAGATTTTGGAATGTTCCAACACAAAACTTTGTTTAATCGCTTTAAGAAATTATTTAATAAATTAGAAACTTTCAACATCATGCAGTAAAAAATAGTCAGATAGGTTTGTAGGTCAGACTCAGTGGTGAGTAGAGGGACATACACAGAGCTGATGCGGAGCCAAAGCAGAGCACTTTTAGTAGAGATTCTTTTTTGAGGCATTTTCAGCCTTTATTTTTGACAGGACAGCTGAAGACATGAAAGGGGAGAGAGAGGGCAAATGACATGCAGCAAGGGGCCGCAGTTCGGAGTCAAACCCGCTGTGTTGAGGAGTAAACCTCTATATATCTACCAACTGAGCTATCTGGGCCCTTTTTAATTGATTAACTTTATCGGTTATCAGGCAAATAACACGCTGATACAGAAAAGTGGCAAGGGCCGATAATCGGTCTATCCGTAGTGATTATTATAGAAACCAACTTGTAGATGGATGTGTAGACAGCTTCTCATGAGCATCACAAGCATTTTTTCTCTCCTTTCTCCCTGGTTCTTCCCCTGCAGGATCTGTTTGTGTTGATGGACCTGATCGGGGCTCCTAACCCACACTTCGGCAACCAGTTCCCCAGCACAACACACTGGCTTTCCAGGCTGCAGAGCATTGGTAAATAATTATAATAATCCCTGTAAAAACTATGTGAATCTGTTTACTTTAGTGAGTGTGTGCCACAAACATGAGTCATTTTAATTCATATTCAGTCAGTGCAGACAGTCATCATTGCCAATGTGGCAACTATGCTGACAGTCAAATTTTGCACATAGAAAAGAGAGAGCTCTCTACAAAAATCCAGTGCAAGCAGGGCAGGACAAAACAGTGTAGAGTAAAAAAAGAATAGCCGGTGCAGCACAGGTCTCTTCTTAATTCCACCGATTCTTTTTTACTCTCAAATTATTGCTAATTTGTCACTTCTTTGCAACTTGTGTGCAATTATGACTGCACTGTGGAGATAATATACTAATTATATATATTTAGATATATAGAGCATTATTAGAGAGAGAGAGAGAGAGAGAGAGAGAGATCAAACACACGTACACAGTCCTGATGAAGCTAAAGAGCAAATGATTGATTTATCAAACAATTAAGAAATGATGCCTGTACAATGTGTTTTTTTTCTTTAAACTGAACAACTATTTTTACGCTTTGTCCACCCTCTTATATCCTTAGAAAGGCGTTTAAACTCCATGAACCAGCTTGTGGATCATAACAACGTGCAATATTTCTGGCCCAATCAACCTGTTGGCCATATACAAGATGATCATATACCATTCCTAAACAGAGGTAAACACAACAAGTAACACAACTAATGCAAAATATCATTACACATATTGTGTAGCTCTGTTGGGTGACCCTCATTCTGTGCCTCTCTGTCAGGTGTACGTATCCTCCACCTTATCCCTTCCCCCTTCCCGTCCGTGTGGCACACGTTTGATGACAACGAGCAGAACCTGGATCGCTCCACTATTCAGAACCTCAACAAGATCCTGCAGGTTTTTGTTCTGGAGTATCTCAACGCCAGACCTGCCCTCCCTGCAAACCCACAGAATGCCCCATAAAAAATCCCAGCATACCAATTTGACAAGTTTCTTTCAAATGTTTCACTGTAGTAAAGATCTTCAGCTGTTATTTTATAGATTGAATGAATACACTGTATGTAATGTTGTTTAAACACATCAACAATATGTATTCATTGACTTTTTAATTGTGAGGTTGAAACTCAACACTGCACATCAGACAGGTGCCAGCCCCACAAAACATTATACATAATGAATATGTTTAATATGTTTGGAGATGCTTGATGTCATCTACATTGACATGTTTTCATTTTGCAATCTCTTTCTAAAAAATATTTTGGCTTTTGTATGTGAAATGTACTTTGTTCCCAAATGGGTTCATAAGAGACTTCAAGATTCTGATGCTTCATCTTGCCTTTAGGTCTTAGGTCCCCAGCACACAGGCTCTTCTGTGTGCTTTTTGCTACACTGCTCTCTTTATATTGGCTTCAAACCCTCTTTTATACTGTGATGAGGCATCAATGCTAATGTCTAGGATCTGGTGCCTCAAAGATAAGGAAAAAGCACAGCGCAGAGGTTAAAGAAAATAATTGTAAGCAGTTAAAATGCTATGACACCCTTTATTCTTTCACCATCTTTTCCCCAGCAACATTGAAATACGTGAATGCATTGCAAGTCCAAAGTTGGTGATAATTTCATGAATTGCTATGTAGATATCCAGAATCTCTGACCTGTGATAATTACATACAATATGGCTACTCATATGACACTACCAAAAAAGCAGAGAATAAAGCAACACACATGACATGTGTTGTAGCTACAGCCTAGTGACATATCCTCTCCTACGAAAATGTGTTCAGAGCGAACCTGTCATGGGCAGGAAGTGGGTTTAAATGTATTCTTTAGCCCTTCATATCCTGTCATCTTAGATAATGAAGTGATAACTTCCTGTGCTAATGTTTTGCCTTTGTTGAAATCACATTACTAGCCCAATCTTAACGTAGATCCCAGAATAATATACAGTGCCAAAACTGGACTTCCTGTATTTTGAGGCTGAAATAAATGTTGATTCAGAATACAAGCAAAACCATACAGAGTTTGCTTATCTTTACGAGTCTTTGTTTTATGGTAAATACTGTGAATAAAGAAGTCGCTATGATGATCATAGTGGTTATCTAAGGTGACCTTTTGTATGAGGAAATGTTAACTTTTTCTGTAATTCTAACCTAAAACAATAGCATTGCTAATGCAGCTTTTCCAGATTTCCATCTGGCGCTCAAGTCTTTCTTCCTCTCTCAGCCTTAAAAGCTTGAGCCCTCTCCTCTTCAACAGACCAAACACCCCTTCCATCCCTCCGCCTTACCTCCACAACAATCCCATGATTCACTTAATCCTATCAGGGAGGACCTCCCCTGAATTCCACACCACCCAGATCCCCTATAATCTAGCCCACTTTCATGAGAACTGAACGTGGATCTGACTCTCCTGTTTGCTGCAGTCAGAAATATTTGCAATGCCTGGCAACAATGTACACAAACATACTGTATATCTACTCTTGAAGGAGATTAAAAAGAATAAGTGCTTCAAGGGCCATTAGTCACCTAAGACTGCAATGTGTTGTATAGTTTCCACACAACTCCAGAAAGTTGAGAAAGTCTTTAAATACAGTGGTAAAGCTTTCGTGACCTGCAGTGCTTTATAGAGATGCATTTTTTTCTTTTTTTGTCTTATAATGTGCTAATCACACTGATCCTCACTTCTTTCTTGTTTTCTATAAAAGCTTACCTCAGGCATTTTACCTGTCAGTAATCAGCAAAATTACTCGGTTTTAACTACAGTGAATAAAATATTTTTTAACTTTAGCTATTGAAAATGTCTTGGCTTAGTCTAACCAGCAAGGAAACCATGCATGCTGGAACAAGGAGAAAGAAGAGTAGTAGTTGTTGTACAACACTGTATTGGTGCTTCTAGTATTTTTTTGTCTGATTGCAAATTGATGCGTGCCTAGGTTCAATAACAGCCAAGCTTTAATCTGCTTCTGATTACAGTGTAGAGTATGCAACAGCTTCCAGCTGTACAGTAATGGAGTTATAGAAAAAGCCAGGAATCTCCCATGTGAAGTGTGTTTTAGAGTGTTAGAAAACAATAAACCAGGAAACAAGCCACAATTGTAAAACTACTGACTTTACAAAGCCTCTTAAGGAAGGCACATATGGCACAAAAGGCACTAAACATGCTGGAGTTTTAACACTTGTATGAAATAAATATACATTAAAACCAACCTTCATTTTTCAACTGAAGAAGGCCCTTTTTTATTTTGATATTTCCTAATACTTGTTATGATATATCACCATATCAGCCTAGAGCAAGGAAATAAAATGATGTTTGGCCCAATGTGTACATTTCTACGTTTTAACACTGCAACAGTGTGATCTTAGAGTTCAGATATTTCAGTCACTGAAAAAAAAACATAAGAGCATCTTTCTAACTGGCTCTTTGGGGTGGCTGTGAATTGATTTTGCTTTGTAGCTGGGACAGCCATCTGACTCCTTCCATTATTATTATTGGATTGGGCATGTTTTCTAAATTAGTTACTTAGATTGTATCAAATGTGAAGCATTACTGTGAGCATGTGTGCTGACCAGTGACCATATGTTGCAGGGCAGCCTGCTACATGACTTGCAATGATGCACGCTACCAACAGAGAGCAGCCATGAGTCACAGTCAGTTGTGTAAAGAAAACATTCATGCTGCATCTGATGTTTAGGCTATGGAAGATTTTCTTACATATTCTTTTTTGGTGACTGCTTACTGAAAAAAGAAAAGGCTAATAGCACACTAATGACTTATGTCGTGCCAGTTATGCAATTTCAGTGTTTTTTATTAATAAAGAATATAGACAACTAATTTGTAATGGACATTGAACTTAATTATGCACTAACTGTGATCCACCATTCGCCATTTAATGATGTTTACAGAATCACGGTGTCTGTATTCAAGGATAGTTTTTTTCCAAGAGCAATAAGTTATAAACCGCTGTCTGTTCTCTTAATAGGGCTAAATTTAAAAATGTAATACACCGTTTGATATGTGCACCTACACGCCTCCAGTTTCATATGAGGGCGATGAGAAACTTCCGACATTATACACTACATTCAGGGGATCTCCGTAAATTCCGTCTCCGATTCCATGTCCCGAACGAAGTGGTAATACTCATGCTCATCATGGGCGTGTACTAACGTTGATACTAGACTGTTGTGAAGTGGTTTTGTTCATAAATAGATATAACATTGGCAAATGAATCGAAAAAATATATACTTTGACGAAAAAAGGAGGAAATACATTGTGATCAAAATATTTTCGATAAGCACGCACAATTGTAAAAAAAAGAAACGTATCAATACATAATTATTTAAATATAAATGCAATGAAAAGAACATTATCAATAATATTGTTCCAGTTTATATGTGGCTGAGAAACGTAACCTTTTTTAGGGCTTGCTTGGTCGTTATTTTGAATTCTGTTTTTTCCCAGTATTGCCGGTAGCACTTGAATGCAGCATTGATTCCAGACCGGTCGGTGAGGAGCTGAGCTGTGGGGGATTTCGTCCAGCCTCCACTCACGCTTGTACGAAGTTGTTTAGTGGCTGTACACATACAGGCGGACGGTACCGACCTGTTGCGAAGAATGTGACAGGATCTTTTTTAACTGTAGAACCTTGTCCCCAAACTTGAGCACATTTTCGTCTCTGTAACTGTATTAAATAAGTCATGGAGCCTATAACGAAGTGGACGCCAAAGCAAGTTGTCGACTGGATGAGAGGTAAGTCTGGAACACTTCGTGTGTAACGTTAATTTGCGTTTTCTTGACATAAACAATAATAACCAATTAACGCCATAATTAGGTGGTCTTCAAATGGCTCTTTGTCTCTTGACTTTCGGTCGCTCCTCGGTTATCTCGAGCTAGTTTCGTTGAAACTGCTCCTGTTTGACGGTGACAACATACCTCCACCGAAGCGCTTTTAACAATGGGAATGCATTTTCTTTAATTACCCTCACCTAACGTTGCGTGTGTTAGCAAAGGGAGCTATTTCACGTATGCTAGCCGGATAGTCTCTCCAATATTAATGTCTAATAAATAGCGTTTCATTATTTGAATTGTGCTATGTGTTCCCTTTTTGCTCTTAGTGAGAAGTATTATCTTAGTTGACTTCAACACTATTGGAGATAGTAAATAATTGGGAGATAGAGAAGAAGTGTTTGATTCAGTCACTAAAGCACTGGTTTCCAAATGTTTCTATGACACAAATAGCGATGTGAGTAACACTTTAGACCACAGACTCTAATCTGGCAGTGTTTTGCCTCAGTCTCAAATCTAAAACCAGTTTTATTGTTTATTGAACTAGTTAGGATGGCGTGAACACAGTCACCGTCTACTCACTCATTGTCCTCATTGTTTAAGTAATACTTAGGCTATGTGTAACCAGCAACGTTACTCGTTTTGATGTTGAACTCAGTTTTGAAATCAGAGTCGTGGTGTCGCCTGCTCTCTTTGAGAAAGTCAAAATGATTGTAACTCCATTCCTCACTTTGCAATCACAGCTCTGTTTTTTTGTGCTTTTTAGGATCTGACACTCCATATAAGCCATACCTGTTTAAAGAGCTAAAAATAGTGCTTGCTATGGCAATGACATCATACAGCACGCTTTGAATCAGAGTTCAGTCACAGCATCTGGTATGTCTGGTGAAGGACACCCAAATAGTATGTGAAGTACGGATGGAAATCTGTTGTCCCAAACACAAAAAGTGTGTATTCAAAAGGAGTAATTGGCTGTTAGTAAGGCTGGTGGGTTGCTTTATTCTCATAATTTGTATCGCAGAGTAAGCTCTTTTGTCATGATTTATGAACTATGACGGTGTTTTAGGGCAGTATCTGCTGATTGAGGCATGCCTGCCAGTGATCATCTATAGATGGTAGCTAAAGGGGATTGTGGAGGGGTTAGTGTCAGTGTGTCCAGTGAAAAGAGCTTCGGCCAGGTTAGAGCTTCGGCCAGGGCACGCATGGATGGGGGGATTAGTTGTCTACACAGCCCCCATTGCTGTCAGGCTCCTGCCAATCTGACTCAGCAGTTGTCTCTGAAGAGCTTTACCAGTGGATTTTCAGATCCTTACAAACATGGTAGAAGTGAGCTTACTGAAATGACAGCAGAACATTTGTGGTAACATTTCATATATCCCATTCAGATACAAGCCCAGTGCGTGAAGATGGGGTGTTAAACACAGGGTCAACTTATATTTGATCTTACCAAGTGATGGGTATCAGGTTATTCTCTCATTTTCAAACAGGGTTATAATGAATTTAATCAAAAGTGGTCACTGCAATCACTCAAAATTTAACTTTCTTCGTTGTAGTCCAACAAGGCTAAATAGCTATTTGCTTTGGTTGGAGGCATTGTCGGTGGGTGTAGACTACAGTTACTTTGAAAGAAATTGGATCTGCCCTTAAGTAGTCGGAGCCACAAAAAAAATCAAAATACAGCATCACTTGTCATTATTGAACCCACCTCCCACATCATTGATTGGTCTGACTTCCAGCTGCTGGGTCAGTCAAGTCTTAATTCATGTTTTTAAGACTAATTCACTTTTGTATCGGCTCGTGCTCCACAATCGTGTTTAACATCTTGGTGTCCAAGGCCAGACGTCGCCAATGGCGTTCAATGAAGATAAAAGACTTTGTGTTGTTGACTCGTCAGTGACCGCTGTACAGTACATGCCACAACATAGCATGTAACCACTGACTGTTGTTTGATGAAAACAATTTGTGTAATTTATTTCATACCAAAGCTAAGCAGCATCACACCAAATGAAAACCCATGTCGAGATCAGTGTCATGGCCTCAAGTTGACCTGTTCAACCCAATCGCAAACACGGGTGTTTCAAGAGTTGTTTTTGCCTTTTTATAAGAGGGAAAAAAATTTGAAACTCCCAGAAAGGACTGTAGGGAGACCTTTGCTTATCTCCATCAGGTTGTTTTCCTCAGTAGGACTGTGACTTTGTGTGTATTGAGGCTGTTGCTAATCACTTGCATTGTTCAGAGATCAAGCGGTGGTTGGTGGATTTACTGCCAGTGAAAGGACGTTTGGTTCTTTCATTTTAAACACTTGTTTTTTGTTTGGGAGCTGGAGTTGCCCTGAAGCACATTTCTTTTACCACAAGCTCTGATCTTCCAGCTGGACTTGTGGTGTCGTGTGATAGGTATTCCATATGTCATGTGCTTATCATGGGGGAAATAGGCACTCTTCTAATATCAGCATAGATGTCACAGGACTATGTTTTTGAATCTGTGAATTACTTACATTTTGAGATTGTGTATGACACCCCAAAAAATTGGATGATGGTTAGATTTGAATAACTATATCCAGTGACATTAGTACAGTGACCCACATACCCATGTTCACAAAGTCAAAAGTTTAAGTCCTATGCTGCGAGTCATTCTCTAAATATAGGACTGAATCCTGATGAGAAATGCTTTAGCTGTAAACGGCTGGCACTGTCAGGGGAATATTTAGCCCCAACTCGTCTGATAGTTTTTAATTTACCAAACACACTTACATTTTATTTCTCTGCACTTGTCCAACCTTGTGCCAAGTTTGACAACAAGGCATCCCAAACATGCAAACCTGCACAACTACTGTCTGACTGAGTGTTTTTTATCCAGTTCAGTATATGCTGGATATCCTCCAGCATTTTCTATACTTAAATACTGGCTAATCAAATTTCAAAGTCCTGTATCTGGACATAGCTTAGGCATGGGGATTTTAGTGATGGGTTTATTTTGAGCAAAAGTCCTGCTGATCTAGTGGCCCACATCTCATCTTCAGCCCCAACAGCCTTGTTTGGCCCGTCTATACAAGGCCTGGCTCTATTTGCTTATCAGTGTATGGAGCTGCAGTTGCAGATGTGTTGTGTCTTGTGTGTGAATGTTACACATAACCAGAAGTCTGATGTGAATGGTCAGATAAAAGTTGAACATGTGTTTCTTCACCACGTCATGCAGCGCAATTGATGTAATGTAGATGGAAACATAAGAGTAGTAGCAAGAATGTGGGTGGCTGTATCCTGCCTTTCAAATAACACCAAAGTGTCAAGGAGGCAATTAGCTTGTTAGAGAGGTGGGAAACGTGCTGAATGTGCTTTGGTCTTTGACCAAGTGGGTGCTTGGAAAAATAACAGCATTGTGTCTGAGTCCGCAAATGCTAAATGATTCCACTGATAGGTACCTTCAGCAGCCTTATCAATAGTGATGATTGTGAGGTGTGGGCAATGATGGCCCATGATCCTTATCTGGCTAAAAGAGAGACTTCCTAAACTGGAGTGTGAACAGACGGTGTGCAGACACCTCACCCTTATTAAGGCATCCACTGCCTCTGTTTTAGTGCCAGTGCTATCGGACAAGTGGAGTTCTATGTTTGGATAGCCTCCACAGGCATCATTAATCCGTTTTAGCAACCCTTATTCTGTAGGCTGTGTCTGCATCACGGAGGACAGGTCTTAAAAATAATCTAAACGTTGGCTTTAAGAACAGCGTAAATCTGCCTGCTCCTTCGAGAGGCCTCACATATACAAGGAAGTAACAAATTGAAATCATTTATTTAATTAAAAGTCAATCCGAAATCTTGACATCCCGTAGTTAGAACTCCTGTCTGTCATTTACCAGTTTTCAGTTATCTGGCCATTTAGCTTTTAAAATCGACCCATTGTGTTCCATTGATGGGCAGATGTTACCTTTCCATAGAAAAAGGCCTTTAGAGTTCAGGGGAAGTGCTGTAAGAGGATGCCCCCTGGGGAGAGCTGACTGAAAGGGATTGCTGTGGTTTCATTCCTGTTGACCCTGCTGCGGCCTGGCAGGGCTTGACATTAACTTTTTGAGGCACTTGTCCTTAGGGCAAGTACATTTACGTTTCACTTGTCCATGCACAAAAGTCACTTGTCCGGGTTAAGGTTTATCATTTTATATATATTTTTTGTGTTTTGCTAATGCAGAATTCAAACAAACCGTTGAATAGATTTCCCCTTCAACAAGAAAAAAGGATCTCCAGACTTCATATATAAAGTAATACTTTGCACGCCGGTGTGCGGTGTATCACCAGAGGTAGCGGTGACTTAAACTTATACTATATCTAAAATAATTTTCTAGACATAACAATGGATTGTTAACTTTTTTTTTCTTTCTACAATTTCTCTTTCTCCGGAAGAGGCTGATTTACCATGGGATCCTTTAAAAGGTGTAGCTACTTTACAGTTGATTATTACCTGATATTTAACCCGCCATGTCGCGGAGCTAAGGTTTTACAATAACTAACGGACAAACAAGCAGTGGAGGAGTAACGTTACGAGGCAGAGAGCCAGTCGCTAAATGAGTCAGATTAACTTCATGTTTTACCCACACGATGTGCACTGTTATCGCCATGAGTGACATCTGTATTCGGCTCGTTTTCTGTCTACAATGTGGTGACGG
Organism: Percina caprodes; assembly: GCA_013375575.1. Taxonomy (NCBI): domain Eukaryota; kingdom Metazoa; phylum Chordata; class Actinopteri; order Perciformes; family Percidae; genus Percina; species Percina caprodes. The sequence goes on along the minus strand of JABXJD010000188.1, from coordinate 602,817 downwards.
GGTAACGTTAAGGCAGAATTAGCAAGCTAACATTAGCCAACTAACACTGGCCGGCTTGCTGGTTCCACCTTGCTTTTGCAAGCCTTAATGTCGAGCCCTGCACAGTCTGGTGTGCCAGCCTTGAAGCCTCAGGAGCTTTAACAAATGGGGACTTCTAGAGAAATCGATAGTTAATATCATTGTTCTAATTTAGCGAGGAGGAGACAGACAAAACAAGAGTCTGTGTTCATCAACTTAAAGACATCATTGTGTACAGCACTTAACAGGGGTGATGCTTTTTTACCAGGAAACCAACGTCAATTTGTATTTGCATGTATAGCCAATGGTTCTTCTCTCAGTGCCAGGCGAGGAAGCACATATGCCTGCCAACCTGGGCTCGACCAGTTTGCTTTTCATTCAAATCTAAAATGTGCATTGCAAAGCTCCCAGATGATCTCAGCTTAGCAGGGCCTGCAAGCTATTTGGCCCTGCTCTTCCCTAAGAGCATTGGCCTGTGAGGTGCCATGCTTAAGCCATGGGAATCAAAGCTTCAACCTGAGGGGACACAGCGGGTGCAAGTGCAAATACGGGTCACATGCTGACTGACCTCTCGTGCATGGATATGTGCATCTGCTCACGCTCACTGGTGTGTTGCTTGTCATTGCCTCAAGATGCACTCTCACAGTAAGGGCATTTCAGTTTTTTTTTAGATATATTAAAGTCTTAATTTTCTATCACACCAGATCTGTGATTTTATGATGATTCAAACTCGTGCAGAGAAGGTAAAAGGACCTAAATGGCTGTGTTGGTATTGCTGTCAAAGCACTGCTAATGCATTTATGCTCAAATAACCACAGAACATGAGAGGAATGCAGTCAACTGCTGTTTTTTTCCCCTACCAAACTAAACCAGCAGCTCTGTGAATGAGTTGTCAAAACAGGTCACACATGTCCTTTGTTACATTTGGGGCCACCAGTTGCTCTTAACGGATTTAAAATGCTGAACTTAGTTGAGTTGATGGCACCCCTCACTGACCAAATACACACAAAGCTCTTTCATCCTGCCACCAGCTTACTCTGTAATGGAGTGTAATGTCATTATGATTATGAAGTGATCTGTAGTTTTATGAACTGTTACCCACTTTTGGGGTTAGCCGGGCACTTGGGCGGATGCCAGATCAGAGCTTGTTCAGAACATGTTTAGACTAGTCCATATTTTCCCAGTCCTCCAGAGACTGAATGAATTCCTGTCTATTCACACAGTTTAAATCTGTCGTCCCTGTAGGAAATACTATCTTATGGTTAAACTTTAAGAGAATCTACTGTCTTTCATTTTGCATTCCAATGTTTGTATTTGCACAATAGCGTTGTGTTGGTATGCAACAACATATTCTCCATGCAACACTAATTATTGCATGGAGGCGATCTGAGTCTGCCAACTCTCTTGTTTACTTGTTACATTATAGTGCTGATAGATAAGGCAGCTGTAATGGGTTAGTCTGTGCTTTCACAGCATTGATGAGCCTTGAGGCCCACTGTCAGCATGGCACCCTGGCACCCTGGCACCCTGGATGGATGAAAGATTTGGTTTTAACTTTTAACCAGGAAACTAAAAAACACCTGGATGATTAAAGGAAAGCCCCGTACTTTCTTCATGGTTATCTTTGTTTTCCATGCAGGTCTACAGCACACTAAGGTGTATATTACTCTATTATGGAAAGGTCAAACAGCTGATAAGAGGACACAAGTGTGCCAAGCTTCTGTTTTCATTTTGTTTTGCTTGAAAGTCCCCAAGGGAGCCGACAGGCATGTTTACGAAACAAAAGCATTGAAGTCATGCATACTGTCATTCAAAGGATCTCTTATACTTTTTGTCCATCTTCCTCTGGTGTTCCCCATCACAGGTGTTTATTATCGTCATATTGTTTATTATTGTCACCCATGTCATAGGTGTTTGCTCTTCCAACAGGCAACACGTCTAACATGAAGCTTACTTGTCAAGATACAAGTCAGCTATGATAGAACCACACTGACATGCTTTGTCAAATTGGAATTTGTTGTGAAATCTCTCAACCTACGGAACTTAAAAACCTCTGTTTCTTCTGGAGGCTGGAACTTGATGAAGCTCACATCATAACTAATCTTAAACTTAGACTCTTAGAAAGTTCCAAACAAAACAATTTTCTTCCCTCAGTCTCAATTCAATAAGTTGTATAAACCACATAAGAGCAAAATGTGGGTTTTGAATTTGTTTAAGCAGGGTGTGGTGGCTCAATGACAGGAGGATCTGTTGTTCCGTCCTTTTTTGTTTAAATTGGTGCAAGCACCTGGGAAAACCCTCTCAACTGCATTTCATCAGTTTGTATGTTGTTTTTTTTCCAGTCAACAATACATTTATAGAAACATGGCTCTTCCTTTCTTACTGTGTGTGTGTGTGTGTGTGTGTGTGTGTGTGTGTGTGTGTGTGTGTGTGTGTGTGTGTGTGTGTGTGTGTGTGTGTGTGTGTGTGTGTGTGTGTGTGTGTGTGTGTGTGTGTGTGTGTGTGTGTGTGTGTGTGTGTGTGTGTGTGTGTGTGTGTGTGTGTGTGTGTGTGTGTGTGTGTGTGTGTGTGTGTGTGTGTGTGTGTGTGTGTGCACTAAATGCTCTGGTCTCAAAACATCTACAGTTGTAAATTTGCTGGCTAACATTGGCACATTTCCAGAAAAGTTGATTAATGTGCATTGTCCTTATAAATGAAAAAAATAAAGAGACACATCTCAAACCATGTAAGTTGGAGAGACAGTAGAGTAAGCACAGCATGCAAATCAACAACTGTATGGTCTGGCTGCTGCATCACAGGCGCCCTGGCCTGGGGGCAACACGCTCTTCGCTACCTTTCACTGAAGATGACTCATTGGCCCCCCTCGCAGCAGGGAGAACGGGATCAGCTGCACACTGCTTGTAGGCTGCCAAGTGATGTCTTACATTGCATAATTCTTTGTTATATTCACTCCTTTTTGTCTTATTAATAGAAATGAGTCATTGGGATTTTGTTTGTGGGAAAGCTGAATTTGTTGTGTGTGTGTGTGTGTGTGTGTGTGTTTTTATTGGTCTTCTACACAGAGGATAGATGGACTAATCATGCTCTCAATCTTTTTGACCTCGCTCCTCCTCCTCTGACCTGGACACAAGCCAGCTATAAATCCTTGAACTGTGGTCACATTCTCCTCTTCCCTTCCTCTTCTCTTCTCTCTCTCTCCTTCAGCTTCTTCTAACTTCCTCAAACCTTCATTTGCCCCATCATCCCCTCAACCTCTTTCCACTTCCCCTGTTACTATAGTAACCTTCATTTTATCTAGAGCTCCAGCCAATGCTTTGGCTTTTTGTTGGCAACCGTTATGACTGAGGGGGTGACTACCAGTAGCACTTTGTGCTGCACCAGCGAAGTGCTCCTGCTGGGTTTAACCTGGGTATGCGGAGGACGGGATCTCCACTGTCCCAGAGTCAGAGATAGACCCGCTGTCGATTTTAATCGAGTAAATCCTCTGCTTGGCTTGGCAATGGACTTTCTTTCTACTTTTTCAGCCAGGCTTTTTAACAAGATTTGAGGGGGGATTCACCCTCTGGGAGGTTTATGGCAATTAGCAGGTTCTTATCCAATGATGCTTATAGGGATCCCCATTAGGAATAAAGCAAGTACTAAACTGTGCCACAGGGGCGATATGAAGCTATCTTTAATTAATGGCTTGTTTCTGTCTGTCATCGTTAAGTTTGAAAAAAAGAACCACATGCAGTGCTAGAACACTATTCCCATGGCAAACTAAACAAGTGGGGCATATTTCCTCCACCCAACCTTGCTCATCTTAATTGTGGTTTTCCATAGGCAGCTATTATGGTGCTGGTAAATTGCTCTGTAATCAGGGTGTAGGGCCACCCTGATCATAATCCATATATGTGATGGGAATAAAACTAAACTGAGTTCACTATTTGTTTCTGTGACATGTTTGCGTCTCACAGGCAATGGACCTATGGGTTCACTTTGATGGGGGATGTCTACACTCAAAAGTGGTCATTTTGTCTTTTGTTCGCCCGGTTTTCGGCCTCTTTCCCCCCTCTTTGTCTCTTTTGTAAAGAACGGCGGTCTTTAATTATAGTTTTTGTCTTAGGGAAATGATGTATAGGTTGTAGCAAAGTGAGTGTTTTTAGAAATTCTGTAGACACACAAACAGCGCAATCTGTTATGCCACATCCCATTTTAGTTGTGACTCTCAATCCACACAGTCAGTGTCTTGTTTGCTTTCTAATTTAACACCTATTGTGATTAAAACTGGAAAACATAAGACCATTCCCAGATTCCAAAAGTGACAGTCCCTATTGTACTGTGCACTTTCAAGACACAAAGACTGTGACTATCTAGGGATAGATGTCAACAGGCGAAACCACAACAATATGAATGTTGGAGGGGCCAGGAAAGACGATAGATTGTGGTGAGTGGGTGTGGTGCTTTCTTTAGTGGGTGTTTATGCTAGTTGTAACAAGCTGCAGCGTGGCCAGGCGGCCGACTGGCTGGAGAGTGATATGTGTTTATGTTGGCCTGAGAGGTTATTGCTCCAACCCCTGCCCCTGTCCTACACATAAGCATTGGGTTGCTGCCCTGCACACAGTATCACTGACTCATGTCATATTCAGGAAACTGTTTACATGCAGCTTTCCCAATCTGTCTTTGAATATCCCTGTGCTGAACTGTTGAATAAATCAAATATATCTGTTTACCACCATTATAAGTTTACAAATCACAACTACATGAAGACGATACAAAACCAAAATATCACAAATGTCTGTAATGTAAATGTAATGCTTTTATCGTAAGGGTCTGCAGTATGCACTCGATCATACAGGGCAGGCATAACGTGAAGAAGACTTCGTTAACACTTTTTAAATTGTCCAATTGTGGTTACTTGAAAACAGAAAGCAGATAGGTGAACTGATCGGCAGCCTAACCGGCATTAAACTGGCTAACACCAACTAGCATGCTTCTGCTGATAAGTCAACAACTGGTGCACTGTCAAAACTATACAGTTAAAAAAAAATCATGCACTCTAGAATTTCCATTTCATACAGAAAGACATTATTAGACTATTTTGACAGTAATTGTTTGAGTCACACAAATACACGTATCATTACAGCCCACAGTGGCAAAAGATGACAGGCCACACGTTTGATGTTGAGAAACTGTATGGGCAGGAAAACGAGAGAAAAACAAATAATGTATCAGGTTGCAAATTCATCAACCCAGACAACCAGTTTTTTCATTTTTTTTCCCCACACCCTTAGCTTAAGAAACAATTGTTTTGGTTGATGCAAGTATGCAAAGACAGTCAATAATGTGCCTGCAGCAGTCTGCTTTATCTCTACTGTTTCTACCTTGTTTTTCCTCTCTCCCCTGATCTGTTTATGACCAGAAGTCATCATGTATCAGGTCATGTGACTTCAATGACCTCCTGTGCACCTCTGATCTGCTTTGCTTCCAGACGTCACCTCTCACCTCACCAATGTTAACTAAGAGGTCCAAAACGCCCTCAAACTTGGAAATCTGACTGGGTACTAGCAATTTGATTGGGGTTGTGTGCTTCTAGAATTGGGAATTAACTGAGCCCAGGGGCTGGCACAGATAGTTGCTGATGTGCTTCAACCACGACAGCCCCCCCTCCCATCCTTTCTCTCATCAGTCATTGTCCGTCACCCTGTAAGAGACAGAGCTGCTTTTGTCTGCTTGTGCAGGGACTAACCTCAGCTGCTTTTTCTCACTTAGGAAGCCCACTCGGGACATGTCACTGCCATTTTGTAGTTGTCTGTTTTAAGATTAGGGTACATGAAGTGAAACACTCTTTGTTAGCTGGAGGAAGCAATGATAAGATTAAAACATGGGTCACACAGGGTCATAGCCTGTTAAGCTGTCAAAGATATGTATTGTCAATATCCAAATCTATCTCCAGTGCAGTTTCAGTTGCTGCAGGAATATCATGGAAACAGCTGCCAGTATTTTGAAACATTGCACAACAACGCATAACTTTGCCTTACTATTAGAAAAGCAACTGATTCAAAGCAACCATAAAGTAAAAATTATTAGGTGTGAAGAGTGTGAAAGAAAGCTGTAACATTATTGTTTTCAGAATCAGGACACAACATGCTTGATGGAGAGCACCATTGTCTATCTCCTATCCCCAGTTCCCATTGGAAGGTGTGTGTGTGTGTGTGTGTGTGTGTGTGTGTGTGTGTGTGTGTGTGTGTGTGTGTGTGTGTGTGTGTGTGTGTGTGTGTGTGTGTGTGTGTGTGTGTGTGTGTGTGTGTGTGTGTGTGTGTGTGTGTGTGTGTGTGTGTGTGTGTGTGTGTGTGTGTGTGCGCACACACACAGGCTTTGTTTTCCTGTGAAGTCATGCATTAGAGGATAACTTAGCAGTAGCCGAGAGTCGCTTTTTCTTTTTTCTAATTACAGCACGGCCTGGTCCCTCCAGAGACCATTGTGCCAGGGTGCTGTGAATTCCCACAATGGAGCTGCTCAGCGGAGAACAATGAGTCAAATTCCGTTCCCTGCAGGTTCGGCCTGGCTGACAAATAAAGACAGCAGAGTTACAGTGGCTTTGCTATTCTACACCCAGTAGCTTTCCCACTCGCCAGCCTAGTGGGGGGGGGGGTTACAGGGAGGCTGAAGCTCCCACTGGGAGCACAGGGTGGGGTTGAAAGATGGGGGAGGTGAAGAGGAGGGAGCTAGTTTAATTCTTTCTGTAGGAGGTGAAAGACTGGCTCTTTTCTGGTGTAATCAAACCCATGAGAACGAGAAGTTGGCAACCAAAGGCTGCATTGAAAGCATTGTTGATCACAATTGATCATATATCAGACAGAGCACTGCACTTGTATAAGACTTCGTGTACAAACCTGTACTTATGACTTTTTCATCACACTAATTCAATGGGTCCTGAGCTCTCACATACTTGGCCATATAATACACAATCTGCTGTTTTTCTTGCTTCTGTACAGATGGGAAATGTTAGAGATTATGACAAGAATAGAGCAGCCATTTGCAAGCGGAAGGGTCCCATTGTTTACATTGCCAAAATGTTTGTTTACACAGCCTTTAAGTAGGCTGTAGAGCTCAAAGGCCTCCAACAGATCTGGTTGCATTCAGACTGCGGAATCTGGGGTTCTCCCCCCGTCCGTCCGTCCGTCCATCCATCCATCCGTCCGTCCGTCCGTCCCCATCTACACACTGAAACTGTTGCGTTGATAACCTGTTCTCCACATGATCAATCAATGTCTACTGAATGGGAGATGGTGGGTGGTAAGAAAGACCCCACAGTGAACAGCAGGTGCCATACTGAGACACAGATAGTCACCTCCTATTCTGTGTTTGCTTGTTGGTCACCGATTTTATTCAGATGCCCTCTTCATGCATGTCTTTAACCATATGTGAAAACTTTTAGAATGGAATGCAATCAAATTGATTATAGTTTAGTACAATTTCTGCAATGCTACTGTCAGACCATTCTTGATATTTTATAAAATGTCATAGTCCAAATAGTCTAATTTCCCATATCCCAAGTTGATGTCTTCGAATTGTTGTTTATTTTTTCCTCCTTTAAATCCATAACATGTATTCAGTTTCTAATTGTATGAATTGGAGAAAACACAGCAAATTCTCACATCAGAAAAGCTGGAATAGGATATAATTGTGCTGTTTGTGCTTCATAAATGACCTAATCAATTATCAAAAATAATTCTTTCATTTGACTTAATTAATTGCGTTTTCGTTTTGACTCAGATCTGGATCCACATCTATGGATTTAATTTGCTACTATTACAGTCAATTGAGAGAATTTTGCAGCCTTTTGAGTGCTATCTGGTTTGCTTTTGATCTTCTCTTTTACAATTTTATGAAAACCACCCTAAAATCATTCAAGAAACACACCACTCAAGTTGTGAATGAACTCTTCATTGGGATAATTAGTGTATTGTGTTTTGCAACATTTTACCAGGCTCTCATGTCTAGTATTGTTAGTATAGCCTGTCATGAGTTCTGACATTTCAGTTAAGTTTTTATTGGGGGTGCGCAATGAATATTTGTCCAGCTTTTTGGCAATGTGATTGCATTTGACATTGGTACTGTGTGTCTGTGCCTCTGCTACACAGTCACAGCCACTTGCTCTGGTTTGAGGACATTTGCCACATGGTTCACAGAGGCCATAAAATTCCTCCTAAGCGTTTCATCCTGCGCAGGCTTTTGAAAAGCATTCAGTCCTCCCTTGTGCTTACCCCTTTGCTCAATTCACAATTACGTGACACTGTACTGTATATCCTTTACTCTACCTTTTAATGAAAATTGATAGTTTCACACACACACACACACCCCCCAGCTGCCATTGATCTAGGCCCAATAAATGTTTTATGAGCCCCACAGTAGGGACACCCCTCATTTATTCAGAAGGTGTCAATGGTTAAGTCCTCAGTCACTGATACCATTAAAGTAGTAGGTCTCTTTCTCTAATGCATGTAAACACACTTACAATTGTGAGTATATGTAAACATATGTGAGAAGACAACATTTGCCCGTGAATGAATGAAAGTAAAATCAGCCTAGAGGAGAGGATAGACCCCTTAATCATCAGTTAGGGTTGCAGATTCATTCCTCCCACTTCCATTCCTTTCCAGACTGTTTTCCCATATGTAGTCTGTCTGGATGATATTGTGTGGTTTATGACAGCCAAGCTACACACACACACACACACACACACACACACACACACACACACACTGTAATGCATCAGTAAGTCTAATTGTAAGCTGAACCACAAGTTTCCCTTCTATCCTTTCTTATTGTGGTTGGTGAGGAGAGTGGCACCCTTTCAAAGGAAATGCCTTTTTAACACAGCAGGAAGGAGAATCTCCCCCCCCCCCATTGTTTTTTATTTGATGACATTGACGGACAGTTTTTGTTTGTGTTGTTGTGGGATCAGACCAGTACTTAATCACAATGTGATGTGGATTCTCTTGCTGTTGGGCTGTCAGGGGTTAAGTTTAACATTCTTAAAAAGAAGTCTTGCTTCTGAATTAGCATGCCAAGGAATGAGAAAAATCCAATGATCTTAACTAGACTTGACTTGTGTAGAGGCTAATGGTTAACAAGCCATGATGGAATTTCCCTTTGACACAGTGGAGGTGATATTTTCTCAAGGATTGAAAATGCTGTCGTGAATGAACTTTGATGCCATGGAATTTTAATGGCCTTGAAGGGGAGTCTGTAGTGTGAACGCAGGGACTCTACACTGCAGCATTTTCAGATGTGTGTAGTGTTACTGTGATGTCAATTTCTACAAAAGATTATCTCAAAAAGACTGCAATACTGGAATGTTGAGGAACTGTAAAACAAGTAGCATGGTTCGTGTTCTTTATTTGTTTAGCCTTGTTAACACTGTACTGAAATCTATTCAGCATGTGCAATATTTGGTCATGCCTACTTTAAACCAGTCAGAAGAGACCAGAGAAATGTAAAAAATAAAAAACAAATAAATAAAAAAAGCATCAATCTCTAATATGAAATAATCCAAATGTTCCAACATTGGCAGAAAATAGTGTGTTCATCACTCAGTTAGAAGCTGATTGAGAAAATAAGGGCCTTTAAAGCCTAATCAGTTTGTCTAAACCTTTTATTTGTATTTTTTCATGTGCCCTCGTTTAGAAGAAGTCTCCCAGCTAATCTTGCCTTGTACTGACCAATGTTGAAGAAAGAGTTATCTAGCTGATGTGATCTTACCTAGCTACTGCGCATGTGACTCCCAACAAAGATAGTATAGAGATGTCTCACTCTGTAGCTAAAACAGAAACCCAAACAAACAGGGTGAAAACAGGATCGGCAGCAGTACAACAAAAATATGGTGTTTTTAAAAAAAAAATGAAACCATGTAAACCTATTCTGACCTAACCTCAAAATACAGCTATGAACCTGAAAATGAGCATAATATGGGCGCTTCAAATAAAAAAATAGGTAGATTGTATATATAGTGTATACCCTGATGCTCTGACACACACACACACACTAGAGGATGGATACTAAAGGTTATTTTTTTATTTTATTTTTATTTTTTTACTTGAATGTCAAACTGAAAATGGATTGGCCAACCCTGTCTCACACTGAAGAACATTATTTGTAAGTGTGTGCGGTATGATTAGAGGGAGCAAGTGTGTCTTTCAGCTGACAGGACTTTCAGAAAAGCAGGGCGCAGGGCCATGTATCTGCAGCTGCCCTTCTCTGTGCACTCTTTGATGGAAAGAAAGATGGTGTTTACTTCTACACCCATAGTTAAACACACTCACTGTTGTCTGACTTGAAGATCCACCGAGAGACGCACTGTATACAACTTATTCTACAGTATCAGTAAAGCTTTTTGCAGTTCACTACAGTACACAGTATAGTTATGTGAGTTACACCCTTGAATGTTCAATGACCCGAGCAGTTAGTAGTGTAACTTTGTTATTGGTGCTCCAAATAGTAGTTTTTTTTTTTAAACGCCCATATACACACACACACACACACACCCATACACTCGCCCAAATACTCACAAATATAGCCATCCATTGTTTAACCCACCAACAGACCTAAAGGTCACAACCGTTACTCTGTTGTTGGTGTGTTTGTCTAGCAAAGACAGCACTCCCACCTGTTCCTTATCTGCACTGTACATACACATGCACACTCACACTATTAGAATTCATTTTGGTTTGCAATGGGGCAGATATATTTAGCATATGACAGTTGAACTGAAACTTTCTACGATAGCAGAGCAGACTGATCTGTTCTTTAAATGTCTGAGTCCCTGCATTTGCCTTTTTTATTTTGTGTGTTCAGGTTTGGATGACAGCCTACAGCAGTATGTGAGCAACTTTGAGCGGGAGAAGATCAGTGGGGAGCAACTACTGAAGATCACACATCAAGACCTGGAGGAGCTTGGCGTGGCCAGGATTGGACACCAGGAACTGGTGTTGGAGGCTGTCGATCTGCTCTGCGCTCTGGTCAGTAGACCTCCGCTGCGAGTGTGTGTGTGTGTGGCTATTGTGATGTGTGTTCCAGATACAGTAGCATGGATAAACAGGTAAAAGCACACACAGCATGCGGGACACAACTGTATCTTCACAAAGGATTTGTAACAAAACGGGGACTTTTGTTACGTCACTGTCCCTCCGCGTCGCTCTCAGTGTGCCTTCTCTAAAAAAGAAAAACAGCCTGTAGTTTATGGTTCGACAGCTAAAGGGACCAGCGATGCAGAAAGGCCGATCATTTCCCACACAGCTCAGCGGGGTGGGGAGACACCACAACACACAAAGCAGCCGAAGGACATTGGGGAACAGCGGTGTCACTCAAGAAGAGGACAGATTGGGTTAAAAGGGCCTTGGGCTAGATTTGGCAGTTAGAGACTGTTAGATTGGAAGAGGAAGTAAATGGTAATCATATGGCGACAAGTGACAGTTTGATCTGTTGGATAGATAAGAACACTCTCCACACTGTGCCTTACAGGTGAAGTGTCCTTTACACACAAACTACATACATTATCACATATTTAGTTTTTTGGTTGCTGTTTTTGAATGACTACAGAAATTTGTTTCTGACATATCAAAAATGAACCAAACAAAACATCAAAGAAATGAACTAATAATTTAAATAAGCAATACATTCAATAAACAATAAGAAATATAAGCCAGCATAGACATGTCTGAAAAGGAATAGGAAGATGTATACACTTATTTAATCCTACCCCTTTTCCATAATAATAATAATAATAATAATAATAATAATAATAATAATAATAATAATAATTATTATTATTATTATTATTATTAAACAAACAAAAAATGTCGGGCAGGTCATTGCTCTCACTGCTGCAGCTATCTCTCTAGGTAGATCCACTGTTTGGCTCTTATTAGTCACTTTGGGAGCGAACCAGCTGCCATTTTGTCTATCATCAAGAACTGGATATAGATATAGATATAGATAGAGAGAGAGAGAGAGAGAGAGAGAGAGAGAGGCAAACCGTCCATGCTCTAACTGAAAGAGAACCAGGTTTTCCAGCAGATGGACTCGATATAGAGTTTTATCACTTCCTGTGCCATAAAAGTCCCAGATTGTGGTCCCTGTGTTTTGATCAGTGTCAGCATTTCTGCATTAATGCTCTCTTAAAATGCTTTACATTTATTGTTTGGGGCATGGTTATTTTTACCCTGAAGACACTTAAAAGTTCAATCTTCTCTCTCCTACACGCAGCTACATCTTGCATTGATGTGGATCTGAAAGCTGTAGGTCAAATGGGTTTGGATCAACAAATATTATGGCCTCAAAAAGCGATTTTGAAAATGTAATTCTTTCTTCGGTAATGAGCACCTGAAGTTATGCATGGATTTTTCTTGGATCCTGCGTGAAGCATAAACATGGGATTTAGTGTGTGGTTAGCAAACAGCTCTCATCATTACTCGCATCTCATAAAATACACAGTCTACATGGCAGCTTGTAGCTACAATCTTAAAATCTATGCTTGTGGATCTTTTGATGACCAAGGTCAAACCAGACAGTGTACAGGTTTACCTGGCATAAACAGGGGTATTAAAGGGTATTGAGATTTGATTAATCTCTTCCCTTAGACCCAACTTTCACCCAATCAATAAATGCTTACATTATTTCTCATTCTGCAAAATGCTAAGATAAGCAACCTGTTAACAGTATCTCCTCTACCTGCAACCACAGAATGTGGACACCTGGAAGCACTTGGCAAAGACATGGGTGCCTTTTTTTTGTTTTGATAGATTTACTCATCATAGAATATGTACCATATGGTACATTCTGTGGTACATGACCTCTTTTACTCTTAAAAGTAAGCAGGCCCAGATTTTTGTTCATCCCTAGAATCTTGACATCATGGCAGTAATATTTCAAGGCATTTTCCTTTTGAGCGGCTTCATAAATCTTGCCTCCAAAGTGCCTCATCAGCATGTTTTTGTTAATTTAAGTAAACCCTTTTCCTTGCATGTGGACTTTTATTCTCCCATCAAAATGAGCTGTTAGTTTTTAGCATGGTGTCTGTGTGTGTTTCACTGTTTATTCTTAAGCAATTTATTACTGAGTATTCTGGCACATTTCTGTCCCTTGGAACTTAGGCCAGGATTGCTGGACTCTCTGCAAGCTCTCATTGACGCAGTCTGGCTAAATGCTTTTTGTCCGTTAGGGGTTTCCTTATTAAGAATGAGGCCTTGTGGGAGACATGCCCCATGGGAGGAAGTGAGGCCCCCGATTCAATTAGCTTTGACCAAGGCAAGGTCACTACTACCGACAGAAACACAGGCCACCAGCACCGGAAAACCCCCCACAAGCTCTCACACTCTCCCCCCACTTTCTCTCTTTTTGTTTACTGTTAGGTCAGACACTTCTTGTTACTGCAGTCACATTCATCTGTAAGACTTTGCTACCAGGCTTTGCTCTTGAATTTTAAATGTTTAAGCATGTGCACACATTATAAAGATTTTGCCTTTTGTATGTCAGGGACCTGTCGTGTTAGTAGTGTCCAACCTTTATCATAATGACTAAAGACCTAACGTTACAAGCCCACAGCCCTTAAAGAAACTTCTGTACTCATGCTTCTCTTCCACCTAAAAGCTATCAAGAGCTAACTGCTGTCTAGGGACAAAGAGAGTACATTTCAATTCATTTGACTGGGCTTCTCTAAGCCATAATGTCTTGTGCAGAGTTGAAACCCAACACTTCTTTATTTATTCTCAGACCCCAGCGACCCGCACTAAGACAGGCGTTGCAGCCAGTGAACATACAGTATATGACGCATCATCTTGCCTGGTCATGAGTCGCAGAGCTGCTGTGAATATATTTTACCATTGCTTAGGGGGAAATCCAAGGTATAATGTAACACTTAACCTTTGATGTCACATTATGGCATAACACACAAATGCACACACTCTTTCTAGGCTACAGGCATTTGTATCTATTATAGTCAAGTTGGATGCATGGCAGGAAGCACTATGTTGTGATAGCTGTTCTCCATTTCTCCAAAAGACACATATACCAGTGTATATAATCCCTTCAACGAGCCCCAACTACTGTAGCGCCAACCAAAAAAAAAAAGCTTATGCAATCTTTTTTTAGATGAACTAAATGTCTATAAAAAGGCACTGAAAAGAATGTAAATTTGGCTTGAAATGTTATTAGAATAAAATATTTCATTCGACTAGAACCACAGATTTAGCTCAGACATGTTTTTTAACTCAGCTGGCAGTGTGGGACAAATGCTTTCTGGACATCTGTGGGCCATTTAGAACTGCTGTGACTGTGTGATTCGCCTACTAATGAAAAAGCCAGGAGAGATGATTGATCTCGAAAACACTCACACTGCCTTTGTGCTACGGTTCAGATTTCATTGTGTGGAAGACTGAATGAGAAACCGAACCATCAAATAATTCTTTTTTCTTTATATTACCTGAGTTTGTTTTATCATTTATGATGTTTCAACAATCCATTTCATGTAAAGTTTGCCATGAGTAAGGCTGCCTTCAGCTACTGTATGATTATTAGTTATTCCAGTGAATCCGTGAGAACTCATCAAGTAGAATGATTTGTATGTTGTTGGTTTTTTAAATCATGTTGGAGAGAGGCAATGAATTAAAACCACATACAGATCTCTGTTATTTCTCAAACACGTGCTGTTTTAGTCCTTGCTAAACATATTTAGCTACTGGCACATCACACATACAGCAGTCTTGCTGGCAGCGATGCAACACTGTGTAAGCTGATATTTACCAGGACAAGAGCCAGACTGTTTACTTTTAACCAACACATTACTCCCAAACCCATTTATTCAGTCAAAACAAAGACTTTAAAACAAGCCTTTTCACATATTTGACATATGTTCATGAGCAGTTTCGGACGTACAGAGCCCCCCTGGGGTCAACTGAGAAGAAAACTAAACCGTGCGCACAAATTCATAATCCGTGCCCTCGGTTTTATAAACGTGAGCAAAGTTAGAAAGATATTCACAGATTTGAACTTCTGGGATCAATTACTCTGTAGCAAAATTATATTAAGACAAGTTATAATTGAGGTAAGTTTGGAGACATTACCTTATTTAATCATTAAATTAATATTTTGTTGTGTGTAGTTTATAGACGGTCCCTAAGCGCCGCCGGCTGCTACTAGAGACCAATGTTATTTCTCCAGGTTAGAAGATGGCTCGTTTTTACTATGTCATTTGTGATTTAATATAATTTCGCTATAGAGTAATTGAATCAGAAGTTTGAATCTGTAAAATATCTTTCCTACTTTGCTCATGTTTATAAAACCGAGAGCACAGATTCTGAATCCGTTCACACAGTCTATTTAACCAAGGGAACAGATTTGTATTTTGTGCGCACGGTTTAGTTTTTTTTTTTTCTTAGCTGACCCCAGGGGGGCTCCATATAGACGTGCACTTTACCCTCCAAGGAAAAAATGTGAATGCTGTTGCAGCTCAGTACCCTGGAGTAGTTCAGTTCATAGCGGGGTCTACAGTGTACTTACTGACCCTTGAAGACGCAGAGCTCTGCTGCTTTGTGCATGTAAATAACAAATAAATTTGAGGAATGCAAAAGCAGGAAACAACCCAGGCTCAAGAATGCAAACATAGCCCTGCTTGGAAGGAGTCAGGTGATGGCATGTGCACACCCTCGCTGCACACTCTGGAACAAACCTGGAGACTGGAAGGGAAATATTTTGCCAAATTTCTTCTCACAGACAAGTGCACTTAAATCATATATGTCAAAGGAATGATTACAGCTCATCATTGTACAAGAAATGTCTTCCTGCGAATAAGATTCCCAGGTCTAGATTGTGTAGAAGGGTTGTTTGCTTTGATCTTGAGTTCTACTCTGCAATAGGAATTATTTCAGCTTCAATCAGTTGTAGTTAAAATGGTGTATTATTTTACTGTTTCAGAACTATGGGGTAGAGACGGACAACTTGAAGAATCTGGTTGTGAGAATGAGAGCTGCCACCAACAGTCTACACATGGCCACATCTGATCGCAGGAAAAGCCCCGTGTACGATGGCAGTATCTCACGCAAGCCACCCAATGACTTCCTCACCTCTGTGGTGGAGCTGATCGGCGCTGCCAAGAGTCTCCTGGCTTGGCTTGACAGGTAATAACCAATTTATTTTTTTAAACCATTACCTACCTGTGCACTCTGAGTCAGACCAGCTGTCAAAGGGGCTGTTATAAGACCACGGCTTAAACTAGCTGCAAACAAACACTTATGGAGAAACTTTATTCTTAATTTCTTTTGTAGGGGTTTTCAGAACTGTTTCAAATGACTGAACCTTGAGTAGAAACTCAAGGTTCGAAACACGTTAGGCTGTTGATCCAGATTTAATCCCAGGGACCTACATGGAAATGTTGTTTTGGCCCTTGATGTTCACCATTAGCTATTACATGCATTGAACTTGTGATCTTCTCTGCCATACAGGGTCATATAAAGGGTCATATTGTATAAAATACCTTGTTTTAATATTGAGGGTATAACTTCTAGTGCTCCTCCAATATTTATCAGTCTAAACCCGCTCTAACATTATTGGTGGTAAACAAAGACATTTTAACTCTTTGTAATCAACAAATGTTGCATAAAGCAACAAGCTTTTAATCTTCTTCAGATCATGTTCTTCAGAGTGAAATTTGTCTGTTGCCATCAAGTTGTTATATTTTACTTGCTTTTAAAACAAATCACCTCTATAATTTCTTTTTAGCAATTTTGCATTTCAACTTTTAAATGGATAAAATCTATTTTTTGAATATGTTTTTTCCACTCTCTAGGGTGTAGGCCTATATGTAGGCTTGTGTGCTGTTGTGTGTATTGTCTTTAGCTGCTCTTAACTAATTGTATATATGATGACATAAGTATCGTGATGATATCGTATTGTGAGACCTACCCCCTATTCCCACCCCTAAAATATTATAGTAATCCTTTACTTGATTGTTCTTTTTTTAAAGGTTTTCTTCATAATTTTATATGATGAGCCACACTGACACACTTGAAGGACTGCATGAGTCCTTGCGGGGTTGGGGGTTGATCTTTTGATAGCTATTTCGAAAGTTCTTAAGCATATGTTTTAGCTGGAGGTGGGGGGGGGAGAGAGAGGGGAAGATAAGGATAAACAAAAGAACATGAAATGGCGCCAAAATGGTGGCATTCCTGAGTTACAACCAAGTCTGTCCGTGGCCAGTCACCCAAACACAGCAATCAGAGCAAGGTTCGCTGGGTCTATTATAAAGTATAGGGTTAGTAGCTTTTTGCTGACTCCACAGTAAATTGAGACAAACGCTTCCTCTATGTATACCACCACCTAAAACAGCTCTGCCACATTTTTGTTTCTAATAAAGCCTAACACTTTATTAAGTTTATTTATTTTTATTTATTTAATTTAACTATATCAGGGCTCCAGACTAACTTTTTGCCTTAGTTGCACTGGTGCGCCTAACGTTTTTATTTAGGTGCACCAGTATAAAATTCAGGGGCACCTAAATATTTCTACACGCTGCCGTTAACGCCACAATTTCAAGGTCACCTTTTTATCACGCTCAATATACATTCATATATATATTATGTAAATGATTCTAAACAAGAACAAGGTGTAGGTAAATACTTTTTTATTTGAATCACAATTATACTGTAATATAAAAATATATTACTAAATTTCAACCCAACTCTGCAGTCCATCACTGGTTCCTAATGTTCTCCGTTTCCTTCTTTGTCTGCTTGCAGGACGCCTCTTACAGGGATCAGTGACTTCACAGCCACCAAGAACAAGATCATTCAGCTGTGCCTAGAGCTCACCACCACAGTTCAACAGGTCTGCACGCTAGTTAGCTCAACAGCACTCATGTAGCTATGCACAGACACACACACACACACACACACACACACACACACACACACACACACACACACACAATAGGTTTTCCACGAGGACATACCAGGCCAGGGGCACAGACATATAAGATAAAGTGTAGGAGAAGAGAGTTATGGGAAATGTGGTCTGGCAGCCATGGCACAAGCCTGAAGCCAACAGTCTGAGTAAATGCTGATGTTTTTCTTGGAATCTTTTCCTCCTCCATGCTGGCTAATGAGGGGACCCCCTTAGTGCGGGGACGTTTAATGGTAACCGTCGCTTTTGTGTTTCCAGTTTCATAAAACCACTGGCGCTCTTTTAAAGGTGGCTGCCAACATTCCCCAGGCTGCCGTACTCCTTCAGCCATGTGGTTCCTGTTTTTGCTTCTCCAAGATGCTCACAGTGGGAGACCAAACTGTCTGAGACCAAAGCGATTCCCTTATTTTTTTTTTTATTTTTTTTATTGCAGCAATGAGGAGCGGGTCCATCTGACTGCCAGATAGATGGTTAACACTGAGCACCAGGGTACATCCACTATATTTCACAACTTTCAGCACAGCATTGCTCTTGCATTGCATCATGATATAATTGTGTCTACTTCTGTCAGTTTCATACAACCAGTAGTGGTTGGTCATACATATGTCTTGAACAAAGGGAGCTGTTGAGTGGCCTTTCTTCAATATCAAAGCCATTAGCTTGTATGTACAATTTATTCTCCCTTGTTTGACTTAAGCATAGCCCGGTAAGCAACTAATTTTATACTTTTGCTAGTGAAAGTGTCTGAGATGCAGGTGTCATGTTTAGACGGTTAATGCATCAAAATAAATTCCTTTCCCAGAGTGCCTATTTCCTCGCCAGAGTCTGTAATTTCAGCGCATCTGGTGATTTACTGTGGGTGTCTCGGTCATGGTCATCTAGGAGAAGTGGGGGTATACATTTCCCACACTGCCATGTGAAGTGGAGAGGTTGTGGTTGAGAATAAACTCCTGATAGGTGCTGAAAGAGTTCTGTAAGACTGGAGAGATTAGTTTCCTCCAACAACTGGAGGAAACATGCCATTTGGTCTTCCTTTGGTTTTAAATCAGCTCATAGCTACTTATGTAACCACAGAAACACTGACAAGGAGGCTTATTTCCAAGTCATCACATCATTTAAGTATCTAAACTGACACGGAGTTAGAAGACTCTTGACTTCTTTTCTTTTCTTTGGACCATTTAGACTCTCTTTGTTATTCATAACATGTAGGCCAGCCACTGGTTAATAAAATAGGTTGCACAGGAGACTGCCACAGTGATTAGTTTTATGATGGGGGAGGACGGTGTGAGGTTTGCCCAGCTCGTTCATGAACTTCAGCCAAGAATCAGGGCTTTTCAGATCACAAAATGTATGTGTTCTGCCTGAATGAAGCCTGTGTGTATACACACAATGGGACACGGCCATAAAACTGAACGAATCACCCATCTTGGCTGACCCGTCAACGTTGAGGTCATTCTCTTTCAAAGAACGCATTTTTCATCGATCCCTCGTGTCTTTTATCCATGCTTCCAACTTGTGTATTGTTGGCTGAGATATAACGTTTATATCTCTCTATTTTTAGCAGAGAAAAAAAAAACAAAGATTCAATTACATATGCCAAACACAGAATTTTAACATGTATCCATCATATGTGGATTCCTTATGAATAACAGGATGGTATTTCACTCGTGTAAAGACGGCTACCTGTACACTCTGGGTTCCTGCACTGTGCTAGCACTCCTCTCTCTTGGCCACTTCATTGCTTGATCATGCAAATCATCTCTGGTGGCAGATCAAAGGCCCAGAAAGCAGCACACAGAGAGTCATCTGATCCACATTGGCTGTGGGATCAAGTCTATAACGTGAGGGATCAGTACACCCAGGGAATTGTCAGCCTCTCTCAGCGCTTAGTTACGATCTGGCTACTGTCTACTAAAAGGACTTTGGTTTTGACAAAGATATTGGATTCATTTGGATATCACGGACAGATCTCAGAGGGATTATCTGCAATATTGTATTCACATGATTTGATGGTACTATGAAACAAGAGAAAATGTTCCATAAATGTTAAAGCTTGATGGGAGAAATGCCAAACCATGTCTGCAGCTTTTAATGATACTGTTTTGTTAAACGACCTCTAAATGTCGAAATATGTATTTTTAGCTCATCCCTCTTGGCTTAGTCAACAGTGTAGTCATCCAAACATGGTCCAGTCACTAAAAGAAATATGCAGTTGCATGTTTACACAAGCATAGCCAAATTCTTTCTGAAACCACCATATGTTCTTGGCTGACTTTAGAAAATATATTGTAGGGAAACATGGATTTAGGACCAATATATGTCAAATGAAACCTTTTTTAGGATTGTGTTTTTTCCTACTTAATATTTATATTGGCTTTTCATTTTTCCTCCAACTAAGTGAAATGGAGAAAAGTCACATGTATATTACTTAACCAAAACTGCTTAGTCCTTCAAATAGGCACTCAAACGTGGATGGAAAATAACATTTAGGTAGCCTAAGATGTACTCTGCTTGGATGTGAAGCCATCACTCACTGCCACAGACAGTCATTCAAATGTTGTAAATGGAAACAAACTAACAGTATGACAGGCCAAATGCATTTGAAAACAGTCCGTCCTCTTTTAGCCCAGTGGAATGTGCAAGCTATGGAAATATGGAAAAACTTGCTCGACCCCCATTTGCTGTCTGCACAATGGATTTACAAAGAGCAACAGAGCTGGCTTTGTACGTGGCACATGCCTGTGCATGTCACTAATACTGTGAGGGCCACGACACCAGCATCCCTTTATTTTGCATGGGCAAAGGCATGTGTGGCTTGTGAGGGCTCAGGAGATATAATAGACTTGTTAAAGTAGACTTTTTGTGCTCTCTAGTTTTGACAGAAGCATTTCACCTGTGTACTGATGGATGGTTTCCCTTGGGGCATTTCCAGCATAAAGCCAATTTCATAAACAGACAGGCAGGCCCCCACGCCCCCCCAAACCAGGCCAGGGGGCCCTTCCATCGCCAACAACACAGTTGTCAGGGGAGGCTGTTGCCTCAGCTGTGGCCAGTCCAACTGCAGTCCAAGTGCTGTGCTGGTACACTTGGGATGGGATGGTGGACAGTCTTTCAGCTGACTTAGCAGATTTTATTGTTGGTTCCTTGCCCTAAACAACCATTAACACAGCTACTGTTACTCCCTGCTAGCCTCCACTAGCCCACCCACTTTCAACTGTGAAAAGCAGAGATGCATTCAAATGTTTGCAGAAAACCCAAGCACTATTTGGATGATGGCTTTCTGAACATCATTACATGTTTTCTACAATTGTTTCCCACCATGTTCTCTGCACATTGTTACTATATGAGTGTTAGTATGGTATTTACGTTTCAATATAGTTTACTGAACCACACGGGGCATTATGCAATTATAGCCTTCCCCAGAATTTAAGCAGAGAGGTCATTTGAATCTAAAAGCTGTTTATTTGAGGCTGTCCTCCATTTTTCTCAGTTCTATATCTGGAATGCTGATTATATTGTATTTACCCAACCCCTATACTTTTTCTTCTTTCTAGCCATTCAATAACCTCTTCCCTGTTGTTTACTGCTCACATGCCTAATCTGTCATCACTGTCTACTGTGTAACAGGACTGCAGTGTTTACGAGATGGAAGAGAAGATCCTGGAAGTTGTAAGTATACTGTATCCCCTTGTTTCCCATAATGTAAACTAAATAATACCCTGAAGTTCCTATATAGTGGGAAAGGTCTGGTAAATCATTTGGGTGAATGTTTTTTGAATAGAAGATAGAGATTATAGAGATTGAATAGAGCAAAGGCGTCTATAGGATTGCCAGCAGAGGCCTAATACGCCCAGGCCATCAATCAGTGTTTCCTGCTCCTGACACTTTCCAGACCCCTTGGGCTAATACTGGGCTTCCTCTCTCTCTCTCTCTCTCTCGCTCTCGCTCTCTCGCGCGCGCTCTCTTGCTCCCCAAGTGAAGTCCAAGTGAAGAAATTTAAGTCAAGCTTCTCTCTGTCACTTCCTTTGTTTCATGCTCACCTCTACATTAAATGTAGACCATGTGTTCAAAACAAAATGCATGCATTTGTGAAGAGACATCACATAAAGACCCCCATAATAATGACAAATCACAGGGTTTTTTGTGAGACAATCTAGGAACAAAGCAGAAAGAGTACTAGTATACAGCACTCATTTCAGTGTTGTGTGTGCACTGGTACGTCCAGTTAATAGCACACTAATGGTCCCTTTTAGCCCATTAAGTCTTGAACAAAACATGAACATACACACACACACACACACACACGGGGAGTAAAACAACCAACTGATTAAGGATAAGGTCTATGTGTGATTGATTGTCACGAGAAGCCGTTTAACGTGACTTGTTACAACCTGTACAACACACAATGGTTATTAAAGGCACAATACACCATTAGAGGCTTTAGCACACAGTTTGTAATAACTGAGATGTCTAATGCATTTTCATTTGCCTTTTCCTCTGCAGTCTAAGATTTTGAACAGTATCTGTGATCAGACCGTGAGAACTACCTCTGACCCCCTGATGAGCCAGTCGGCCTGCTTGGATGAAGTCCAGCTGACTAATATCAAACCGGGAGAGGGTCTGGTAAGGAATGCTGGGAGATTCTTTTTTCCAGCCCTAAAACCAATGTCTGCCTTTTGGGTTTTCAGACCAGGAATGCATGCAATGTGTGTTAAATTGTGACCCTCACATCTCTGTCATACATTTTTCTGCTCCCTCTGGGAATGTTATTTATTTTTTTTTTTAACTGAAAATCTTGTGGGTTTTCTTGTTGCCCTTAGGGGATGTACATAAAGTCTACCTACGATGGGTTACATGTCATCACGGGAACCACAGAACATGTAAGCATGAGAATACATTCAGTCCCTTTCCATTTTATGTCTTATGTCTTTGTTTTTTCTCATTTTTTTATGGCCAACTTAGAAATTTGATTGTACCCTTAAAAACAAGCGTCTGATATTGCTAAAAAAAACACCTCACCTCATCCTCATGATCCTCTTCATTGTCCTCCTCTTCTGAGGGCACACTAACATATCTGAAGGAGTTAAGAACTGCTCATCCATAAAGGGAATTGTTTGTGATATTTACCGGTTACTGGAGTGCAGAAACAAACAGCCTTCACAAAAAGTCTTACCTTTCCCCACACTGAGACAAGCAGTTAGTGACTAATACACCAGCATCACTGCCACGGTTGGATCCTCACGCCTCCAAACGTTAATTGTGAATCAGGACCTGAATCATCACCAATAATGACTAGTTAATCAAGTTTGACATCCGTACGACAATGAAAAACAATTCAACAAATATTCATAAATGCAGATAGTGTTTGTGTTTCTCATGGATTCAACTCTGTTTATTCACCAGATATTTTCTCCTTAGAAGAGCATTTTAAAGGCAGATTTAGTTGAAATCAGACATTAGTGGCACTAAAGTAGTTATAATTTCAACAATGTTTTGTAAGGAGTATGTCATGTGTTAGCAAGTGTCAGTGTTTTATTAAAGTGGTTCATCAGGTTTTGACCTTTTTACTTTTTTGTTCTTAAGTCACCAGCAGACCTGACCAGGAAGATCCATGCTGGTGATGAGGTGATCCAGGTCAACCAGCAGACAGTAGTAGGAATTCTTTTATTGTCTTTTGGATATCTACATATTTGACCATACATACTGTCAGTTTGAGTACACACTATACATGTTAATGGAATAGTAATAGAATGTGTGTGGGGTGTTTTGTGTTTGTTCTACTCTTGTCAATCAGGTGGGCTGGCAGCTGAAAAACCTGGTTGTCAAACTGAGGGAGGACCCCAAAGGTGTGGTTTTACTCCTTAAGAAAAGGCCCACAGGCACCACAGGTTTCACCCCCGCCCCGCTCAAGAACATGCGCTGGAAGCCCCCAGTACCACAGGTACATGCACACAAGATCACACACTTCCTCCCTTCATTATGGAGGATCAACAAAAGCCTGTGCATCTAGTCATTGTCAACCAATTATCAGCTTTTTAGGGAGTTGGTTCTAAAACGGCAAGTTCAGACAAGTGTCACAGAGCCACCTTGGAAGTGCTGCTGGCTGAATTTAATAGAACATTGAGGGTTTCTTTGTGCACAACATCAGAGGCAAACAAAGTCCCATGATGTCATTCAGACTATAACGATAAAGCTGCCAGCCTATAGTGTTGGAGTCTGGTTAGATTGTATCTGGTTTATAGGAGAGAAATTGCCCAGATGTTGCCATCAAAAGAAGACAATGGGACTATAACTCATGTTATCTGGGTTCACCCTCTTTTCTTTTTTTCCTATCAAAGAGCAAACGCCCCAAATGTCTATTGTCCAAAGGTCAGGGGTAGCTGAACATTATTTGTGCTAATAAGGTTATTTGTCTGTAACCCAATTTGCTGTTTTCCTCTCATGTGAACACATTAGGCTTAACTTAGCTTTTAACCACATCTCTGCACCTGAGTCCACTTTAACAGACAAGGAGACAATTAGCCCGTTGTAAACTAGGACTACCAAATTTCAGGCTCTGGTATTGTCTTGTCATGCGTAGCCTGTTTTATAGCTTGAGAAAGCAAGATGAGAAGATATCAGATAAGAGTGGGTTTCTCAAAACAACAAAGAGCCTCTCAACACAACGCTGGCCAATGTCAACATCATAGCCAGCATCTTGTTTTAACAAGTAGTCAGGGGTATCAGAGTTAGACATCTCAGTTTATCAGAGATAATACAGCTCCAGAAGGCAAAACAGAGACAAATCATACACCCTGATTCAGGAATGAATGACACTGGCTTTGTAATGCTGTATAATTTGTACACATGGGAGCTATTTGGAAAAGAAAAGGGGGGGGAAATGGTCCCAAATCGGATGTTTAGTTTATCATTATTATATTTCATCTACTACCCTGTATCATCAGGTATATCATTTAGGTCTGATGAGAAGGACATTGGATAAGAGTTGTACACATAGTCAAGGGCACAATGTTGTTGAATGTTGGGAAACGTAATTGTGGTAAATGAGTACAGTTTTAAGTACATGTCTTGTGGGCTATTTTGGACTTCACTTACAATCTTTCCATGTCTCAAACAAGAAGGTTTATATTCAAGGAGACACACACAAGCACTTAAATGTCTCCCCACATGTGGTAAACTCCTCCCAGTTGCCAGCAAGTCATGTTTGGTCTTAAGAAACTGAGAGCAATGACTTCATTTGTTTTCAACAGTAAACATATGTTGCTATATTGTGCCGAATTTTTTCAGAACAATTCCTCCTTGACCAAAGCCCAGTCTCCCTGCAGCTCAGCTAACGGATCAACCAAAAAGGAGAAGCCTGCTATCGTGGACTTGTACATCCCCCCTCCTCCTCCAATGCCATACACGCCACGGTAAGCTGTCCCATGATGATGATGATGATGATGATGATGATGATGATGATGATGATGATGATGATGATGATAATAATATAAAAAGTGGGAAAATTACAATTTTACACTCTGTTTGTTAAAACACACTACACAGGCCTGAAATACACACACGCTCAGGTCCTATACATGCACAAATGGAGAGATGTCAGAGTGAGTGGCTTGCTCAAGAGCACCTTGGCAGTGCCCAGAAGGTGAACTGGCATCTGTCCAGCTACCAGTCAACACTCTGTACTTTGGTCCGTACAGGGACTTGAACCAGTAACCGGTTTCCAACCCAACTCCCTACAGACCGAGCTACTGCTATTTTATATGCTTGTTATTTTTGGAAATTGAGTTCTAAAAGTTATAAAGTATAAGAAATAAGTGTCCTGGACCTGTGATCGCCTACCTCCCTCCCCTCCTACTGCACATTCTGTTCTGCTTGTTTTCAGCCCACTCTGCTACCACCAGTCTCACTTTAGTCCTAATGCAATCTTCTACCTCCAGGAAGATGAGAGAACGTGGTCACATTCACTTAAAATGCTAGGGACTGAATTTAAAATAAAGTTTGTATGGGTGCCCAGTTAGCTCAGTTGATAGAGTGGGCGCCCATATATAGAGGTTTACTCCTCGACGCAGCTGTCTAGTCAAATAAAGGCCTAAAAATGCCATACAAAAATCTTTTAAAAAAAATAAAGTTTGTAGCCTTGTCATGTGTTTATTTCACTGAAATGACATTAACATAACATTATTTGCTTTCAAATCAATCATTATGGTGTTGTACTTTAAACAGTGGAGTGGGATCTTGTGTTGTAATAAATAAATGAACATTTGTTTCCCCATTCAGAGAGGGGAGAACAGACTCCTCCTGCAGCATTAGTAAAAGACCAAAGGGCTCTGAGTCACCCAACTTCTATCTGGACCAGGAGAGCAGAAGACGCTGCCCCGTCGCAGATTATGACCAGCAAAGCGTTGGCTGCCCCATCGAGGCCAACGTGATCCAGCCCAGAATGAGGGAGCACAAGCACTTGCATGGTCAGTAATCTCTCATTAAGGAATTCTTAAAAAAAAAAAAAATCAACCTGTGGATTGAATAATATAAAATAAATGAATGATAAACATGAACCTTTTGTCACCAGGGAAGCCCCGGCCCCTCTCCATGCCAGTGGACACCTGTGTTGGAGTGGTAGATCCCTATGCTAAGCCCTGGACACAGGGAAGGAAAGGTATGTTATGTACCATGCTTTCACTTTCAGGTGAAACCCCTGTTATTCCAAGTGTCATGTTTAAACATCACTTGAAGGATTATGTTTTTGTTTTGACAAGCATACTATTTCATACTCATGGATTACACAAATTATGAGCAACAAAGCTACAAACGGAGAAGCATAGCACACTACACTGTTATAACTTTGCCCACAAGTGACATTTGAGCGCAATGAAGTTGTCAAGTTAGAAAACATACAAGTCCAGAGTATGAATTATAATATATTCACCACCAATAATGGTACACTTACAATTAATTAAAAATACTTGTGTGTGTGTGTGTGTGTGTGTGTGTGTGTGTGTGTGTGTGTGTGTGTGTGTGTCTTTGTCTTTACACAGAGCCAGGCTCACGGTTTTCTCGTTTCTAATCTTTACGTTGCATGTTGCACACTGCTTTATATTTAGTATTTGAAAGCAAGAAATGCTAAAAGCATTTATAAATTTGCGTTTCATCCTATTATCTCAGATAACGCCCCGTGCCTCACTTTTTAATGCTGTTGATAAAGTGACTTCTGATTGTCTCTGTGCTTTAGGTGAAGACCTCCTGTACAGATACCTGAGCAATGAGAGGATCCCCACTATTGCAGAGGAGGTCCCGTCAGTGTCTCCTCCCTACAGGCCTGCAGGGGAACGTCATCTCGTCAGAGTGGACCACATCAGGGGCAGCCGCTACTACTCCAACTCAGACCTCCACAACAGCGCCACCATCCCTTACCAGGAGGACATGAAAAAGGCCCCCATAGGCCCCGCCGCCAAGCGTGCAACAGCAGAACGCTCACTACTGGTCAGTTGGATCACGCGGCTTAAGCTATTGACTCACTGATGCGCTTCCTGTGCGGGGCTTCCTGTTCCTGTCTTTTGTCCTTCCTCGGTGCCTTTGATTTTTAACATCCAGCTGTTTTTTTGGCAGCTTCGGGCTTTCTCACACTCCTCTCTCCCCAACCTCCATATTTCCCTGGTGTTACTACCACTACCAACTACTACTCCTCAACCAAGGCTTGCTTTTGTAGTACTCACTACATTACATCATCACCCCCTTTAACCGCCCACAACCCTCCTCTTCTCTTGACTACCCAGTCCCATCTCTGCCTCAAGAAGATAACAGTTTGTTCAGGTTTAGGATACTTTGGCCTTGTGTGTTGTCTATGGACGCCTCTGTACATATTAAGCTATGTCATGTTTCAGTTGAAATGCTCTCTGGTACCATTATTTAAAACTTCAGAAAACTTGCCCAATATCACTTTAGCTATTTGCTTATTTGCATAAGTAAGTTATCAAAAGAATACGGCATATTAAGTTAGTGAAACTGTGCATTAAATATACATGTTCTTTTGTTCTTTCTCAAATGAAACTTTTGTGACCAGTTAGTTACATTACACTCTACCAAAGGTTGCCTCATGTAAGCTATGCATATACTTCAGATTTTTTATAGTCACTGTAGTTGACAATGCTGCATCAGTTGGTAAAAGGATGTTTATATCTTGTCACTGGCAAATATTTGTGCTGGTTTTAAAGCTATGCACTCTATTGAGTAAACTTTTATATCCCGAGTTTCTGTTTACTTTGCAATTACCCACCTTAAGGGCCTCCATACATGCAGCTGGTTGACAGTAATAAATGGTCTTTTTGGCCTTCTATTAGCTCACAGATCATGAGACAGAATAACAGTATTATTTAAGAAAAATACA
The DNA here is from genome assembly GCA_013375575.1 of Percina caprodes. Lineage (NCBI taxonomy): Eukaryota > Metazoa > Chordata > Actinopteri > Perciformes > Percidae > Percina > Percina caprodes. Next base: position 574,478 of record JABXJD010000188.1, on the reverse strand, counting down.
GGGAAGAAGTGTCTATTGTATCTGCCTTTTGTAAGTTTTGAATAGTGTTTTATTAAAAATTGCAGTACATGTCAGTGATCTTTTGTATTGTCTTTATTTTACCATTGAATGTGAAATTACTGCTAAATGTGTAACTATAATATATATAGAGTTTGGGATGATATTTTTTTTTCTGAAAACTACATTGGTAAACTATGCTGTTCTAGTATCAGTTTACATACCTTAACATTACATTTTATCATCACAATCAAGTCAGTTAAGGGCAGTTTTGGTCAATAATAACTTCCACTGAATATATGACCAACCTATTGAGCCTGCTGGCTTTTTAACCTGCTTTGACCTTTTGAGGTGAAGACTTCTTCTGTTTTTAAGCATTTGGTGAAACAGGATAGCTAATATCAAGTTACCTTTTTCTCTATATCTCAGATGGTGATGGTTATGCAACTACTTCCCTCTTTGATGAACTTTAAAATTCCAGCTGGGTGACCATATGGTCAAAGCAGGTTTTCCTTTAGGGGGTATTATTCCTGGACATATGTTGCTTTTTAAACATTTAAAAGCCAGGTTAGGATTACTATTCCTGACAGCTTTCACCCATTTTCATTGATTTGAAAAAGTATTTGCCCGAGACGGCTCAGCACTTTTCATCATGGAATTGAAGATCAGATTGCTGAATGACCCACCACTCTCACCTCTGTCCCCTTTTGCCTGTGTTTCTTTTTGCATTAATCAACTGATAGTCTTTTCTTATCTTTCCTCCAATTCTTCTTCCTTGTGTCTTGCTCTGCCCAAGCTTGCCAAGCTATAGTCGCCTGTGGTCTTCACTAATTTGCACTTTCAGAAAAACTGTGGAATGCCTAAATACTACCTGCACTCTGTTTAACCCACTGCTAAGTTTGCTAACCACTAACACTGAATGCCTGCACACACAAATGGTCACATGGGAATGATGTGTGCAATTATTGTTAGGTTGTGCATGTGAAAAGAAAAAAAAATTGTTAAATGATTACAAACTGAGACAGAATGTTGTTTCTCCATTTCTTTATTTATTTTTGTTTACCTATTCTGAAGGGGACTTCCAAAAAATAGTTTGTAATAGAGATTTAAAGCACATACTATTACATTTCTTTATCATTTTGCTGCCCACGATATAAGAATGTACTCGTACAGTAAACATTTAAGTATTGCTACATAAAGTCATATGTTGGATGACTATAAGCAAATACACCAAAATAACCTTAAAATGAGCACTGATCAAAAGCAGCTTTGAGGGTATGTTCGTATATCACAATTAAACTAAGGCTTTCAGAGCAACTACACCAGAATAGTTGACTCCATCTCCAACATGCGTTAACACGTGAATCTTTATGTATCACAGGGACCTGACTGGCACTCTAGCAGTGACTTCCTCAACCGGTGAGTTTCACACACACACACTCACACGTATAAGCACCGTGTTGCGTAGTCTATGGGCCAAATGAGATACATAACACCAGGGTGGGTCTAATTTTCCTACAGCGAGTGACAGTGAGCGGGCCGTGGAATCTTTCTAAAACGAGTCACAGGGTGCAGGGTCAGTGGGTGAGCTGCTTTTATGATCAGCGAAAATATCCTAAAGACAATCAGGCTGAGATTCATACGGGTAACAGAGAGAGACAAACCAGTGTTGGTCTCCATGTGTGATGGTATACCAGTAATAAGTAATCATGGTCAATTTGTATCTGTGGCTTTTAAGACCTACATGTTTAGAACCGATTTCCTAGACGAAGTATCTCTGCTCTGCTTCAGCCTGACAGTCAAAACTAAAGAAATATTATTCCCTAATAGTCTTCCCTATGTACTCCGAGCAAAGAATCCTCAAATATGCTTTGAGAGTTATGCTTAGTATTTAAAAGTGTAGCATAAATATAAAAAATTAGTAATATCAACTTTATCAAACCTCTGCTGATAAATTATGGATGGTCATTATGTTGGAGCAGTTCCAACCTTTTCACTCATTTTAAATGCAAAATTATTTATTAGCTTGTAATTAAATTCTGTTTGTTTTTTGAAACATTGTTATCTCTCCAATATGCAAGATGTTCTAACATGTCCCCCAAACACCAATATGTCCATCCTTAGACATCCACCCACAAGACACCTTCACATGCTGCAGAATCTTTAGAAATGTCACTGTTATGACAAATCTGGATTCTTCTGTGTTTCCAACTATAAATATCCACATCCTACTGCTAAATTTGACGTCATCCGAGGATTGCTGTTCCTCTGACTCCTTATCTGTGGCCCCTGTATCTCCTCTAGACTTGGATGTAGGGCCTGAAGATGTGACTCCCCCCTCACATTAACACCATGATCAATGACTAAAATGCCTTGCACAATGCCCCCCCCGCCCTCCCCAGCAGATCTATTCTAAGAGCCGCACACAAACACATGGCATCCGTGTTTGGCACACACGCAATCGAAACACATTACTCACATTTGGAATATATAGAGAGATGCTACTGTAAATCTTGCAGTTGACTCATCGTTGACGGAGGTTTATAAACGTGTGACACTAATGCAGGCAATGGAATTTGATTGACGGCAAATTTAATCAACTGTCATATTAATTTTGGCGTGTTAATCCATTAAAAACAAACTATTTTTTTCCTAATGACAAAGCATAAAATGTGATGGTGCATCAATTTGATTCCTATGTCATTTGTCAAAACCATTAATTTGGTTATCTACAAAAAAGGGGGAACAGAATGTGTGGGTGGGAGAGTGTTTCAACAGAAGTATTTGAAGTTGCAACACCTGAAAAAAACATTAGTATTTCCTTTAACAAACTATTAATTTAAGGAGGAGACAAAGACATGAAGATTGATGGATGACAGGAGGAGAGCACCAAAAATGTTAGCAATTGAGAGGCAGGAAAACAAGACAATTTCATACCCTGAAATTGCAGGGAGAGGTTCAGTTTAAGGAAAACCATGTATTTTGAGCCTTGGGAACAAGTTTTGTGTCTAACCATGCTGCTGTGGCTGGTTGTCAAATGCATTATCAGAACCACTGGTACACCAACTAAATGCCATCTCCTAAACAGTCTCCATGGGATCCGTTTTGTTCAGGCCATAATATCAAAGTGAGTTGGATTGGATAGATAAAGATCATGACTGGGAAGCAATATGTACAGTATGTGTTGGAAATGTTCACACTTATGCCTGCTCTAAAGTATGACAGCTACATGAAGCTTGTTGGTACTGCTTGACATCAGCTGTACTGTTCATTCAAAAGTGTTGACTTTTACTGTCTCTGATTTGTTAATCCAGGTATAATCAACCACAAATACGATCCTGGTCCTTCTCTCAAGCTGTAAGTATATTGTGTCGGGTCAGTCTGTCTGAAAGAAAACGCTATCAATCCTGCTGATGAAAGAATGTGTGTATGTGCAAGTGAGGAATGCCACTGGCCTTGGGAGGCGGAGGTGAAACGGAGTGCCTCAATTACAGGCCCATTACATTTCACATACAGATATGACGACATGCACTTTTCTCTTTCACCCTCAGACACAAACCACCAGACCAGCATACAGCAATACAACATGCAGGTCTTAAATGAGGATTAGGCCTCTGTCAGTTTGACTCAACACAACAAAACTCTTCCTTTTTTTTTTTTTAAAAAGACTATTTTGGGCATTTTAGGCCTTCATTTATAGGACAGCTGAAGACATGCAAGTGGGGGGAGAGAGAGGGGGGGAATGACATGCAGCAAAGGGCCACAGGTTGGAGTCGAGGAGTAAACCTCTATATATGGGCGCATGCTCTACCAGGTGAGCTCCCCAGGCACCTGAACCTCTTCCTTTTTTGGCCATGCTAGTGGCGAGGCTCTATGGGTGGCAATGTCTGTCTGTCAGTCATTCCTCCACCTTGGTCCAGACCAGATTGTCTCACCAACTATTGGCTGGATTGTCATGAAATTAGATATTCACATTAATGTTGCCCTTGAAATAAATTGTAATAACTTTGGTGATAACTTAACATTTCATCTTGCAGTATTTTTATTAGCTCAAGATTACCAATGCCTAGAAAACTACTGGCAATTCCATCAGGACCAGCTTTGCTTTGTGTTCGGGGTTAATGAGCAAATGTTATCCCAATAAATTAAGACGGCGAACTTGGTAAACATGCTAAACAACAGCATATTGTCACCCTGAGCATGTTAGCATGCTGGCATTAGCAGTTAGCTCAAAGCAGTTCCTTGCAGAGCTGGTAGCATGGCTGTAGACTCTTTGTCTTGTTCCTCATCTTGTGCTGCAAGTGGAAATTGATCCAGCATCTTTCGGCTGTGGCAGATGTAAAAAATGAAATGACCACAAACGTAAACTAAGGATCTCTTTGCTGTCTTTACACACACATAGAGACCATATGCCGCAGTAGTAGCCTACCATGAGTCACTGTCAATCCCATAGTGGCACATACATATACCTCCACAAGAGTCAGATGGATTAGGCACATAGTCTGTAGTGACATGTGAACAAATCAAATTTGTACAGATTTATGATCCAATGGCAACTTGTTGTTGCACCAAACAAGAAAACCTTGACCCCCCTGTCAGCATCTATACAGCATAGAAGGAGGAATAAAGGGATGAATAAAGTACTTTAATTACTGCTTTGTTTCCTTTGGATTATTTATGTGTACACCTGGACAGATACATTGATGCATGGAAGAAAACAGATTCATGTCAAATCCTCATTAACTGTCATTCAATAGTGCATTTAGAGCTATGATGACTCAGCGAGCACATGTTGCCTGATCTAAACTAAGGTGGTGGTGACCAGGACAACTGGGCAGTTACTACCAACTGCAAGTGAGGGGCATCAAACTGAGCAAACAAGAATTTGAGATAATTTCAACACTGCACCCTTCCCCCTTTGTACTGTGTGAGATTCCCGTGCTGAATAATAGCCACTCTGTTGCCCCCCCCCATTTTTCTCCATCTCACAAACACACACACACACACACACACAGTTTCTGGGTGTGGGGGGGGGGGCATTAGCTAAGTACCGTGACAATTCTCAGCATGGATCGTGATGGGAGATGGAGCGCTACAATGGTGTGACCAATTTGCATTCCCATGAATCCTTCAGGCCTTTGACATGAGTCGCAGGCAAAATTACCTCACTTCCACCCAAACACAGCTTCATCGAAATTCCCCTGTAAATCACCCTAAAGTGACATGCTGAGACTTTTTCCTTCATCACAGAAACAAGAAGGGTGTGAATTGTGTTAAAATCCTTTATTTAATTCAACACTTAATTGAAATGTTAAAGGGGACGCTTTGAGGGTTTAGGGGTAACACAAGGGAGTTATTGATATGGATGTGAATGATAGGGTGAGAAATGGGAGGGGAGGCAGAGAGGAAGCAACAGTGTGAGAATGTGAGAGATATAAAGGGAGGGGGTCTCTTCATAGTCACTTCATTCCACTTGCTGAAGTGCAATAGCAAGTGGAAAGAGAGAAGAGGCCTTTGTCTATTTAAGCAGACATGAAATGGAGACTATAATAATGCAGGACTCAAGAATGTGTCTGCTGGTTTACCGCCATCCCAGCACAGGCCAACATAGAACCAGGACATCCAGGCTTCTGTACAGATACAGCTTGAGCATTGATGTTATGGCTACAAACCCAGTGAAGGGTTTTGATAGCCAGGCCACATCCTCCCAGGACCATGAGTGGACTCTTAAATGTGAAACACTTATTTTTCTCTTTATTTCTAAAGGAAACCATAGTGTATTTTGTGAATTTGTCTCAAAGCAATTAAAGAAAAGAAAACGTTTTGTAGCACCTATCCAGTTGGGTCCGGGGCCCTAACACATATACATTTGTGATACGTGACATTAAACTTATTCAGTATGTGCACGCATTGTTAGTAACTCTGTGAATCTAACACAGACAAGTAGTTTTCAAAAAGTAAAACAAAAAGTGAATCCTCAATTTCTTTTCGCCACTACATTGCATGTGCTATGGCTCTATATGCCCTGAATGTTTTTGCCAATGTTTTGGTGGCTCACATTTCTGTTACATAGCGGTATCTTAGTGACACCTAGTGGTCATGAGTATGAACTGCGAGCACTTCCTGTACAATACAATAACGATGCATCAATAGGTTCAAAGTTGTTGTTGCATTTAATTTATAAAATAAAAGTGCCATCACAATTCCTGTCACTCGAATTTGAATTAGGGTGTTACCCTCTTTCTTCACCTGAAAGGGGGTAACACCCAAGAGAGGTCCTGAACTCACCTGAAACCAGCCGAGCTTTCTTTGAATTTCTTCTTTGTCCCTTTCCGACATGCTCGCCAAGGTTTGGCCAGACTTTGAGCAGAGCTTTCGGACCAGTCTACACTCGTTCAGGTTATGCTGGCAGGTACAGTAGCATTATTTATTTTGTTAAAATGTCCAAAACTAATTGATTTGCTCACAGGCTATGGTTGTGGCTACCTAAACCACTAGACAAAAACATATAGGCTACATGTGTTTGACATGACGGTGCTGACCAGGCTACAGGCGATGTTTTTACGGGTTTAAGGTTGTTTTTTAACTCACATTTAACTAATGTTGATAACAGGTATTTTAAGTGCAGTTTGAGTGGTTAAATTACACATTCAATTTTTTTTTTTTTTTATGTAAATACTGAAAACATTTACGCCTACATGAACTTATTTAACATTTTAAAAAATAACGTGTTTTTGGTTTTAGAAATCTAGGCTACTTAAAATGAACCTACGATGCAACCTGGTAATGTCTTAACACCTTTTACCCAAATTTGGCCCAAAGTTCACATTCACAATCTAAAAATGTGATGCTGCTGTTCTTACCTACTACTCGTTCTCTAAAGTTAATTATATTCTGGTGTCATTGAAGTGGGAAAAAAATAAAACAGTTATGTGTATGTGGTTAGCAGATAGCTGCCAATTGACTGAAGCCAGAAATATCCGATTCATTTGTTTAGAATGGATCTCAGAACTAAAAATACACTTTCACATCTGCAAATTACTAAATTGAAATCTCTAACTTAAAGTTACTTCTCACACACACACACACACACACACACACACACGGTAAGTAGACATGTACTGTGGTTTCTGTGGTGACCGTCATCTAGCTCCCACAGACAGCCAGTTAACTCACAACCCGGAAAACAAACTGTGATGCATTTGTGTCGTGCAAGACAGACAGCACAGGATAAGAGCTGTTGGATATGGTTTGCTGTCATTGTGTAAGCTTTTAGAGTACCAGAGGATACAATTCTAATTCCCTCTGTGGTGTTTGGACTAATTAGTGAAGTTTTACCAGGTATTTGTCTTCCTCTCTTCTTTTATTGTTCTCACTGTGGACATTTGTAGATTAAGTTTGTGGTGAGTGGTTGAATGCGAACAACTGCAGCATGACTTGAATTATCTATGTTAAATGATAAATAGATTCTTTTGGGGAGCTATTTCAAATCACAGAAGTATAATGGGTGGTTTCTGTGAAATTATACCCAGATCTTTTGCTGTATGGTATTATGGCAAGTTCAGTGTTTGATATTGTGTGTCTGTGATATTCCCTCTGTCTCTCTTATGAAGCTTTGTCACTTTACAAATAAGGAACTTAAGTATGCAGAGGAAGTTAGGCCATAATGGCAACTATTTCTCAATACCCTTCATGTCACTGGTCATTTAGGTTGAGACATTGCATTGTGCTTGACACTGCTAAAAAGCTATGTTTATTTTTTTTTTTTTAATTTGATACTGCAAAGAAGCTTTTAATCGTCAATACTTTTAGATAGTGAATGAGTATGTGTGATACGCTGAATTGCTGACAGTGGCAATTGTGACACTAGCTGTGAGTCAGTGCTGTTCATGACCAGTAACTTTTTAAGTTTTCAACCTTTTTTCAGACAGATTTATTTCCATAGAAGGAGTATTTGTGCTTTTTCTACTCACTTTTTTCACTCTGAAAAAAATTGAGAAACATTGTCTGTGCTGTTTGCCCATGACATCACTTCCTCTTGTCATGTTCGGGCAAAGACTTGATGATCATTTTCTGCCCATTTATCTGTGGGAAGTAATACTGTCAACCTACGCATCTGCGAATAAGGTGTATCTTTTGGTTTCTTTCAACAGGCTGCCTTCCCCATATCAGTGCCCCCTTCTATGGCTGCTGATGACTACAACCCTGTAAGTGTTTCTTCCTTTTTTGTGTCTGACACAGGCAGAGGTTGCCTTGTTCTCGCCATCAATAAAATAGAAAACCTGCTGTCCGTTTTGATGGGGAAATAACTTCTGCTTCTCCTATTTTATGGTGACACTTAAGTATTTATAGCAATAAGAATTTATAATCCACCGGTTGCTTAGCTGGTTATTGTCTAGTTTGGTGTCTCTTAGGGTTTTACTTTATTATTTATTTATTTGAAAGTTAAGAGAAAAGTAGAATAGAGAGCAACAAAGCAAAAGCCAATAAAGTTACAGAGGAGGATGTTAGAGAGCAGCGTGGGGGTGTGTTAATGTGGAGAGAGAGAGAGAAAATGCATGTGACACTATGTGAGAAACAGGATGTTTCAGACAGCCTCTTCTTCTTAGCTGTGGGGTCTGGAGAAAAATATTGTGTTCCTCTCCTCTACTGCCGCTGACCTAACGTTTGCGTCCTCTGCTCTCCTCCAAAAAGGTCTCCCTCCGACACAAATCCAAGAAGACGACTCGAGGAGGTAAGTTGTCACCGTTAAACTCTCATCACGTTGTCTCTGTGTGTGCCCTCAACTGTAATTTGGACCCTCTGTGGGCGTGTGAGAAGTGGCAGGGCAATTGGTGTGTGCAGAGGGCTTTAGACTTCAGTTCTTCCCCATTTTGTCTCTCTGTGCCTTGGATTCTTCTTAGAAGCCAACTCCAGTGTTGTTTCATGCTGTTATCAATAATAATTACGCTAGTCTAATTCATAACTGGAACAGGTAGGCTGAATGTGGAATAGCACCTTTGAAATGTGGATGCTGTGTGGGTTTGTTCAGTGTTATTTTTAGAATTAATTTGGTTATTGACACTGGAAAAGTTTTTGCTGATCGTGTTAGGATTTTAGACTCTTCTTGTTTCCTTTAATGCTATACTTTTGCTTCTCTGTGGACAAAGGGGAGGAGGACTCAGTGCATTTGTGTGCATGTGTTTTCTGTGCACAGGCAATGGTACGATGAGCAGAAGACGAATCTCGGTCAAAGAGCTGGGTCAACCAGACCACCAGGGCTGGCTGTACAGAAAGAAAGAGAGCAAAGGCTTCCTGGGTATCAAATGGAAGAAGTTCTGGTTTGTGCTAAAGAAGACGGCTCTCTACTGGTACAACAACCAGCTGGTGAGTATTTCATCAGAACGCATTTATGATAGACACGTGTCCAACTGCTGTCAAGGCTCCTCACTGTTGGCAAACCCTGAGCTACACAGAATTACTCAAAAGAAATGCCAAACAAGGAAAGTCCTCTTTCTGATTTGCTCACTTGTGCACATTCTCAAACTCTCTGTCTCTCTTAAATTCACATTTGCTTAATTGGTACTGGTTGACACATTACATTGAAGTATATCATAATCAAAGTGTTATTCCACTGGTATTCACGTAGAATGTAGGTTTTACCTCAGGCTGTGTTATGCTCTGACGTATTCTGCCTCCCTCTCTCTTGGCTGTGCTTTAAGAAAATAAGGCTGCAATATTCTTTTTTTTTCAAATTCAAAACACATTTTAATATTTCTGTTAATGTCAACAAATCCTATGAAAAGGCCATAACAAACAGTGCCTTTGTCTGGTCTCTCAATACTTTTGATCTGTCTGTGGCTCAAAAAACAGATCTTGACAATATACTTATTTTGTTGTTTTAGGAGACATTTCAGACAGGAGTAAATGTATGCAAGAGCATTTCTAAGAGACTATCTTTAGCAGCAGATGTGGTGTGCGTTCATACTATTTTTGTAATCGTTTTTGGAAAACAATAGGGTATTGCAATTAAAAAAAAAAAACAGGTTTAAACTGTTTAGATAGTGTTTAGCTCAGTAACTCTTGTCACAATGGTTATAATTCACTTCTGTTTGACGTAATCAATGAAACGCATTTAAACCAAATACGTCATGTTGTTGACTGTGATTTGCTTTTATTATTATTAAAAAATAGTGGAAAGGGAGATATTTCTAAATGTGTTTCTCCTATACAAGGTTCTGAAAGAAAGATAAAAAGAAAATGTGGTTTAAAAAAAATTTAATAAACAATATCAATAAATAATATGTTCAAAATGAAAATCAGGACAGTTTGTCATAGTGCATTGTATTTACATACATGAAGTACTGCCGTGAAACATTTGCACCTTTTTAAGGTGCAAATGTTTTCAAAACAATCAAAGAACTGTGGACCCAGATCCATCCATTTGTAATCCATCCATTCTTAGTACTTCTTAAGAAAATTTGTTTTTGCATTACAGTAGATATTTTTGCGAAACAGAATAAAAACCAAATTACACTGAATCTTAAAACAGCAGTAATCTTTTAACACTTACTGAGTCACCGAAGGACTGTGTGAGGCATCCGGGGCTGCTGATGAGTCATACTTGTTTCTGCCACAGCTGTCTCCCTGCCAGCCGGTCACTGCAGGAACCGGCAAGCGGTGTCATTGTGTTTCCTGTATGCAACTCTGATACATGCATAAATATAACTGATGAGCTTGATTTACTGGCACGATGAACTCAATCAGATCCACTCTCATGTCACCCTCGCTTGGCAGGACAAAATAGAAGAAGTAGCCTTCTGCAATACAACTGTAGGTGTCATTGTCAGGAAGTGGTTCCTTTTGTTTGTAACGCTCACTGGTGTTTAATCTGTGCGTTGCAGGCAGAAAAGGCTGAAGGCTACATTGACCTCGCCAACTTCATGATCGACAGAGCCATAGAGTGCAAGAAGAAACAGTAAGCTCATAGTTTAGTTTCTGGTTCATCTCAATCAGATAATCAGATAATATCTATTGTGGGACCTGAATGACATAGAAAGTGCTCCCAAACACCATGAAGCGTATAGTCTCGAAACAATCTAAAAAATGGTCAATAATGTAGAATAAATATAGACTTTAATTCAAAGTTTACATACATTCCAGAAATTCCAAACTTTTTCTCATTCTGTCTTAACGGCTTTCCGTTTACTTTTCCTCATGCAGTGCGTTCAAAGCGTGCCACCCACACGTCATGATGTTTTATTTTGCTGCTGAGAGCCACGAGGAGATGAACTTGTAAGTCACCCTAAAATACAACATTGTATGTATTTCTCGAAGGGTATTTTTTTGAAAAAGTATTGTCTCGTTTTGTCAAATGCTGTTGAGTTGAAGCTTCTTTTTCTCTTTCAGATGGTTGAATAAGCTTGGACTAGCCGCCATTCAATATGCGCCAACAGAACGAAGCACTGCCGTTGGTGAGCATTCATGTCAATCAGAAATGTATTACTATAATTAAGAAAAGCAGCCTTGTTCTAAGCTTGACAAAAATGCTTTTTTTAATTGAATCTGATTGGTTGTGGAATGATTTCATGAGAGTTCACTTTCTCTGCTTAGATTAATTCTAAACTTAAATATCGTATATTGTGTGTGTGTGTGTGTGTGTGTGTGTGTGTGTGATGCGTGATGCGTGATGCAGAGTGTTATAGTGAAGCCAGTGACCATGAAGAAGCTGAAAGCACAGAGATTCCCCCTCCACCATACTGTGAACAAACCCTGCGGGACTCCGTGGATGCGTCCAGTCCACCTGGAAGCACACATCAGGTCAGTTATGTCCCTTCTACAAACAGTTGACACCATCAGTCACATCTATGTTTATTCTTGTGGAGCTGGTCATTTTGTTTTAAAATGTACAAGATTTCTTTCCACATGTAATAAAACTGCCGTATTCGACTGAACAAAAGCCTTTTTTAATTTATGGTGCAGTATTATGTCTGACGATAGTGTCTCTTTCAGGGTACCCTTCCTCCCCCCTACTCCGCCGCGGTCCCCAGCGAAGCCAACGGTTCGCTCTCGTCTCCCGTCAGTACGATGACATCACAGAGCTCCACCTCCTCGCTCGCCAAGCACCGGCAGTCCTGGTTGGACCTGGTCTCGCAGGCATCCCCTCCCACCGGGGAAACGGCAATGGTGTGCTCAGTTCAAGTACACTCACATCGACCTCCGCAGGAGGAAACGCAAGAAGAGGATGACTCCCAGGTGTCAGAGGGATCGCTTCACCCGGACCCTCCTGAAGCGGGATCCAGTGAGAATAGCCCTGCTGCGGAGGAGGAGTCACAGGAGGTTGTTTCAGGTGCTGAAAAAGAAGGTGAGATGTTATTTGTACTCCTTTTTTGATTTGGTTTTGTGACTTTTATGCTTTAAAAACTTTAAGACAGTTGGTTTTGTTTTTGATCAAATTTTAAATAAAGAAGATCACATATACTAATATCTTCTGTATCATTTCCATTTGTAAGGAAACATGATAGCAGAGAGCATTTCCTGTTTTTCAAAACTTTGAAAAAACTTTCACATCTTTGCTCAAAGGAAGATATGTCAGTTAATGTATTTGCTGGCACATTTTATTATATGTAATATATTTTGTACCATATCCCCTTTTTTCTGTGATCTATCTGTGTTTTGTTAAGCAGTGTTGTTATACCTTTTGATCAGGCACCAATGCATGTTCCTGTCTCTGTGACTTGAAGAACCTTTCATCCCTGCAGAACATGTACTCAATGAAATCTTTGATGTGTATGGTGATGATACAATGTTACCTAATCTTGTTGCAGAGGGTCATGGGAACAGTTCAGATGAGATGGAGAAGCTGTATATTCGTCTAAAAGAGGCCAGCCTCTCGCCACTAGGAGATCGTAAACCATCCACAAAAAGGGAATTCAGAGCCTCCTTCATAAAACGCTGTAAAAACAACACTGTCAATGATAAATTGCACCTTATTAGGACTCTCAACAGCACATTAAAGGTACATATTTAGTTTTTCCACCTTTTATTTTATACTACACTGTTACAGTACAGCTAGTGTGTGAATTGCACACAGTATGTTGATTCTTTAGATTTGCAATTATTAAATTTTCTCTCTTCTTTTCTGGTGCAGTCAAAGGAGGCAGACCTACAGGCAATAGAGCAGGTGTTGTCGGACCCGGGGCTTACCTCTGGCAAGTTCAGGGAGTGGAAGGGGGCCAATGGACCATTGGTGCAGGATATCCGTATTAAACAGGACCAGCAGGTGGCATCAAAGGCCACAAAAGCTGCAGCATCAGTCATTGCTGCTCCAGTGGTCGAGACCAGTTTATAAAGACTCCTCATGACTGGTGTCTGTACTTGGAGGACTTAACATTTACATACTTTGGACACACCCACTGCAGTTTTCAATTGAGACTACTGTTCGATATCAGAGGACTTAAGTGCTATTCAGCAAGTAACTGGATCAATGAAGAAGAGTGTTTTTAGTTCCTAAATGGAGATGATGCGGACATTATATGATTAGCAGGTCACATTAAAATGTGAAATATCTTAGTATTACTTTTACTGTTTGTTTTGTAAGATCCCATTTTACAGGTGATTGTTTTATGTTGTAATTTTATATATCTGGAAAATTGTTTTAATATTTGGAATGATGGAGTATGTTGTAATAATTGATCCATTGTTCTTTGCATGGAAACATTTGTGTTTACAGTAGTTTCAATCTACTTTGATTTAATCAGTGAACACATTTGAACTGTTTTCAGTCAATTATTGTTGCCATGCACTATCGCTGCCTGTCACACATGGTTTTTACAACAACTGTTTTGAATGATTGGCGTGTTTGTTGGCTTAAGTAATTATATCATCATGCGTCATACTACATCATTAAGACTTTGAAAACTGAACACCAGGGCCTGCACTAACTAAATAAACATTGGTCACAAGTCATGATAATTTCAGATTTAAATTTCAAGTGTCAAAGCATTGTTACTGCAATGTAATTTAAAGCCAAGACATAAGAAATCACCTCAGTTTCAGTAAATAATGCTATGTAATTATGTATTCTACTTAACCAAAGCATACTATTTTTAGATGATGAATTCCAACCATAATGCAAACATGCTTTGGATTTTATTTGACCACAAGCACTGACTGTAACAGACAACTTAATTTATATTTTATTGCAAATGTGAAAAATACTTTATTATTAAACAATGGTATGTCGTTTATTGGCCCTAAGGCAGGATGTAGCAGTATTTGTTTGCATTTATACACAGGCTGCATGATGAATAATTTTCAGGAGAAACATTTAATATTTTTCTTGAAGTCTGACCACCCCAGGCCATTACAAACAAGTTCAACAGACCCAACCATGTACCAGTTACACATAAGCAGATAATTAGGAGGACATTGAGATACAGACATCAGGCATAATGTGACTGTGCAGCCTGGAGCACAGCCACAGCTCCAGAAAGCAACATGTTTTGGAATGGCCAGCAGAGTCATCTGACATCAACACCTACTTGTAGGGGCTCAACCAAGCTCCAGGCACTAAGATGTTTTTCTTTCTGAATTATGTTTCAACTGTTATATTTGAACTCGGTGTAAATAGTTGTACATGGATGTGTAATGTTAATTCTCTTTTATATCGATTCTGGTATGAAAGTCAGTGTGTTTGTTTTTAAACAGGGAAATAAAGTGTTTTCACAATAATGAACATTTTCCACTTTATTGATGTGGTCAATGTCACCAAAGATGAATACCGGTAAGTGTTTGTGTATTGAGAAGACGTACTACTTGTAGTGTCCCGAAACTGACGCTAGAAGTCGTCGGTCTCTGCAGATTTCCTATTGAGGTTATGCGCCATATTGGCAGTCTCCTCCATCTCACTAAACGTCGAGCATGCATGTCTCTAACCGGTTATTGAGGAGATATCTGTAAATATTTACAGTCAACTGCGAGCAAAACTATGGAGGCCGTCAAAGCCTTTAACAATGAGGTTTGTTTGAAACCCTTGCACAATTCTGAACACACTGATAGTAGAAAATGTTGTCTTATTCACATTTGCGGTAGCTAGTATGCTAACTTTAGCATCAAGTAGCAGGAGAGGAGGGTAGTCTTACACAAGGCCGCTGTATGCACAACAATACAGCGACACCGTTTAATTATTCTGGGTCTAATTCACGTTGACTGTACTGACTATAGCTGTTGAGATATTGTTTATTAACACATCTCGTGTTTGGTTTCTAGTCTATGAGCAAATATTTTCCACAGACTGATGCTTACGGTAACTAACTAGCTAGCTAACGTTAGATGGCTACAAGTTAGCAAAACCGCCTCTGTTGCGAGATAACTTGGTGAGCTAATGCTAGCCATCTAGCTAATATGGACGTGGGTTAAATACTTCGTAATCACTGCCTTTTTGCCAAATAATTATTTCCATGCAATTCTGGCCGAATTAGCGTTTGCTTTCTAGTGTAACGTAACTGTTGCACAGAATATAGCTAAACTGACGTTACTTGAGATAAGCTAGTACTATTGCACAGTTGGCTTCATAGCCAACGTTAGGTTAACTGTTCAAAGCTAGTCGCGCTAGCGCACCCATTTGTCGGCATTGACAAACGTTATTTTGCCAAAAGACTGTAACGTTCATTCAAGCACTAACAATCGGTCCGGCGATTCGCCGCAGGCTTGTGCAACGGTGGGAGGATCACTTAAATTCGTGTGACGTCCTGTTGTACCCCAATGTAGCACAAGTAACTTATAATTTCACAATTAATGTTTTCCGTCGGATCAGTTGAAGGCAGCTTCATTTCACGGAGAAAGAAGCAAGATCAGCGACTTTGCTTTGTGCTGGAGCTTGTTGCAGGAAACAATCAGCTGTTACACAAACGCATTGGCAGTGAAGTGCCTGTATGTCGTATACTCTCTTATATCTCTTATTATACTCTCTTTTAGCAGCTATAGAGACAGGGATGTTTACTGTTAACTGTATGGGACTCTCACACTGCCTCGAAACGGACTGCCAAGTCTGATTGCCTGTTACGTTATTGGCCACCGCAGCGTGACGTCAGGTTGCATTTGATTCTAGCTTGCAGACTAGAGGCATGATGCTTTGGACTACTGCTTGTTCCTATAACTGTTAGTCGTGTAAAGACTATTAACAGAATGTTTTACTAGTAACATGTAATGACAAAATATGTTCTCTGTTCTTATTTAATTTTTCAGCTGTACTCATTGAACGAGTACAAGCCGCCAATCTCCAAGGCCAAGATGACCCAGATTACCAAGTCTGGAATCAAAGCTATAAAAGTAAGTATGCAGTGTTAAAGGATGAGGCAGGTAATGGGGAATAAAGAAATGCTCTCAAAGTTGTGTTAAGACAAATATATGTGCAATAACCATCCAGCTATGGCCATTATCTTTCTAGTTTTCATATTTAAATCTAGGTAAAATGACTCAAAAGAAAAAGCAGGTTCATAACTGTTTTTCAGTATGTAGTAAGATGTTAAAGGCATCCATTTCTGTTGAGTAATAAATGAGAAGACAGTAAGCAAAATGTTAAACAGATACTGCCATTTTATTCCCAACAAAGATCCCATTTAAGCCACAAACTGCATTATCATATGTCACAAGGTTTTTTAAACAATGTTCAAATACCATCTAAATACTACCTTAGAAGGGCCAATTTGTGGTTGATGAAATACAAAATACTAAACTCAAGCTAACATGGAAGCAAAGATAAAAATGCAAATGTAGACTCTGTGGGGTGATATCAATTATACAACACTAAAATTATTATGCTAGTGGTGGTATGCCCTCATAGTACTTTACAAGCTGCAGATCTCCTTATCGCAAAGATTTGATACATTACAAATCTATGTCAGCTCAGATAAACTCATCCATATAACCGAGTGCATTGTTTTTGACATAATTTTATTCTTGGAAATACTTGTGTACAATATCTAGAAAATAATTCAGTTTTTTAAATAATGCAGCCTCGTAGGAGACTTTAAAGGGCTTGTATAAGCGTATCAAGTTTTGATGAGTATTTCCTTTTCACAAATACAGCACCAGTCAAACGTTTGGACACGCTTTCTCATTCACTGTTTGCATAACCTAAAAGTAGTACAAATGCATAAATTGTTCTTCAAGTACCTCTTTGTTTTATGTGAAACCTGTCAACAGAAACTCATGTCACACCGGCATTTAGATGGTAGGTTTACAAGTACGGCAGGTAGTGAGAAAGTGTTGTTGGGTTAGTGGAAGGAGTTTAGATCAGAGACTAAACAAGCAAGGAAGCCAGACATGTTAGCATGATAAATATTAGTTTATGTACTAATGTACTATCTTTTTATCAATACCCAATTTCCATATCGGACACACATAATATGATAGGGCTGCTCGATTATGGAGACAATCATAGGCACGATTATTTTTGTACATTTTTAAGATCAGGATTATTTAACACAATTACTCGTTGACTTTGAAAACCTCATGCATTTATTGAACTTTACAGTGGATTTTCTAGAACTTTAAATATAATTCAATTGAAAAACAGAAAAAAAGTCAAAAAGAGAAAGAAAATGAGAAATAATATATAATGCAAGACAATAAGTGCATCATTGTGAAACTGAATGCGACACAATAGTTTTATCTCAATTATCTTGTTTTCATAATCGTTTTTTTTTTTTTTCTTCTTCAGACCAACTAGATCTCTGAGCCGCAAGGCAAATACTTTTTACTGTATTTCCGTGGTTAGTGGGCAGTGCGCAAGACAAGCACATGAATGCTGAGGTTGAGTAAAATTTCATGGTAAACCAATCAGAGGTAGAGTTGGGCGGGTGTTTGAAAGCACGCGTAGTCTGACACACAATGGACAACACTAGCGAATCAGTCAATGAGAGACAGGTATGGCAAGGCCTAATGAGGGCCAATAAATATAAAGTTCCAAAACATCTATTATTTATATTGACCCACTATATAAAAAATGATATCTACATAGATGGCATTTGATTGTAAGCTTGTCTCACTGTGTCCCAGAGCAACATTGAAATACTTTAGATTTGTGTACATTGTTTCTGTTAATAATGTATTAAGTGTCCATTTCAATATAATATTTAGATAATCATAAATAATTGAACATGAACATGTGTTTTAAGTTCCGTTAAAGAGGGGTAGAGGTGGGGACACATTTGAGCATTTAAAAATGTACTTGAAAGTAATCAAATAGATACTTTCTGAAGTAACTAGTTACTTTTATAATTTGTAACTGAGTAAATAATTTAGTTTGAAAGAACTAGTCACTGTAACTAATTACTTCTAAAAGAAACTTGCCTAACACTTCGTATCAAGGCATCATGATGCAGGTGAAGGCTTGGCTCACTCTGCAAAGCCTGGCATATTCACATGCACGTTGGAAGATCTAACATTTGGCACTTAAACCTGAAAACAAGCAGCTAAATGGATTTCAGCCACCAATAGAGGTGTGAATATTCACTAATCTCAAGGTTTGATTCTGATGATCATGTCTTTGATTTGATATCTCGATGCGTCAAATACATTTTTCTATTAAAGCCATATAGGATATTTAACTTGACAAGCTTGCATTGTTAAGTGCAATGCCCAAGCTGCAATATTAACTTTAGACTGGAATGATAAGGTGTTTGGGTTAATTTTTTTAAGGTACCTACCACAAAGGTTTACCTGTTTTGGATTGGTCATATAGGGCTGTATTAAAATAACAGACCCCAGACTCTTTAACAAAAAGGTATTGTTTACTGAACGATAACTTAAATGTTCTAAACCACTGCTGTTAGACAAGAAAAGTGCCGGAGTGTACACATCTTCAGGGTTGTTACTCCACTTAGATCTTTTCCTAGCTAACTATTGTAGTTTCTCAGTGTTTTATTTCCTTTCTCGATTTGCAATTCTCTCCACTCTTCTCCTAATTTCTCCGCTATTTATTTTGCTCTGGCACGTATGCAAATTGTGACGAATGACATCAGGTAAATGAGACTAGAGTCTATCATAGGTCTAGATGAAACGGGTTAGGCTACTGAGAATGTTATTTTTCATATGAATGTTTATGACACGGCCGGAAAATGAACAAGCGACATAATTAATCGATAATGGTCGGCCACTGCATCGATACAGCATTGTCCATTACCGCATCACAATGCATTGATTATTTGATAAAAATAAACACCTCTAGCCATCAGTCATTTTGTTATTTACACCTGTGCTTTTCCTACTGTGACATTTTCCTACTGTGACATGTTAAATCTCAGTGCTTCTTTCTAATGTTTGAACAAATTGTTTTGAAGGAGTTTGACGTGAGCTACTGCTCTGACTGAAAGCCATGTTAGAAGCTCAATGATATGTTAGAGCTGATTGGTGGATTTCATAGTTTATGAGTATTTTAACTACGTGTCTACAGAGCAGCAGCTTCAGTCCTCTGCCAGTGTATACATTGGACACACTCAGTCACTGATGTGTGGTCACCCATGTTTTGGTAGCACTCTGTAGTTGCGCTAGTAAAATAGTAGAAGCTGGACTTAGAAGACCCTCGGGGTCATGGATACGCATATAAATCGAGTCTTTATATGACCTGTGTGGACAGCTGCTGAAACGCGCCTTTTGTAGACAGCCTTACCATCATTGGCTGCTTCTTATATAATAACAAATTGGAAAAACCCAGTCATCAGATTACGGTTTGAATGTTGTGTTAATGAGTATTTAATAATATTTTAAAGATCCTAACAATGTAGTTGCTAGTCAATGGTCTGCCCTCTTGACTCTAGCTAATGGTCTTGTTGAAAATGCTACCCAACTGAGGAACAAATTTTTGTTCTTAGACCAACGATTAAACCAAAAAACCCAAAAGCGCTACTATTCTTTTAATATTTGTCCAAGGGTCACCTGTCAAAGGTAGATTTTGATATTTTGGTTGCTTCACCTTTTATTTCCTGTTTAAAATACTCAGTAGTTAACCCAGAAGTGTGAGACACAAATTACCTGGAGTCAGTAACTCCACACACCAATGTATGAGCCATAATGTGATCATTTGTTGGCACATAGAAACATTTTAATGCCCAACATTGTTTGACAGGTTTTTCCTAAACAGTGACATAACTAGGATGTGTTTAAAAGGATAGTGATTTTTAATAGAGGCCCACATCATAAGATCTTCTAATATTGCACTCACCTGCAATAAAAACTCTTCTTGAAATCCTGCTTCCTTTTTATTTAGTTTTATATATGTGATTTTTAAAAGATTACTGTCAAGTTTTCCTTTTTAAATCAAGATTTGTCTCTATTTTGCCAATAAGACACTTTCTGTAATTTATCTCCTATGCTGACACTACATTACACTACTGGCTGGTTTCCTTAGACCTGGGCCTGTTAAAAGCCTATCAGACAAAAGGCTGATCAACAAACACTGACCAAGTCCCTATGACCATCCGTGGTTATCGTTCACCTCACATGCAACACTGCTTAGCATTTTCTTCTGAGATGCTTAAGGAATGCAGGCTGAGAGTGCTTAACAAATATATATTGAATTTTTTTATTAATACTTTATGTGAATTATTATTTATGTGAATTCATTGAAGATTTCAAGGCCTGACAGCACAAGTCCAGCACACCAGTCCTTAACGATAACTCTTATAATTGGTATCCTTGTCCTGTTTTTACTCTTGTTTCTAAAGGAACTGATGTGCTTTTGGTGTTACTGTGCCTTATGTTGCTTGTAAATAACACCCGTTTCCCCTTCCCTCAGCAGCTCTCCCAGCTCCCCCAAAGCACTGAAAGTGAAGCAGGAGGATGGGGTGGAGAGAGTTACAAAGAGATAAGAAAATCCCTAACCAGCTTAGGTAGGAGTATGGGTTGTTTCACAAGGAAGATGGAAGAAGATAATTTTAAAACCTGATTTGCTCGCACACACCCAGACAAGCGGGTTTTTTGCTGTTGCCACCATGGGCTATACTCCCCCTCTGGTTATCATGCATTGGTCAATGTTGGCTTTCAGCTCTGATTGTGTTTAAAGTGCAGTCTTGTTCATTCTTCTTTTGTCTCATGACAAAATTTGTGTTGTGGTCTCATTGATGCACCTTTCTTTCTTGATGTCAGAACATTTCCTGAGTTGCTTCATACGGCATACTGATGGAGCTTGAGCAATCATTAGTTTTGCTTGGGTTTAAATTCAGGAGTTGTGAGGCTGCAAATAAGTTGCCATTGCTGATTTATAAAATGTTGACTTTTGGATCCAAATTCTTTAAAGTGCTGTGCTGCTTCATCACACAGTTTTAGTAATTCAGCATTAATTCTCCACACAATGGATATCACATATACCCACTTTATTTCACATGGCATAGGCTTATGAGGGCAGACTGGTAGATGAGATGTTTGCGGTTTCTTCATGAAGCACACCTTGGGCAGAATTTTTAAGAGTTAGGTAGTTAAGTGAGGGTTGTATGTTTCACAGTGCATAAACCCTGGATGCTTGTTTTGACAGAGTAGCAGTGATGCAGAGTTAATGTCTTCTGCACACACAGTGTGGATATGTTTTTCATATTGGCATATGTTGTGAAAGGACTGGAAGATGTGAAATCTGCTGGTCTGGTTTTGGTATTTAAGACACAATTTCAGGTGCAGAATTAATTATGGCTGTCACAAGAAAAAAAATCCAGTGTGAATGAATGAAAACTTATTAATAATTTGAATGCAACCTATGTAGCCTAATCCTAAAGTATAATGTAGAACTGATGTGGTTCCTGTTCACTAACTATGCCTCCACTGCATAACATTAGTGACAAGTAGGGCTGGGTGATAAACCGATTTTATCGATTAACTCGAATGTTTATGTCAAAACGTTGATTTGTTTAAATGAAAATGAGTTTTCTTGCCACGGAGTACCATGCGGAGCCCCGGAGTCGGTGTTGAGGAACCCTCTACTAAATGCCACTGATACGACCAAGCTGAGACGGAGGTCTTTAGAAGCTTAAGCAACTAGCAGTCGCTGCTCTCTAGCACAGAGCTCCTCTTCAACGTTTTTTTTACCGCTAGTTACTACGAAGGAGCTTGCTCCAGGTATTCTACATTCTTAAGAAAATGGACAGGTGAAAATAGGAGCAAGGTAGTACGACTAAAATCAAAGTGATTTGAACTTTTTTTGCGAGAAACGAGAAGTAAATTACCTGTATGTGTAAAAACAGCAAAACAACGGTAGGAACACTCAAACCAATTTATATTTCCACAAAATTGGCATGAATAATGGTGTGTGTGTGTGTGTGTGTGTGTGTGTGTGTGTGTGTGTGTGTGTGTGTGTGTGTGTGTGTGTGTGTGTGCGTGTGCGTGTGCGTGTGCATGCGTTAAACATTTCTCCAAAGTTGTGCTTTAAACAAACCCTTTTAATTTAATAACAATATGCCGCACATGCTGTTGCACAGCACTGTTACCATGTGTCCGTGAAAATCCTGATGTTGCAGTCCAAAATACATTTACGAATGGTGATCCGCAGCCGGAGATCATCCATTTTGTTTGCTAAAGACCGTACGTTGGTGAGGAAAATGCTGCGTGATAACCGATTAGGAGTTAGCCATAGCCTAACGTTAGCCATCCTCTCTTCATCCCACTTGTTTACTGTCTCAACCCGGCTTGTGTGCACTTCCGGTTGGTGGAGTTGTGTTGATAGAGGCAGTGCTTTTTTGACCTCGTCACAAATTGACCACATTTTTACTCAGTGTTGTCTCAGACCAAAAGGGAGGATTTTATTTAAACACCACCATTGTGGGATATCACTTAATTGGCTGTGTATTCACTGATTTATTTGCATTTTTACATCAATGCTAATGTCAGTCAACATTTGCTACACACTGCGGTACCTCTCCCTTACAGATGAGTAAAAATGTGACAGCATAGAGCGGAGACTGCTTCTATGGTAGAAAAATACGGGTTGCTGTATAACGATTTACCTCGTAAAACAAATAGTGATTGTGTGAGCGTTGTGAACTCCTCTCTCTCTCTGGCTTGCTCATCACAGTTTCTTTCCCACACTGGATGTTAGATTTCCATGGAATTTTAATCACTTTAGATATGATTGCTATTTCAATGTTAAAAAAGACGGAAGGAGAGCCTGTCAAAGGCAGAGGCAATAATACAGTACATTGACAATATTTTTTACATTTGTTAAGCACCCTTCAATTAAGATGTGACTGTGAACTAAAATCAGACAGCAGATTGTAGTTTCTGTATTTATTAGCAAAGCATTTATCAGTAATACAGTTGAAATGAGGGAAATGTGGAAAAAGGTTGATTAAAGGTTTGCGCCCCAAGTTTTCTGCCTGTGTGACATTTGCATTGGGCTCGTTTTCTGTGAATGTTGTGGCAACGCAGTAACGTTAAGGCAGAATTAGCAAGCTAACATTGACCAACTAACTGGCTGGCTCGTCCGTGCTTTTATGCTGCATCGCTTACAGAGAATGAGCTGTACAGCGGGCTGGGTTTAACGTTTAGCGGTCCGCTGACCCGCTGCTGCCGTGTCTAACGTTAGCCATCCGCTGACCCTGATTGTGAGGAAAAATTAATTTTTTTCAAATTGGTAACATAGACGTATGAGTGGGACATAACGTGAAGTAACATGGCATTTTATTTTAAGTTTTAATCAGTAAATTTCATTTCCACTTGCCCTGTTTAGAAGTCGTGAATGTACAGATCACAGCGACTTAATACGATAGTGTCTTTCTTCTATTTAAAATATACTGATGGCCTCTGGTGGCATGTCTGGAGGGGTATTTATGCATGTTAGAGCTAAATGTCAGTTGACTATACAAACAATTAGGAATGTTCAATTAGTTAATGTTTCTAACAAAAGCCAGGATTGATGCTCCCCTCAACTTTCAACCAGGAGAGATTGACATGCATGTTGCACCTGACCAAATATACCATTAGTCTAGATGTGACAAAACTAGAGTCTGCAGCACTTGTTTGACAAGGCGTGGTGTTAGAAAAGCAGATCACCTTTTTATAACAGATATATTCTTTCCCATTCTTACAACAAGAGAATATGCCCAGTCCACAACAGTTTACAATCTACAATAACGCCAAGAAGTTTTGTTTTCTCTGCTTACTCTACAACTACATTATTCAGTATCAAATTCAGCTGAGGTCTAGAGCTCAAGGAATAATTTGTACCAAATACAATGCTTTTAGACTTTGACATGTTTAAAAATAATTTGTTGCTAGTAACTCATTCTAGTGCTATCCGCAACTCGTTGTAGGGTTGCAGTTATTTAATTATTGTAGGATTGTAGGTGCACACATGTATGTACACCTGGGCTTTTTTTAAAGCAAGTGGAAGATTATATATCATATCAAAATAGTAAAGGGCCACGCAAACTTCCTTGTGGAATTCCACACTCTAAATGTTTAATTTAAGCTAATTACCATACATTATCAAATTGTGGCTAGAGCCTTTATTGAGCTCAACTGAAGAGAGAATCTGGATTCTTATTATAGGCCTTAATTTCCTCTTTTATAAAGATGTTAGATTAGATTTTAAGAACAAATCTCTCCTTGTTCTGATGCACTATACATTTCATAACAACCATCATTACAAAGTCCTATTTGTAATTAATTTTTTGACTCGGTGCTTGCCAGTGTGACTGCGAGCCTTTTCAAGATTTACTTGCCAAACAGAAAATCTACCGGCATTTGGTGCTTGGCAGGTGTTAATTTTGGAACTTGCCTATAAGTCTGTAACTGATCCATAATTAGTTGAAACTAACCTAAATGTAGGTTCTATGTGCTGTACGTTTAAAAGGTAGTGTTACTCAACTCAAAAACATTTTTAACAATTATAAAATGCAGTTTTTTTTCTGATTTGTTTCCAGATGTACTTTATTTGTTCCTGAGTTATACCATGCAAAGACAGTTATAATATGTACCAGCAGCAGTATTATGGTATCAGCTGTCAACAGGGATGAGGGCATCCTGTTCCTTTGTTGTAGTGTATTTGTTGGAAAAAACTTTAAAAGCCATGTGACTTTTATTGACTAAATACATGAGGGTAATTATTGATGATTTATGGGGTATTTCACATTCTCTGTTTGAAAATGTAATAAATGGAGCTCTCAAGACACACTAAAATAGATCCAAAGAATTTGATGTTCTGTGCATCCAAAAGTAGTGCATCATGCACAAGGTTTAAGACATACAGTAAACAAGATCCTCTCACTGCAAGGACAG
Organism: Percina caprodes; assembly: GCA_013375575.1. Lineage (NCBI taxonomy): Eukaryota > Metazoa > Chordata > Actinopteri > Perciformes > Percidae > Percina > Percina caprodes. The sequence goes on along the minus strand of JABXJD010000188.1, from coordinate 549,236 downwards.
CTCCGAGTATGCTGTCAGTAATAGAAAGTGAAGCAGTAAATGGAGGGAAAGTGCAAATGACCAAATGATTATGTACCAGAGTCATTCAAAGTAAATACATTTATTTTAAAAATGCTGCAAAAACATTTTCTCTAGAGTTTTCCAATTTTATATTTGTATCATTTTCACCCAATTTAAATATTTAAGATGAACAGCAAAGATTTCCTATATTCTTGAAAAAAAGCCCTTAAAAATAATTGTTGCTTTTGTCCTTAATATAATAGGAACATAAAGGAGCTGCGTTTCCATTGTACATCCCCACAGGTGTTCACCCTTATTTAGATTGATAAGACCTTTTCTCAGACTGCTGTATTGTCAGCATTGTATTGTATTTTTTTTCTGTCTTTCCTGTTATCGAGGCACAAATTGACCCGACTATTTCACTTTGTGGAGAGTTCAGTCTGACATGCAAAATCACACAACTCTCCAATGGCCAGCCAGTTTTGGGGGGGGGTCGAAGTTGGTTGGGATTTATGTCATTTAGAAAATATTGATAGGCCTTCTTTATAAAGGAAATTTTGTCATGTCACTGTAGAAAAAACATAGTAGTAAATAATGAAATGAATGATGGCTCAAATCCATTTAGCTGCTTCGTTTACAGGGACCTGGAGTCGTGCATGCTGGCTCACTTTTATATCGGCACACTTACGTAGAACAAAGACATTGTTAATGTTATAAGTAACACATTTTCCTTCTGTGACGAGTCAAAATGTCTGCTATAAAAAAAGGCCTGTTTTGTCTTTGATCATATGATTGCTCAGCAACATAGTACAGGGAACAGTGAGAGAGGGATGCTGCGTTGCTGCAGTGAGTGACAATGGGCCAAAGGGCAATGATAGAGGTTAATAACAAAGATGTGGTACAAAGCGGTATAATTTCCAACATTGTGAACTGCTGTAGAGACCCCACTTGCCAGGCTAGTTCATGCAATTAATGCCAACAATCCTACTCAAGCCGTTCTATCCACCTAATTTCACCACTCCAACCAAGTATCTTGAGCACGTACAATGTTAGAGCATGATGTCTGGGTACATTGCATAATTCTCAGCCTAGTACCACACATCTTTCGCCAAGGCATAGGCCTATTCAACCAGCATAACTTAAAACATTCACAATTTGGAAAAATAGTTTGGTTAAAATTTTGAAAATGGACATAATGTATTTGAACATGCTTGTCATTTGTTTATGGTCCAATAGTCATATGTTTTGTCACAATATAGCAAGGTTTCATGGCCAAGTCCTTAAAGCCCATCTCAGTTGGAAAATAAATGTATGTGTGGCCCTCAGAGCCCTTAGACACCTATAATACACCCACACAATGTTTTTTTTTACAACCACACAGATGTTTTTTTTTTAACTTATTTTGCATAATTAAAATATCTTCTAAAGGCTCTTTTCCTATACACATTCAAAGGTCAAGTATTATTCGTTGCGCTGTTGAGGTTACAAAAAGCTGTTGCACTTCATTACGATTTTGGTTTCCCACGATCAAATTTGTGTGATCGAGTGATATTGTAAATGCGTCAATGCGTTCATAGAACGCTCCTTTTTTTTTTGCAAAGCCCATCTACCGCTCCGTAAACCACTGTCTGATCATGTGCCAGTCAGAGTTGTTCCCTGCACCGCACTGCTTAGTTTCTAGATGTAGACAGTCACAGAGGATGGAGTAACGGGAGGAAAATTCCACAACAGATAGGAGTCGGTCACAAGGTTTACCAGTAAACATACGTTTCTGTGTTGTTTTTCAGACAACAGCAGTGACCAGTGCTAGTCAGTGTCTGTTAGCTCACATTTTTCCTCTAGGTCGCACCGGTGCACCTAATGTCTTCACATCCGCTGCCTCTCCACAAACGAAGCGATGTCGATATAGTTTAATGTTGCTTTACATGACCCATTTCTTCTGTAAAGCCGTGCTTCCGTTTATATCTCTCCTCTTACTCTCTGCGCAGCCCCGCCCCATTAACTCACACACTGCTCCCCAGCAACAGAGACAGAGAGGCAACAGCGCTGTATCACACTTCTGACATTAGTCCACAGTTTTAATTGTTATTAACACAGCCATGTATTGTTAAGCATAAGAGGCAAACCTGTATATGTACCAGTGTTTCTGCTGGTAACTCTGCTGTTGCGACAGCCACGGCAAAAAACATTGAAGTTATTGAATGCAACAAACTTCAGTTCCTTGTGTAACAGCGTGTGAGACGGAGCCTGCTGGACCTGGGCGAGAGATGTGACCCATGGCCAAAATGTCATAGTTCATAAAAATGCAGCGCAGTGACCATTCAGACAACTCCCATTGCAGAATATGCTAATTTTCATAATTAGTTGAATATACTTAAAAATAAAGCCCAGTTCAGACCAAACATTAGCGATGAGACAAGTTGAAATTTGCAATTTCTTGCAGCGAGATGATCTATAGTGATCTGAAACCTGACCGTTAACACCAATGCGACGAGACAATGTATCATCTCCATAGCAACCCCTATTTTTAACCCCTATTCCTCCGTTTTTTTGTAGCTGAATATATAATTTCTTCCATGTAAATATGAATTTGGATAATGTTAGTGATATTGAGATGCTTGCTACAGTTGCATTTCTAGTGATGAATCAGCGAAAACGCATTTTAGTCATCTGAGTCACAGCTTTGTTCTATCGCCGCTGGGCTCTCTCTCTCTTCAGGCTCTCCGTCTCGCTTGACCGTATGATGTTACCATGCTTTCAAGACGTCGTTGAGGCTCCATCTAAAAGTCGCTATTTTGGCCTGTTCAGACCGCTGCAACTTTTCCCTGCAACGTTCTAAAACAGTTTTGTCTCGTTGCGAATCTTCTGGTCTGAACTACATATTAAGTTTGTATCCTTTGCACACTCAATCAGGCACTGCAATATGCTAGATCAGTTTCCCAGAGACAGGTCCACACTGCAGCAACTAGTGTATGACCATGTGTTTTTCTTATGTAAGAGAGGCATGCCTGTGAACAGTAGGGAACTGTAAGTTTATTTTCACGCAATCTCACAAACAGATTTAATATCAAAACATGATTCTTTATGCACCTCAATTTGATTTCCGTTTCTTTTTTCACTGTATGACCACATTTACAATAATGTTATGATTTAATATATCATCAAGTTTTGTGATACTGAAATGGTGGGATCCAAATTCTACTATTCAGTAAAATAAATAAGCTTTTCCTGACATAAATTACTATATTTGTAATCTTAACTAAATAAATTCAGTGCAGCTGTCATCTTTAAAAAATAAAATAAAAAGGCTTCGCCTCTTGTTACTTCATCAGTCACCATCATTTTATTTTACCTTTTTATTGTGTTAAATGAGCATATATCGTCTCATATCAATTTACTTTTGTTATATCAGCAAATATTGTATCGTCCAAATAATTTTAGTGTGTCATGATCAAACTTGTGTGATTTACTCCCCTATTTAAAATGCTCTCTGTCGAAAAATGTTTATGAAGTTTTTTCCATTTTGGCATTTTGCCCAATATTTTATGTCACATTTTAATTTGTAATGGGGCTTTTCATGATATTGGCAGTGTTTCCTTTATATTATGTTGATGGCGGCCCGCCACGGTAAAATTTCTGCCGCCATGGTATAGGACAGACGCACAACAGGGTTTCCGCTATGTACAGCTCGCACCGCCACTCATTCAGCTGTTATGAAAAGTCATAAAGTCGTAATTGCACGACTCTGCAGAGCCGTCTGCTCTACTGAACTCAAGCGAACTGTCATCCGCTGTCTCTCCCCGAGCAGCTGGAACAGTGACAGGACGTTGTCACGAAGTCATGGCAAAACAACAGGGCGAATACTACTTGTCACTCAATCTTAGGCAAAGGGACAAACGGCAACAAAAGCCGTGACATGAAATCCACACTCGAGCGGGTCCCGTGAAATATGAAGGCTACAGTTTATTGGAAATAGCATTGTGGACACACTATTTTTAATAAATTTACTGTTTATCAGACCCCAGATGATACAAGAAGCTAACGTTAGCAAATGCTGCGATTCCTCTGCTTCCCTACTGCAGGAGACCCCATTCCCCCGACACTCTACACCGTATTAATGTTAGCTTCTGTTTTTAAACAGTTTGGGTGCATACCACTCAAAACCAACGTGAAAAAACGTAACTAGTAATGTTCTTAACGTTTCTTTTTTGTTTTTTTTAAAACAGTGTGTAAAATGAGTGGTGACGTTAAATCACCGGTTTCAGGTAACCTCCCTAAGGTACTGTCTATTTGCTGGATGATTTCAAGGTAACAGTCAGTAGCTAACATTAACAGATAAGCCCATTGACAGCAACATTATTATTCATATTTTGGCACAATGTTTCTAACTGTAGTGAACATAGTGACTGAAATGCTAAAAAGAAAAACTATACGCTGTTTTCAGGTAGCCCCCCTTGCCGCAGCTGAAAATAATTCTAGAGTAAACACTGCAGTGGTGTTGTCAGCAGTCGTGCCCTTACCTTTCAGCCAATACACAGTACACAGACTCAGCAACCTGCTTTTATTTAGCTAAACATGGCTGTACATTCTACCTACCTAGTGGGCTAATTTCCTAAGATGGGTTGTGAGCTAGGCTCGTGCAGTATATATCTTTTTATACCTTCTAAACATTTTACAGGTGTATACGGTATATGATGGTATTTGTTCTGGCCCAAACTAATCCTGTAAATTTATCCCAAACATTCTACTGTGAAAGAGCCACAACTTAGTGAAGTGCAAAGAGACAACTGGTCTTCCTCCTTCAGTTCAAACAAGACGTTGGGTCTTTATACCCCCATTAGAGTTGGACGATCGTGATGTCACAGCAGACATTGAAATCATAGTCAAGCTTTGATGTTTTGTCTGTAAATATTGGTCAGTGTTAAATTTTATATTGTTATTGGCTTACTGGGACCACTGATACACCTTGTTCTGAGATGGGTTTACTCTCTACTTTCTAATGGTCATGTTCCTTATGTTGTCATTGAGTTGTGTTCTTTAAAGTATTGAGTCATTGCTCTCAGTCTCAGATCTTTTCAGTGACAACATTTCAGGATTTAGTAAGGCTTTTGCTTTTCCAGCAAGTTGACAGCTGATACTTTCATTCCCAATATTATATTGTTAATAGTGTTTTGACACATTAGTTTCTCACTGTTAATGTTCACTGCAAGCCTTACTGTAGACACACTCTGCTTAAATGGCAGAGCAAGTGAGATGTTTCTATGGTTTCTAGACTGGATGGTTTTGTAAATATAATGCAAATAAAGTAAAACAAATATTAACTACAACATAGTCTGAACGGTTGAAAGTGTTATTTACTATATAAACACTAGTTTCTTTTTGATTTTATGAGTAGTGCATAGCAATTCCTCACCATTGACAATGCTTTTGTTTGAGCTAATCTGTTGTCTTTGAGTGTGTATAGTTAAAAGTGTAACATTACTATTTCCAAAAGCTTCAACTAAAGAGATCTGTGCAAAAGGTTTTAGATATGTTTATATGGAATTTATTTGACTGGTAGCGGGCTGTGACGATCACCGTGGTAAGAGAGAACCCATACCGTTACAGACCTGCAATGCCATTGGTTGGAAAACTGACTGACACTGCATTTTTACAAATGCTGTTTTGTTTGTGGAAAAAAAGCTTTTAGAAAAGCAAAATGGCATGTGTAACTTGTGTCACAAATGTAATATACATACACAGTTAGTAAATGCTTTGCAGTTTGACAGTTGGAATGTGTTTGTAACAATATCTTACAGAACTACCAATTAGAGTGAGCTTTGATTATGAAGGTAATATCTCACCCTATATGTGATCCTTTGCATACATAATATGTTGCAAGCATGCCTGCAGGACAGACTTTTCATCTGTGGCATGTGAAGTTTATTTACTTTAAAATACCATATTTCTCTATATGGTTCCTAAGATAAAGAACCAGACACTTTGTCAATTCTGTCTCCTGTACTTTAACTCCATCTACTGGCTGATTGTAAATCTCAAGCTTTTAATTAAAAGAGGTTGCCACAGCAGTCAACATCAATGGACGTGGCTAAAGACACATTGTTTTATCTGTTTAAATCCAAATGTGTAGTGCTTCAGCCCTCTGAGTCAAAGTCCTTCTAGATATGAATTTGCAAAAACAAAATGTTTTTTACTGGTAAATGTGTAATCTTTTAGTTGTGCATATTAATACAAAGCTTTAGCAAAGACTTCTCACATTGATGCATTCCAGTATCTAGCAGGCTAAATATCTGGACCTGTCAGGCAGTCCCAAGTGAAATGTTTCTATGGTTTCTAGACTGGGTGGTTTTGTAAATATAATGCAAAAAAGAAAAACAAATATTAACTACAATATAGTCTGAAGGGTTGGGGAAGTGTTATTTACTATATAAACACCAGTTTCTTTTTGATTTTATGAGTAGTGCATTGCAATTCCTCACCATTGGCAATGCTTTTGTTTGAGCTAATCTGTTGTCCTTGAGTGTGTATAGTTAAAAGTGTAACATTACTATTTCCAAAAGCTTCAACTAAAGAGATCTGTGCAAAAGGTTTTAGATATGTTTTTATTAATTTATTTGACTGGTAGAGGGCTGTGACGATAACCGCATCACCGCGGTAAGAGAGAACCCACACCGTCACAGACCTACAATGGCATTGGTTGGAAAAATGGTTTCCTTACAACTGACTGAAAACGCATTTTTCCAAATTTACATTATTTACTTTAAAATACCATATTTCTCTATATGGTTCCAAAGATAAAGAACCAGACATTTTGTCAATTCTGTCTCCTGTACTTTAACTCTATCTACTGGCTGATTGTAAATCTCAAGCTTTTAATTAAAAAAGGTTGCCACAGCTGTTAGAACAAACCTTTTAAAGGCCAAATATTTGTATAGACAATTGCATCTGTGCACAATAGTCAAGGTGGCGCTGTTTCAAGGAAAGCAATGGCTCAAGCTGACACAAAGTTATTCTGCTGCTGACCATGTGTAGACATAGAGTTACGGAGATCACCTACATACTTGGACTGGCTGGGATTGTCATTGTTATATTTACCTGTCCACAGTACATAGTAGGAATATACATTTCCTGATAATGACAGACCTTCTGGCTGTGCAGGCAAAATGTGTTGAGCTGTGTCTTTTAGTAGTAAACAAGGCGCGGCAGTAAAATTTCAGTGTAGTAGGCACCTAAATAAACCATATCCAATATTAATATGAACTACATGAATGTGTATTTTCCTTGCTTGATTTACTGTTGAGGCTGCAAGATTTGTTTGTGGTTATTAACTTAATAGGGACAAGGAAGTTAAAATTGATGGGAAGATAGATGGAGCCAAATACAGGACCATTCTGGAAGAAAACCTGATGGAGTCTGTAAAAGACCTGAGACTAGGACAGAGATTTGTCTTCCAACAAGACAATGATCCAAAACATAAAGCAAAATCTAAAATGGAATGGTTCACAAATTAACATATCCAGGTGTTAGAATGGCCAAGTCAAAGTCCAGACCTGAATCCAATCGAGAATCTGTGGAGAGAACTGAAAACTGCTGTTCACAAACGATCTCCATCCAACCTCACTGAGCTCGAGCTGTTTTGCAAAGAGGGATGGGCAAAAAATGTCAGTCTCTCGATGTGCAAAACTGATAGAGACATACCCCAAGCGACTTATAGCTGTAATCTCAGCAAAAGGTGGCGCTACAAATAGGGCTGCACAATTATTTTGATCAATATTGTGATCACGATTATTTGTTGATTTTAACCAAGACATATTTTATTGTCACATAGAATATTTAAAACTGCTTTCACATCCATATTGTGCTACACTCTCATGTTGTAGTTGTATGTTGTACATACAGCTGCAACACATGTAAATGAATTAGCTATCTGAAATAAATAGCCTAGGATATTTTTTTTAATGTATCTCTGAGAAAGCTCATCACTTGTTTTCAACAATAACTGATTAAAAGAGCTAGGGAGGGGGAGTGGGGGAGCAATGGACGCTACTCACAGAGTGACTTGTTATGAATGGGTCCAGCACGGGTCAAACGGCAAGTCAGCCAAGTTGCACACGTCGTGTGTATGAAATGTCTGTATCGTCACTGCGCTGCATTTTTATGAACTATGATATTCTGGCCATGGGTCACATCTCTCGCCCAGGTCCAGCAGGCTCCGTCTCACACGCTGTTACTCTACCAACTGAAGTTAGTTGCATTCAACTTCTTCTGTGTTTTTCGCTGTGGCGGCCGCGATAGCAGAGTTACCGGCAGAAACACTGGTACAAATACAAGTTTGCCTCTCATGCTTAACAATATACAGCTGTGTTAATAATAATTAAAACTGTGGACAGATGTCAGAAGTGTGGACCGGTGGCCGCTGTGTGGGCGGGGCTGCGTGGAGAGTAAGAGGAGAGATCCAACACAGGCATGGCTTTACAGAAGAAATGGGTCATGTAACGCAAAATTAAACTATATCCATATAAACAACACTGCAGAGGATGCGAGGACGTTAGGTACACCGGTGCGACCTAGAGGGAATATCACTCGCGCCCCAGAGCCCTAGCTAACAAACACTAACTAGCACCAACTAGCACTGGTCATTGCTGTTGTCTGAAAAACACAGACGGGACAACACGTCACGTTTACTAGTAAACTGGTAAACCTTGAGACCGGCGTATAACCGACTATCTGTTGAATTTTCCTCACGTTACTCTGTCCGCTGTGACTGTAATTTTGCATGCCCAGTTTTTCAGTTTATTTGTTATAGTTTGAAATATCCAATACATTTCGTCCCACTTCACAAAAAATTACAGTTTTTATATCTTAATGTTTGAAGCCTGAAATGTGGCAAAAGGTCAAAGTTCAAGGGGGCCGAATAATTTGGCAAGGCACTGTGTGTGTGTGTGTGTATATGTATATATATATATATATATATATATATATATATATATATATATATATATATATATATATATATATAGTTTAAGTTATGTTCCTTTTTACATTGCAAGTAGAGTGAAAAGAAATATGTTTTGAGTGGAGTATCTCATTTAATTTTTTAATACCGTGATATATAAGAAAACAAAAACAATATTGTGATATAAAGGTCATATTGTCCACCCATATAATGGTCATACTACTAAAGAGTACACTGGCTGAATGTAGCAAGGCTGTTGACTTAACAACCTAATGAAAGTGATCTCTTGTGTCATACATTTTGGTCTTTTAGATATGTTTAATTAAATGGAGATACCTTTCCTTCTTACTTGCTTACATAAACACAGGTGGATGCTGATTGTTTGTTAAATATCTGGCTACAATGACCACGAGAAAGGTCTTGTTTAAACAAGCCTCACTTAACAATGTAGTTTTCTTACTAATTTCTTGAGAAATGCCCTTGAGACACCTTGCTAAAGCCACCACTACCAATGTTACCCATGTTGGTGTTTAATTTAGTTTCCAACTTTAATATATATTGCTCTATACTTGTAGAGGAATATCTTCTATACTACTTTTCCTACTTTGGCTGTGATTGTTTTTGTCTTTCTGTTACACCCTCCAAAATGGACAATTTTGCTTTACCATTGATTATGTCCTTTGCCAGCCTTTCTAAATGACAAACAGATTCTATGATGAAATGATATCACAGCTAATTTTATATTTCTTAAAGTTTATAACACTGCAGTCACTGAAAATGTTTCCTTTCCTTTGCTTCTCTTTCAGTTCTACAAGCACGTTGTCCAGAGTGTAGAGAAGTTTGTTCAAAAGGTGAGTTATATTTTAAATAGAGGATTGTCAGCAAAGTGCAATAACATTTTGGGAGTTAAAACACACCTAATGTACAAACTCTTTCAGGACATTTAATTAAGTATGATGATGAGGTGAATTCACTTAAGTTAGATTTCCCTAAACCAGTTACACACATAGATAAAGGAAGGAAGATGATCCTGATAGTTTATGTGAAGGCAGTGTGCACACTTTTGCAAATTATTTTTTCTGACAAAATCAGTTACCCAAATTGCTTGTGATTTACTTGAAGTGTAGCTCTGTAAATAGGTACATTTATCGCTTAAGTAATGCATGGCTAGGCTGTAATTTTATAGATTGTATCACTGTCATTAAAATGTCTTAACACGAGCTGTCTGTTTCTGTATCGACAGTGCAAACCCGAATACAAGGTCCCTGGGCTGTACGTCATTGACTCAATTGTAAGACAGTCGCGGCACCAGTTTGGCACAGAGAAGGATGTTTTTGCTCCACGCTTCAGCAAGAATATCATCGCAACATTTCAGCACCTCTACCGCTGCCCTTCAGATGATAAGGTCAGAAAGTTTTTAATAGGTTTCGTGTTTCTCTCTATGGGCAGTCATCGTTTCATGAGAGCTGATATTAGGCCCCTTGATACATGCCTCAGTTTCACAGGAAAGGGAATGGCAATGGGCTCACTTTATTGCGGTGTTGTGACTGAGTAAAAGAGTGAATTGTCACTCGGTGTGTAGGGCATTTTAGTCCCATATTATCATGGACGAATATGAGAAATTGTAAAAAAAAATAAAAAAAAATAAAAAATAATAGTAAATGATACGTTAACTTTTTATGACAAAGGAAATATGCAACTCTCTGAAAGCCAAATTGAACATATATTAAAAAAAAAAAAAAAAGATTTCTTTTTTTTTAATAGTTAAATAGTGATTTTTGCTTTCATGGTGTCTTCACATTTTACCGTTATGTCACAGTTGCTTTTGTCATCTTTATCTGTTTCCAGAGTAAGATAGTGCGAGTCTTGAACCTGTGGCAGAAGAATGCGGTCTTCAAGAGTGACATCATCCAGCCTCTGTTGGACATGGCAGCAGGGATTGCCCCTCCCAGCATCACACCTGTAATGCCCAGTGCTGCTCCAGTCAATAACACTACGCCTGGTCAGTTGAAGTACACACAAGTAGAGTGAAACACACCTATCCATACACTCTGATAATGTGGCAAGATGACTTGTTTAACACAGCTATGGAATGTGCTTATTTTATGGTTCATATTACAACACCTCTGTTTCTGCGTGTCCAGGCACCCCAGCTACTCCGGCCACCCCAGCTAACATAGTCCAGGGTCTGCCTGACTGGGCTTCCCAGATTACCAACACCGACACTGTGGCTGCTGTGGCACAGATCCTACAGAGTCCCCAGGGACAACAGGTTAGTAATCATGTCCACCTAGCATCTCAGTTCAGTTCAATTTTATTTATAGTGTCAAATCACAGCAGGAGTTATCTCAGGACACTTTACACAGTAGGTCTAGACCATACTATAATTACAAAAGCCCAACAGTTTCCCACAAGCAAACATTTAGTGTGACAGTGGTAAGGAAAAACTTCCTTTTTTACAGGCAGAAACCTTGGCACTGGCTCTTGGTGGACGGCCATCTGTCACTGACATTTGGGATACAGATATAGAGAAATATGATTCATAATAATTATTGCAACAATTAAACTCTAGCTCCAGCCAATGAAAGGCAAAGTAGGATGGGTCTTTGCCAAGAGAAGCGACTGGAATGCGGTCTCTACGGTAACGTGGCTAAAAAATGTAGGCAAAATGTATCAAACCTGGCGAATATACAGCTTTTCTTGAGAAATTAATTAAATCAAATGGCACTGAAAAGGGTCAATGTATGTCCGTTCAGGACATACATTGCCACACATTGAGGGAGTCGTCATTTGATCACATAGCTTTGGTCTGTTCACTCTGTCACACAAGTTTGTTACCGGCAACGACGGCTATCGCTGCGCCTTCACCAACCGTGTTTGTGATGGAAAAAAATATGCGTGTGTACATTCATTGTGGAACGTGACTTGTCATTCAAGATGGCCCAGCCACTGGGTAAAAAACTATCTGAAGACAAAGCTGTCTGTTATAATCAGCATGGCAGTTATTTAACCAAACATGGCCTTGTCCCAGAGTTTAGACAACTTCTATTTGAAAAGCTAAAAAATGCCAAATTTACACTGAATTTACTTGAAGCAACTCATCTCAACATGGACAAACTCATGTACAAAATCATGTATGTACTTTGATTATTTTTTTGATGATGACCTGGTCAAAGTAACAACATGCAGCAAGTTTTGCGTCCATAATTATTCACTGTAAGATTTTAATATTATTGTAATTTGTTACCTACATTGACTCTCACTTTAAAATATTGTTGGAAGAAGTGAAAATTGATGTAAAACAAAATATTTTCCTTCTTTTATTTGTTATGTAAGAAGGACTTTGACTGTTTGCCAGCCAAATTCACTTTAATAAGCACATATTATTAGAGAAAAATATGGTTGATTCCCAGAGGAGATCGAGACGTTCAAAAAGTGGTTTTGACACCAAGACCGGTCTTAAGAAGTACAACACTGGGTGCCACCTAGGAATGTAATGGTATGAAAATTTAATCTCACGGTTATAGTGACCAAATTTATCAAGTTTTTTGTTATCGCAGTATTTTTAATAGTGTGTTCAATGCTTTTAGCAGCAATTTTTTTTCCTGCACGTTCTGCAGACAGGATAACTATCAACTCATTCTCATTCTTTCAGCATTCTTATAATAACCAAAAATGCCCATGCTTCAGTGTTAGTCCTCATACAGGGCTGAAAAATGTCCTGAGCACTGTCATCTCCTCCTTCCGTCATGATTCCAACTTTAAGAAACTCACGTTGTAGGCTACGTAGTGCGCCTGCGCGGCAACTTCATGAGGCTGGGAAGAATTAAACACGCAATTTTTATAGCCGGGTAATCCACCGTGATAATGATATTTTAAATGAAAATGGTAATTGTTATTGTCAACATTTTTATCGTGGCCAGCCAGATAGATGAAGCCGACTATTAGGAGAAGCAGAGAAAGGGAGGGGGCAAGACTATTTGGTTATGGGTAACTATAATAATCCTTAAGAGTCTTTATTTCCAGTAAAACAATACTAGTTTGTGTAGCTGTTGGCGTTAAACGTGTCACATATGTGTGTTGTCACCTGTTGTAGCTGCAGCAGCTGGTACAGAGTCTACAAATGCAGCAGCAGAAGCCGCAGCCGTCCCTGCTGCAGGCCTTGGATGCTGGCCTGGTGGTGCAGTTGCAAGCTCTGACAGCTCAACTCACGGCGGCCGCGACTGCCAACAGCCTCAACCCCCTGGAGCAGAGGGTCTCCTCTTTTAATAAGGTAATGTTGCAGTCAGCAATCAAAAGTTTGTCATTGCTTCCTTCATCTGTTGCCTCTTAATGGGATTATTTTGTGGGTTCCTTGCAGAAGCTTCTGGGTCCTTTTGATTTTGGGAATGATTCTGAACGTGGTGAAGAATCCAAAAAAGACCCCTCATCATCTCAACTGTGAGTTAATTGTGTTTTATAATCAGGGTATTATTTCTCCAATACTGAAACTGACTTAATAGTGACCCTGAGTCTTTTCACCATGTCAACCACCTTCACTGATTTTAATTGAGCTGCTGACTACTTCCAGGCCCATGGTGTCAGAGCCCATCAACACCTCCATTTTCCATCAGCTGGCTGAGCAGCTACAACAGCAGAACCTGGAACAGTTTCAGAAGCAGCTTTTAGAGCACCAGCAGCACCAACAGAAGGTAGGTGCGCACACACTGTACACACACTGATTATTGTTTCTCAAAGAATGTTTTTTCAGGACTGACTATTTTGTTAATCATACCAAGTAGTTAATGGACTGCATTTTTGTAGCGCTTTTCTAGTCTTAACAACTACTCGAAACGCTTTACACACTACAGACGCCATTCAACCATTCATACACACATTCATACACTTGTGGCCAAACCTGCCATACCAGGTGCCTGCGCATAATATAAGCATTTACACACTGATGGTGCAGCATCAGGAGCAATTTGGGGTCAGTGTCTTGCCCCAGGACACTTTGACATATAGAGAAGGTGCATGACTCGATGAGTTGAACCACTGACCTTCCGATTGGTATACGTCGGCTCTACTACCTAAACCACAGTCGCTCCAAAAATACCTTTTAAGTTACTTTACAAACTAAATAATGTCCGGGTGTTGAAATAGATGACTCAAATATCTACAATCAGAGCAACTCGTTTAGTGTTACCTGTAGGCCAGCACGATATTGGAAAAATCTTACATTGCAATATTTTTTCCCCCTGCGATAAATATATTGCAATATGAAAAAGAATTTTTTTAAAAGATTACATAAATAGCTCTATTTGGAAATAATAAATAGGAGTGCATCTACATAGACGAAAAAAATGAAAAGGATCTTTTCTAATGTGAACCATTCCTTGTTAAACTTTAATGCTTTACAAACACCAAAGCAAATAAGTGCTGTGACTACGTTACTCTTCTGAAGTGATTTTGGAGGGAAATTAGGTAGAAATACGCTGGTTGACTAGCATGACACGATTGTATTCATATAATAATCAATCCATACTAACGTGAATGACAGTGACTGCATATTGCTTTCTCTAAATTTCAGGTTTGGGTCGGCTAGTGGGGCCAGCTCGTAAGTTTGGTAAATTGATCAGACCTGCATGTCACGCGCACTAGCAACAAAGTCTGTGTATCCAAGAACAATTAAACCAGTGTAAATGAAGTTTGATCAGACACAGACTTTAGCTGTAGATTAGTGTTACGTTTCCAGTGTTGCGGCTCCGAACCGTAACGTTAGTTGGGACAGACGGACCCCTTGGACCTTTAGGCTAACTATATTAGCTTTAGTCTGGCTGGTAGCAGCATTCTGCGGGGGGAAATGGCCGGGAGACGTGATTATGTTGCATTGATCGGGTGATTTAGTTCGTATTTGCAGCGAACATAAAACACTGACTACTGTAGCTTCACTGACTACCCATCAAAACTATGCGCATCGCTGTGTCAGCGGCAGCTGCTGCCTACGGTACTTTTCTACACACGGAGAGCCTCACATCCCATAAAACTAATCCCCGTCGGACTAACGTCACATACACACGCTGCCCACATGGCTACCTGTCTTAACGGGGAAGGGCCGGACGGTAATAATCATGTAAAAGGAGAAAGAGGAGGTTTACTTTTCTATCAAGCAGCAAAACAGTTTTAGGTCAACATTGTAACGTACTGCGATGTGACTATCGCGCATGCGCACATAACAATGTCAATGCTAAAACCCAGTATCGTTCAGCCCTAGTTACCTGCACATCCAGTAGACTTAGTCTCATTCCGACAACACACTATGTCCCTGACATAACTTTCACACCTGCAATTCAAATGTGAAAATTAAATGGTTGTATTCTCATCACAGTTATGGATAAATACGCCTAGACTAGCCTATTTAGATGCTTTGTTAATAAATGACATATAGGTACATTGCTCTTTTTATTCCTCCAGGCAATGAGCATGGAAGGGCAGGACTCAATCTTTGGGCAGGAGAACTCGACTGCTCAGAGCAGCAGCCAGCCACAGCTTCTTGAGCAAGATAACAAGGTGGATGACTCCATGGACAACCAACAGCAGGTATGTATGCCTGGCCAGTGGACAGTTAACTAAACTAGTAAATCATATTGATTTATTTCTCAGTTATATTTATTTGTGTAAATAGAGGGCTGCACCTAGTGTGTTTGTTTTAGCTGTAGGTTTAGATGTGATGGTAATTCCTTCTGTTTTGTACCTGACCTTGTATTTCTGTGTAGAGAGGAATTGAAATGACCATGTGACCCTGTCTTTTTTAGGACATGGATCTAGATGAGGGCCTGGACGGTATGGAGGAGGAGATCTTTGAGGCAGAGGAGAAGAAGAATGTAAGCACCCGCTCCAGAACACGCTCAAGGTCACGCTCTAGGTCAGTCCCACTTATTTTATGACAAAATGTTCTAAACGTGCCTGGGATATTGCTGAAGTGTGTGCTGTGTAAGTTAAAGAAGCTATGATCGTTTAACCTCGTTAGAAAAGTCCTGAAGGTCAAATGCAGTACTGTTTCAAGATAACTGTGGAAATGTGGGCGGGTTGGCTCAGTTGGTAGAGCAGGCGCACATAGACATAGAAGTTTATGCCTTGACACAGAGGTCCAGTGTTTGTGTCCGACCTGTGACTTTTTCCTGCATGTCTTCCCCCTTTCTCACCTAGCTGTCCTGTCCATGCAGAAAAGCCCCCAAAAAAAGACTAGATAACTGTGGAAATAATCAAAACATACTGACATTTCCAAACCTTGCTATATGTAAAGCAGCTTTTACTTTCTTACTTCATTAGACTCAAACATAATCACCCGTGATTCCTTCATTGGCCTGAGAAATAATGCATTCATACAAGAGCGCAGCGAGTCATTCAACGCCATAATTAACAGAAGGGGAAACATTTGGTTGGATTCTGAATTGCTGACACTAATCCTGGGTACCCATCTTATAACGGTGGTGATTGTATAGCTATTCTGTGCCGAAGATGTGTGGAAGCATTCATGTTTAGCTATGAAGTACACTGCTTCAAAGTCTTCACTATGAATTGTATATGGGTCTGGACAGACATGGATTTAAACTGCAACTTCACTGGTTGGCAAAGGCATACAACCGCAAGGAGATAATTCTAGTTATTCTTCACATTATAACAGAAAATTATATGAGTACCAAATTTGGATTCTGTCTAGTTCAGTCGAAGAATAGAGGAGGCAGAGTGGCAATTATTTGCCTATACAAGCATGTAATATTGGGTTGCTATAGTCTTTAATGTCCAGCAATGGCTAGTTGCTCACATTAGTGCATTAAGAAGTGGACATATGTTTAATGCAATTCTGAACTATGAAAACAACAAGTGTTGATGCTCAAAACATGAAAGTTAGTATGGAAAGAATTTGTTGTAAAGGTTTTGTTGTTTTCTGCCTGTAGGTCTCCCAAAAGGAGAAGGTCCAGGTCCCGCTCTGGGTCACGGAAACGGAAACACCGCAAGCGATCACGCTCACGTTCCCGAGATCGCAAGAGGAAGTCATCACGATCTTACTCAAGTGAAAGACGCGCCCGAGAACGAGAGAAGGAGCGGCAGAAGAAAGGACTGCCTCCCATACGATCCAAGACTCTAAGTGGTCAGTGGAAGTCATTACCAAAGTCGTTGTTTTAGAGAATATGTTCATAGTTGTTTGCTGTCAGGGCTTTTCTGATGAGTAATACTTAGTTTTCCCTTCTCTTCGTACCTAGTGTGCAGCACGACTCTGTGGGTGGGCCAGGTGGACAAAAAGGCTACTCAACAAGACCTCACCAACTTATTTGAAGAGTTTGGCCAGATTGAGTCTATTAATGTAAGTAGACTTCTACCCGTCTAATTAAGTTACAGCATGTTCTCCAGTTCTTTGATCTCCAGAGTCTTAAAAGGATATCCTTTGCATGAAATTCAATTTGTCATATAAGGGACTCCGTCTCTTTTTTTTTTTATTTCTTTGTCATTCCATATGCTACACATTTATATGTGTCTGTGTAGATGATCCCTCCCAGAGGCTGTGCCTACATCTGTATGGTCCACAGACAGGATGCGTACCGCGCCCGCCAGAAGCTCAGCACTGGCTCTTTTAAGATTGGCTCAAAAATCATCAAGGTACACATTACCTTTTTAACTTGATTGTATTTCTTTTCTCCTTACAGTTTCTTTTAATGTGATTTTACACTGACCTCTAATGATGAAACCTTAGACTTGATTTGCAGGCATGCGGATCCTTGTATGCTCTCAGAAATGATTGGAAAATGTTGTTTCTTGAACTGTGTGTGTGTGTGTGTGTGTGTGTGTGTGTGTGTGTGTGTGTGTGTGTGTGTGTGTGTGTGTGTGTGTGTGTGTGTGTGTGTGTGTGTGTGTGTGTGTGTGTGTGTGTGTGTGTGTGTGTGTGTGTGTGTGTGTGTGTGTGTGTGTGTGTGTGTGTGTGTGTGTGATCCCATCCAGATTGCATGGGCTCTGAACAAGGGGGTAAAGCAGGAGTACAAGCAGTTTTGGGATGTGGACCTAGGCGTCACCTACATACCTTGGGAGAAGGTGAAGCTGGATGACCTGGATGACTTTGCTGAGGGAGGAATCATTGACCAGGAGACTGTTAATGATGGTGAAAAGAAAACACATCTGCTTATTAACTTCTTTCAAACGAACACTGTCTGTTGAGACATTTAACAATGCTTGTTTAGAAATAAGTAGGATACGCTGGCAGCTAGGGCTGCACAATTAATCAAATTTTTATCACGATCTTGACTTCACACGATAAAATTTGTGTGATCGAGCGTTTTTATTTTATTTTTTATTTTTTTAATGCGTCATTTCATAGAACACTCCGGGTTTTTTGTAAAGCCCATCTACCGCTCTGTAAACCTGATCATGTGCCAGTCAGAGTCGTTTCCTGTACCACGCAGCTTAGTTTCTAGATGTATCCAGTCACAGTGGACAGAGTAACGTGAGGAAAATTCAACAGATAGCAGTCGGTCATACATCCATCACAAGGTTTACCAGTAAACGCAACATTTTGTTCCGTCTGTGTTGTTTTTCAGACAGCGGTGACCAGTGCTAGTTGGTGCTAGTTAGTGTCTGTTAGCTTACAGGGCTCTTGGGCGCGAGTAATATTTTTCCTCTAGGTCGCACCGGTGCACCAAACGTCCTCGCATCCGCTGCAATGTTGTTTATATGGATCTGGTTTAATTTTGCGTCCCATGACCCATTTCTTCTGTAAAGCCATGCCTGTGTTGGATCTCTCCTCTTACTCTCCGCGCAGCCCTGCCACACAGCGGTTGCCGGTCCACACTTCTGACATTTGTCTACAGTTTTAATTAATATTAACGCAGCTGTATATTGTTAAGCATAAGAGGCAAACCTGTTTTTGTACCAGTGTTTCCGCTGGTAACTCTGTTATTGCAGCGGCCACGGCGAAAAACACAGAAGAAGATAATGAATGCAACTAACTTCAGTTGGTAGAGTAACAGCGTGTGAGACGGGGCCTGCTGGACCGGCAAGAGATGTGACCCATGGCCACAATATCATAGTTCATAAAAATGCAGCGCAGTGACGATACAGACATTTCATACACACGACGTGTGTAACTCTGCTGACCCGCCATTCGACCCGTTCTGGACCCATTCATAATGAGTCAGCCGTCTCTCTGTGAGACGGTCCATCGCACTCCCTCTCTCTTCCTAGCTCTTTTAATCAGTTATTGTTGAAAACAAGTGAAGGAGCTTTCTCAGAGATGCATTTAAATAAAATATATACATCCCATGCTATTTATTTCAGATAGTTAATTTTCATTTACATGTGTTGCAGCTTTATGTCAATACAACATACAACTTCAACATAAGAAGAATGTAGCATAATATGGATGTGAAAGTAGTTATAAATAGCCTATGTGACAATAATATATGTTTTGGTTCAAATCAACAAATAAACGTTAATTAATTGTGATCACAATATTGATCAAAATAATCGTGATTATCATTTTGGCCATAATCGTGCAGCCCAACTGGCAGATTTGTACATACATGATGAAAGCATAACACAGATATCCAAACACTAGCAGTTCTTAGCATTTAATTATCTACGTGGATTTGTTTTCTACCGCATTTTCTCATTTTGTTTTGTTATGCCCCAAATCCTTTAAGAAATCCCACTGGAAACTCTCCATCCTCAATAAAAAATGAAGGCAAAGATTAAGTTGAAAAAATACAGCTAAACTCTCCAAACTACGAAATGGATGATAGTTTATAACTTTGTTTCATCTAATGTCCTTTTCTGCAGAGTGGGAAGCAGCCAAGAATGTGGAGCCAGCCAAGGAAGTTACAAATCAGCCAGTAAGCACTGAGACTACAGCAGCATTGAACACCCAGACTGAGAGCTACAACCAGCAGGTCACCATGATGCCGGTACAGGTACTGTCTAAATCAGTGAATGGAATGCTAACAGTACATTGTACAAAGAGCTCGCTGTTTTCATAATTCCGCACACATTTTTGTATTGGATGACAATCTTTATTTGCAATAAGTAGGACTATCTTGATCTGTTAGACATCCAGAGAGCAGTGAGTGTTTTCAAAGACTTTGATAGAGGCATGGGCAGCTACTGGGACATAGTCAGGGACTGGTGTACCATGTTACTTATCCATTATGTCATTAAATTATCTATGTTTTGGATGCACACTCTCTCATATTTCTCTTATCCAGCTCCCAGTGGCCCAAGCTGTTCCCAATGCAGTAGGTTTGGTGCCTCCTACCTTCCCTGTTACCATGGGCATACCCCCACCAGGCTACGGACCACCACCACCCTTCATAAGGGCTGGATTCAATGCCTCACAGCCTCCGCCAGGTAAACAATTCAAACGGTCATATAAAGAATATATATCAGACCTACAGAAATTTACAAGCTTACACCATAATATTTTCTGTTGTCAGGTTTTATGCAGGCAGCACATACAGCAGCCATGGCCTCCGCAGCAGCTTGTGAGTATTTATGACATGCTTTATAACAAATGCATGCGTATATAGTTTAAAAAATTGACAATGTGTCCTTTTAAGGCATTTCATTTGAATGTATTAGCTTGAATTCCATTTGTTGTTTTCTCCTGTACCTACCTATAGCTCTAGTGCAGTCTTCAGTGGCAACCAGCCAAGAAGCTGTCAAGGAATCACCATTCAGTGCTATGATTCCTCCGACCAGCACTATGCCTGGCGGCTTCATGGCCGGTGTGTTCAACCCAGTGGGAATGCAAACTCATCAAGCCAATGAGAAAACTTCCCAGTCTGCAGAGAGCATGGATGCTGCTGCAGAGCTTACACTGCAAGGTGAGGCAATGCTGATGTGTTCCTGCATGAAATAGACTAATACATGATTTTCTGGGGGATACTTTGATCATATCTTGTAGTGTATTAGAGTGTTTTTATTTGCGGTTATTTGTGTTCAACTGAGAATAATTTTAACTTTTATTTCTGTCATTGTGTTTTGTGCCCAGGCATGCAGAATGCAGTCCGCAGTGGGATGGGTCTCCTTGGTATGCACCCCACAGCTTCGCTCACCCACCAGCTGCATCAGTCTGGTCTGACTGGGCAGAGAATGCCTGGCCTGCTACCTCTGGATGTGCGACCTAACCTCCTACAACCTGGGGCTGCCGCCCGCTTCCCACTCCTCATGCCGCATGGGCCCATCCAGCAAGCTGCTGGCCTCCTTGAGAGTTCCCTCCAGGCTCAAGCTCGTGCCAGGGCTCCCTTCTCTCAGCTGGACCCCTTTAACAGGGCCCCCAACCTTACCAATGAAAATGTATCCAAGACAGAAGATAAGTCTCCCTCTGGAGCTGACGAGGGCAAAGACCAGGACTACCGCTTCCCTCCAATGGAAAAGCCGAGCACAGGCCTGCTGAGGACCCCTCCCCCAGAGCATAGGGAGCCCCTTGGAGGTGGCAGCGGAGCAGGAGGTGGTGGGGGAGGCAGGCCTCCCTTGCTCCAGACCCCAGGGGCTCAGCCAGCCAGAACCAGCCTAGTGGGACGTCTGCAGGCTCTTGCAGGATTTACTCCTGACAGCCGTTGGAACCAGACCAGAGGCGACTTTGATGAAAGAGATGCCATGCGAGGAGGCCTCCAGGCCCCAGGCGGACAAAAAGGCTTCCAGGAGGAGCGGCCCACACCTGGGCAGAACTTCCCCAGCCGCTTTGAGAGCCGTCCTGGGACAGTAGGAGGAGGAGCAGCAGCAGCAGCAGCAGCAGCTGGAGTTTTGGGCAATACGGGAGCTGTTGGGGGGCCACAAGCCTGGAACCGAAGTGGTGGTGCTGCAGCGCCCTTTGACAGCGAACTACATCAAGACCTAGATGAGCGAAGACGCCCATGGGACAGGCAAAGAGACCGAGATGAAAGAGATTTTGACTTTAGGAGGGAGATGAATGGCAACCGCCACAGCCGAGAGAGAGAGCGGGAACGCGAGAGGGAGAGAGACAGGGAGCGAGGCAGAGACCGCCCCAGAGAGCATGAACGTGACAGAGACCGCGACAAAGAGAGAGACCGCGAGAGGGAACGTGAACGTGGGAGCTGGACACCTCTTCTCCCCCTGCCTACACCTTTGCTTCCAACTCCACCTCTTAATCCCAATCTGACCCTGAACCACGGCAAACTGCTGGCACCACTCAAATTAAACCCCCAGATTCACCCACGATTCCAGTCCCCACTCCTGCCTCAAGCTCAGGCCAAACCATCTCTCTTGGGTCTGAATCAGCCACTCCCTCAGGTTCAGAAGTCTCCACCTCAATCACAGAGCGAGGCAGCCGTGCCCGATCCCCAGTCAGAAACCCCAGCTCTGTCTGAGACACCTCAGGCACAGTCACCACCCTCAGCCCAATCATCTGACCTATTATCTGACAACAATGGTCAGAGCGCATTGAATGAGGCTCCCACCCAGGCCGAGTCATCACCACAACCTGAGACCCCTCCACAAACAGAATCACCATCTCAGTCCCCGTCCCCAGCCCAGTCCCCCTCCAACACCACTGCTTCTCCAGAAACTGAGGCCCCAAACCAAGCCTCACCGCTGGTTAAGGCCTCATCCCAGGATTCACCTGTGGCCTTCACACAAGCTGACAGCTCCCCTGAAGAGACTCACTCTCTGGTGGAGCTGGAAAGCCCACAGAAGGATGAGGAAGAGTCACAAGAAAGTGCCTCCTCAACCCAACCCCAGTGGATCAATGGATCTGGGATGGACAATAGTACTGTGGCTGAATCTACACCTGAGGCCTCTCTTGAGCTCTCTCCTGAACCCACTGAAGAACCCTCTCCTGATTCTGTGCTCCCTGAAAGTGAACCGGAGCAGCTTGCTTCTCCTGAGGACGTAGACAATGAACAGAGTGAGCCCATGGAGGAAGCTGCGAGTCAGCCAGTGGTAGACACTGTCACAGACACTGAGGGGACATAATCATCACTCAGTAGGTAAAAGATCATTTTGTAAAGTTGTCTCTTCTTATCTGTACTCATTTCAGCAAACCACCACCACATGGGACATGGTGAATACTGGCTCACATCAGTTGTCTTATAACCAATAACAAATGATTTTATCTCATGATTTTATCTCTCAGAAATACCAGTGTACTTAAATAGAAGGCTCAATAGCTGATTTATTGATAGACAATTTTTTTGTGTTTTAATTTCCTTTTTAAGTTGTAATGCCACCCCACCCATTTTAATTAATCTAAACTCGGCAAATTTTTATTGAATTTCCTACCAAAATGTTTCAATTGTATAAGGGGAAAATGCGCTTTGACCTTCCTATGGAAGAGAGTAAAACATCCTGGTTGTTCAACAATGGATTGAATACAGTTTCACACAATACTTGAAAAAGGCAGTTGCTGGCCTCATTTCTGTCTCCTCTTCTTTTTAAATGCTGCTGCAAAGTTTTCAGTGAATGCTTTTGTGGTGTCCTACAATGCTTTCTGTTTCTACACAGAAAAACTAGCCTGCATACAGTGAGACCAGTACAACTGCTTATAATTGGGAAAAAAGGAACATATTTTAAATGAAAACATGAAAATGTTGTATCCCCAAAATAAATGTCTGTAATTTGTTTCCAATTATACAGTGAACATAAACATAAAATAACATGCCAAGGGGAAGAAAAAGAACAGGGGGATGTTTTCATGTTGGGTGCATATTGTTTTAGTTTGAAATAAACATGCTTTGTCTGTTTAAAAAAAAAATGCTTTAGGACTGTTTTCTGACCCAGGACCAGTGGAAACTAAGACTGCTTTACAGACTCGTAAACATTGTGCTGTCATTTCAGTCGATTTGATGTTCTCGTAACTCAAGTTGCTGCTATACCATCCATCCACAGAGCACTTTGTTGGATGCAACCGTGGAACTTGTAGTTTTTAGTTTCTGATGACTTCAGCCTGTACGTTTCCCTAAGCTTTTGCTGGGTGACTGTTGAGGATGGGATTGTGCCTTTTTGAATGGATTTGTTGTTCATGATGCTACCCAACACTACTGTGTGATGTACACCAGACTGTGCGTGCAACTCAGTTTCAGACAGCTCTATGAACACAATGCTTCCTGCACAGAATTGACTGGCCTACCGTTTCAATGGTAGCTGGTTGGGGTGTAACGGCACACACAAGTCACGGTTCGGTATGTACCTTGTTTTTGGGGTCATGGTTTGGTATGTTTTTGGTACAACAGGAAAACAAAAGCAATGCATTAAATAACTTTTTTTTTTTCATTTATTTAAAAAAGTATTATGATTCAACAGTGGGTCATTAAGGCATTCAAAAACTGGCATTTTGTCAATAAGAAAAGAAAATATAAATAACTAAAATAAATGATTAATCATGAATGCTGTAATGCTCCATTATAAGACTCTGACCTGTAATTCCTGAACTGGTTTGCTGCTTGCATATTCTCTACGACAGAGTACAGTTGCATATTTGCAACAATAAACACGCCATAGTGATAGTTATTACATTGGCACAGCCCAAATAGGCAGTGGGGGGTCGTCTGAGAGCTGTGGGGAGAAGGAATCGCCTTCCAGTGTATTCAGACATACCCAACGCTACATGAGTAATGTCGGCAAAGAGTTTAAAACAAACAAATCTCATTGAGCTTGATTAACCCAGCTAACTGGGCTAAGCTGACTAGCATGCTACATCTTATAGACTGCAACCGGTGCACTGCCAACACTTTCCAGGTAAAATTTGCACTCCACAATTTCTTTTTTGCACGTGCGAGTAGTAGACATAGACTTTCGACGTGTTTTGGTCACAAAACTTACTGAAGCAATGTTGCATACCGAACGTTTGGGACAAATACACGTACCGTTACAGCCCTAGTAGTTGGCCGGTTTGTACAGCACTCAGAGAACAAGTCTATATACTCCATCGTTCTGTGCATGCTGGCCTAGAGCCATGTTTTAATCTTGTCTCCCTTTTGTCATTTCATACTTGTAGTGGTTTTCTGTTGACATACTACTAGAAATCCATAGTCTGCTGTTCTCTCAGACCAAATGTCTACTACAGGAGTTGTGATGTTGAATAAAAGTTGAAGGTGCATCAGATTTTTACCCTTCTTATTGTCATGAATCCTGACTCAGGCCGATCAGATGACTTCTTGCAAACACCAACACTGCAGCTTCAAACTGAGATAAAAGACCCATGTTAGAAATTTGGACCAATGAAAATGAGAGTTTATATCGTATACCAGGTATATTGAAATAACCATCACATATCCTTATTTCTGTTGGTAAGAATATAAATCTACTGTAGGCACTGATTTTGTTTTAGAGACTTTTATGTTTCACTTACTTTAAGACAAGCATAGGCCAGCATTTGGCGAGAAAAGCATCCATTAGACTTAAGATGCTGAAAAAAGGTTTATTTCACTGTCAAAACACAGCAGCGGACAATATCCCACACCTGATAATAAAGGTGTAGATGACTACCAAAACCCCTTAAATCAAATAATTTGCTGAATCCAAGCAATGGGCACACCAGGGACAGACCTATATTTAAAAAAAAAAAAAAATCTATGAAGTGGCCCTCTGGCGCTTACCTTCTGCTACAGCTGGAGGAAGTGCTTACACAGCACATGCTAGCAACAAGCTCTCCATACTCCTTTATGGCCAGGCTAGTGTCAGAAAACACAAGCTAGAGGATTTATTTAAATGGTCGACCTCAGATCATGATGTCAAATGATGCCATTTCAGCATTTTTTATTTTTATAGAGATAAATCAATGGGAGAAGAGCAGCTCGATGTGCTGCATAATGCATTTACCTCCTAAAACACTGGAGCTTAGCCTGCTAATCCAAACACTAATGCACTGAAAACAAATTTCCTAGTATGGCTCTGGGTTTAGCATCTAGAGACCTGTTAGGGGATCAAGCTAGGCTGGAAATATCCATTGTGTTTGTGTGTCTCTTAGTATGACTGGGTCTATGCATTTCTAGCTCCCAGCTGGCTCCCAAAGGCCCAGGCGGTCAGCCAGGTCAACCTCCTGCTGACCTCCCCACAGAAAGATTTGACAGGCTGAGACTTTGAATCAACCACTATCTGTCTGAAACAGACATACATGTAGACAGCAGTTGGCTAGCTCTCCCTCCACCAATAATAAAAAAAAAAAAA
The DNA here is from genome assembly GCA_013375575.1 of Percina caprodes. NCBI lineage: Eukaryota > Metazoa > Chordata > Actinopteri > Perciformes > Percidae > Percina > Percina caprodes. Next base: position 523,129 of record JABXJD010000188.1, on the reverse strand, counting down.
ACAGCCAGCGTCCTTCAGTTTTTTTTTTATTAATAGAATAAACTAATGTGGATTAGGGTCTGATTTGGTGCACTTCTTCCTCTGCAAGCTGACATTAAAGCTAGTATAACAACAGGCACAATCCGGACTCACTATGAATCCAATATTGGTCCTGTGCCAAGCCATTTGCACATCATTGCCATTTTTTACTCCATATAAACCCCTAGTCAAGCCCATGGGAACAAAGCAAAGTGGGTCTGACCTTTAGTCGAGGATTACCCCAGCACAAGCAACTAATGAGAGCATGTAACCCATAATGGCATCGGATAATAATACACTGCTAGTGCATGCCCATGTGGTAGTGCTAATGTGTGGTTATTGCTGTAGGTCAGGGACTGAGAAGTTTACTGTTGTGAGGAAGTCAATTAGACAGGGTGATGAGTGTTAAGATTTAGCTTGTAAATGAGTTTTAATATGATGTGGGGAAATCATAAAATCTCCTAGTCTGATATTGCTTGAAGATGTCCAACTTCAAGGCATAATTTACTCTATAAAGAGCGTTTTAATTAGTTTTGTTTATATTGAAGACTAGTTAGTTATACATTGTACATCTGATTTTGTTCTCCTGTTAACATTAAAAGGGACCACAGTCTGTGCAACTGTAGTGTCAGTACCATGTCTGACCATTTGAGGTCAGTGTTGTACTGCAGCTCTCGCCATAATGGCAGACAGAGGAGTGTTACTCTGTGTAGACAGGGTTCTTGGAGTGCGACAGCTCAGAATCTGCAGTACTCACCTCTTCTACCTTCTGTGTTTGCCTCTCACTGAGACAAATCAAAGCCCACCAGGGCCATGGTGATGTATATCTACACATGAAATTGCCTTCTTCGACCGTCAACAGGCTCAGTGTAAGGATAAGGGCATAGAAAATTGTTGCCATGCAGAATCTTCTCTGTGGCATCGTGCTGAAATTATTTTGTCAGATACCTCTTTCCATACCTTTTCCAGATCAATACAGGAGCGCTTTGATAAATGGAATGAGGTTCTTTTAGTGTGAAACTTGGCCCGTTTCTCCAGCTTCTCAGTTACTGCATTCTTAATTGATTAAAGCTATTGATTAGGCCCCCTAAAGCCTCCAGACTTAAATCAGCCTCTATCTCTCAGCCATGCCCAGATATCCCAGATTTCATATTTGCACATGGTGGACTATTTGCCAAGAGGAGAGTGTTGCCGGGGCTGTTTGCACAAGCAAAAAAAAAAGCCATCTATCTTCCGTCCACCTAGTTATGCAGGAGAGGAATCCCCTATCTCAGCCTGCACTCTGCAGTCACAGTAATCACTCACCACTGTGGGAGTGTGTGTACGTTTCTTCTACCTTCAAGAAATCACTGTTGGCCTGGCTCACCGTTATCAGAGGCCAGCAGACTCTTCAGGAATGGGCCGAGGTGTCCAAAGTTCCCTTAACCCTACTCATGCTGCAAGCCGCACCCTGCTGCAAATTGGCTGAGAGAGGCAGGGGAAGTGCGAGTGCACGAAGTTAGAGCAGCAGCCCTGGAGCTGGTTGTTAGTGGGGATTCAGTGGCTTGCTCATGGGCACTTTAGCCAGTTGTGTATTTGCCAACGTTGGAACTTCAGGTTCTGGCTTGCGGCTCGTTTAAGCTTTAGTAGGACCTTTAATTCATGCAGCCAGAGGGAGAGCGTTTTGCTTTTTAAAATAAAAAAGAAGGCCTAACACACTGCAGGGAAATGTAAAGCTGATGCTGTGGCCATGATGGCCTTCATCAAAAACAGAAACAAACATGGCAAATTAATATGTAACAGGGGATTGACATTCCTTCATTTACAGACATGTTGAATGACTATTCTGTGTTCTTTAATGGGAACATCAAAAACAGCTTTTTACTATGTAAAGAAGCCCATATACACAGTGTATACAGTTATCTGCTGTCATTTGCGTCTAAGTGTACTGTAATTTAACTCCCCTTTAGTTCCCTTAGTTTTGGTCTTCCTAAACTCGTCCGTCAGTGTTCTTTTTATTTAGCCACACTATTAGTAGTCAAGATGTCTTTATTAACAACTTCTAGATGGATTGCCACTACAGTGGTACATGTATCCACCCGCTGACATCTCTTCTAGTTCCTCCATGTGGTTGACATAAACTGAAATAATGTGAAATACATAAAGTTCATGACTAATAATCAGATACAAGACTTAGTCTACAGCCATGCTCTCTGTGAGGCTGTACAGCAGGGCTTTGAGTTAAATGCTAACAGGCTGACGATTAACCATAATGTTTTACCATGTTCACCATCTTAGTTTAGTGTGTCAGCATGCTAATGCAAATGCTATTCAGCACTTAGCACAAAGTGCAGCTAAGGCTGATGGGAATGTCATTAGTTTCGCAGGCATTTAGTCATAAAACAAAGTTTCAGACGACTGAAACCTTTGACCCAATGGTTGGCACTAAATGAAAAGTCAGAGGATCAACAAACTGATTCCTATTCATCTTGACAGAGACTCAAATTAACCTTATTTTGGGGCTACAGGAAGAGTCAAGGGATCACCTATGTCATTAGAATACATGTCCTGGGACCATGAATCTCTTTACGTAGAGAAATGTGCCAATCCATCCAGTATATATGAAGATATCTCACTGGATAATTGACCTGCAGGTGGCGCTAAATGAAAGGTCAGGATCTCCAAAGTCATTAGCGTTTAATAATAAATAAATAAATGCTTGTACATCTCATGGAAATCCATCTGATAGTCATCTGATAGTTATTAAAATTAAATTAAACATGTTTTCTAAGTAGCTAATTTTTACATCTTTGCCCATAAGTGATTTAACATGCTGACATTACCATCCTCAAATAAAGTAATACTGCCGCACGTGCCAGAACACTTTTTTAACATGATATACATACGTGTTTGCCAAGACATTTATTTTGACACCACCCTGTGGTCAATTATTACAATTACTCCACCACTGGTGATAAATATCCAAAACGCGACTGTACATCATTGTGGACATTATATGTGTAGATGTTTCTTTCTGAGTATCCCCAGTAATAGGCAGAGGTTCATCCAATCTAGACTTATTTATAGCTATTGCCGTTGATTGTTTTTGAAGGTAGCAATTTTTGTTCACCATCCTTCCTCTCTTGGGGCAAATAAAAATTTGGTAGCAAGTATTTTCTTTTTTACATCATGCCAGGAGCAGGACGATAGAGCCTGTGTAGTATGTATGTATTTGCATACTAAGAAGGGGTGTGTGTGTGTGTGTGTGTGTGTGTGTGTGTGTGTGTGTGTGTGTGTGTGTGTGTGTGTGTGTGTGTGTGTGTGTGTGTGTGTGTGTGTGTGTGTGTGTGTGTGTGTGTGTGTGTGTGTGTGTGTGTGTGTGTGTGCGTGCGTGCGTGTTATCAGTGGTCTACATGCCTGTCACTGAATATCTTTTCCTACACACGGTGTGTGTGTGTTGGCAGTGTGTCAGCAGTGCCGCATTGCAACTAGAATTAAACCCATTAGTGCGAACATGGTTTACACAGCCAGAGACGATACATTTTACGATTGATGTCTGCAACTGTTGTTAATGTTAACATTGTTAGTCCCTAATCTTTCCTGTTAGTTGCCCCATTTCAAAACACAAATATCAGTAAACATTCATCATCTGTTTACATGTGATTATCTGCCCAAAAATGTCTCAGTCTCATTAGAAAAGCTCTGTTAGTGCTTCTGCTTTTCGTCCCAAACTGCACGTATCATGGAGTGAGTGTTGGGTCATCGGGGCATAACAGGTTAAAGGTCACAAAGACACAGGGAGGAGTCTGGGAAAAATGCAGGAGAGGGTAGTCAAGGAGACGCCAATGAGCAACAAACACCTTTCGTGATTTTCAGACAGGATCCAACCATGATTCACAGAAGGAGTAGTGTTGTGTTTAATATGGTTGAGAAGGGAGCTTATTAAATCTGCCAAGCCAAAAACGAGGGATCTATGTGTGTGTTTGGGGGGTAAGAGGGGAGGGATGCAGGCAGGGAGGTGTGCAGAGATGCTGAGCAAGCAGAGTCGCTCGCATTTGACAGCGCAGCACAATGTGCCTGGAAACGGGGGGGAAACATGAAATGTATCGGTAAAGACAGGCAGGTACGGACTGCAGCCTCCTGCTGTCAGTCTTACATTAGCGCTGCTCTTATGCGTGTGGTTGCATGCACATATTGCAGTGATACACAACTTACACAGCATTTACATTAAATTTTCTGATTAAATCTCATTCTTGCACTCAGCTACAGAAGGTGTGTAATAACGCCTCAACACACATTCACACAGCCTTGTTACGTAGCATACATTTTATATCCTCTTTTTTTTCTCATGCAGTCAGTGTTGCCTCCACATGTCTGTCATCATTTGGAAAGAAGACCTTATAAAAGCTGGTTATTAAAGGCTGACTCAGCTTCTTCCTGCAGATGGGACACCTGGTTCTTCAACCGACAAAACAAGCCTCATTGTTTCCATTATGTATTATAGTGTGTGTGTACCTGCCCACACATGACTCCATTTGTTTGCCCCCGGTCTGCTTTGCTCCCCCCATGCTGTTTGTTAGCATAGTGCAGCAGCTAATTAGCCCTGAAGGCCCCCTCGTTGTCTGCCTGTTCGTTTACGATGGCAAGAAACAGATTCCCTCCTGAGAGTCTGAGGCGTCACTCAGAAGTGTGCACAAGAGACAGAGCAGACGGTGTCAAATGAATAAGATAGGAAATTCCTGAGTCACCAGAATCACGCGGGGGGGTTACAGATTTGTAAGGATGAAGGTACTGTGATCAAACTCTGTGGTGTCTGTTACTGATGTTTTTGAACTGTGTTTATTACTTACTTAAATCCAAATGGAGTCATATCAGATGTTTGAGGTAGAGTTGGGCTGACTTGGGGGTTTTGAAGGCATATACTTAAGTTCTTTAAAAAAAAAGAAAGAAAGGCCTGCTATACCATGACTCGTGTCTGGTTATTCAAATAGTTTTGGTTTTATTTGCACAGGTTTTGAGATGTGATCTGAGATGTATTGCAATTTAGATGTATGGAATTTAATTTGTGGTACTCATAGAATTGAAAGATTGTGTTCAAAACAATCAACACCATTATCTATTTCCAGAAACAATGACCTATTTGCTTTTGATTATGCACAGAACACACTGTCTACAGTTTTAATAGACTACTCAAGTGGAAATGACACTCAAAATGCATAATAATGAAGCATGTCATTTTGAGAGTCAGAACAACAACAACTTCTTGAAGATTTTTCTCTTGATCTTGACCTCCGAAATGTATTGATTTATTGTTATGAATTGGTTCTTTTTTAAATAAACAGCACTATCTTTAGGAGGCTTGTGAGTAAAACATGTTAAATTCTCATCTTCCTACATGGTAAGATAGAAGAAGAGAGCCAATGTCCTGCTCACAAGTAGTTAACCTCCCTCCTGCCGCTCTTCCAATCTGTCGTGTGTGTGTGTGTGTGTGTGTGTGTGTGTGTGTGTGTGTGACTTTGTCAATATCACCCACGAGGGTTCCCCTGCTGATGCGGATTAAACATTCATGACCATGTTTATTAATGACCAGCAGGCATCAGGGATCTCCAGGCTGTCACACACACAGGTTATAGGGAAATACACACTTTTCCCCCTTATTTAAAACCACACACTCACACACGTTAGCACTTTCTCTCATGCACCTACACAATCTTCTCTGTCCTTCACACTCTCTCTTTTTTTGCACGCGCGCACACACACACGCACACAACCTCTTCCTATTATCCCACCCACACATATCAGATACACAAACACATTTTCTATCTTGATCTCACACACTTACACACTTGAACCTACACATACACACAGAAAGAAAAAAAAGCCCATTCCTACCTAGAGACATGCAACAGAACATTCATGAAACATACACTCCTGAATAAAATCCAAGTTGTTTAATTTTGCTGAAAAGGTGTGTGTGTGTGGGTGTGTGTGTAATATGGATCCGCTGGCCTGTTCAATAGAAAAAGAACAGATTTCCTGTCTCTGTTTCTCTCCGGGTGGCACTTCAGAACTCTCTCAAGGGTGGAGGGATGGACTGGAGGGGAGGACCTCGCTGAGAACATCTGTGACGGCTGGCCCCAGCAGAGACAGCAGTGTGACAGGGACTATCCACAGCAGATGTCACACCAGTGTGTGTGTGTGTGTGTGTGTGTGTGTGTAATTATCAGGATTGGGAAGTCCATGACCTAGCGAAGATGTAGAGGAAACACCCCATGCTCTCACACTCTCTTCCTTCTTATGCCTCTTTTAATTTTTTCCTGTTAAATCTTGTGGAGATGTACAGTAGTACAAAATCAGATGGGTACTAACAGTACATGATAATCCTATGAGTGTTATTTTAAAATAAAATCTGAAAAATTTGTAATTCTTTGTCCCTTTTCCCTCAGTTCTAAACTCCGAGACCATTGGTCCTCTTTTGATGTTTTATAAAAACTAAACATGCTTCGCCCTGCAGCCTCTGCAAATTACATGACAAATGAGTGATGAGCAGAGCTGATGGTGCACTCCTCACTTTGTCCCATCCAATTTTGCCTCTGTTCCCTCTTCCCTCTGTATCTCCATGGTGGGACCCCACCCTCCTTTCTTTCCCCTCATTTTTCCTCTCTGCTTCATCTCTTTATCCTTTTTTTTTTATCCCTTTGACCATTTGCCTCTCACCTCTTCTTTTTTTTTTACGCCCCAGTGAAGCGTGTTGCAGTCTGGTTAGATTCCCTGGTAACTGAGCCTCTCAATAGGAGCCCTGTTCATAAAAACAACTGAAAATGCAGTTTAATAAACCTGAAGGTTGTAGGTTGGCCATATTAACTATAGAGAACAATAAATTACCTTTTAAAATGGAGGGAAATTAATTAACCCTTTTAGAAGGAAATCACCAGTTAGTTGCACTCTTACTTGTTCAGATTATAATGTTGTCTATAAAGAAAACTGCCATGTGTCCTTGGTTGAACTACTTCATAACACTTGTATGTGCATGAAAGTTAAAAACTGAAAAATAGAGAGGTTTTAGTGGCTGTAAAGAAACTTCTTTTATGTAACACATCTGCTCAAATTTGCTGAAATTACCATGTTAGTTTAAATGGTTAGGGACTACTTTCCCTGTTTCAGTTTACTTCAAAATATGTAGTTGCATTTGAGATAGCCTGGCTGACCTAATACATTTACATAACTGTGTAAGGTATTTTATTTAATCTGCATTCAAAATAGATAATATTGCTTTTTCAGCACAGTGTATGCTAACGAGAAAAAGAATGCCAGAAGTAATTATACAGTATAATTCAGTAAAACATCTCTGTAAAGAATGCTACCTTTGCAAAGCTGTTAATGTTCGGTTTAAGTCAGAGAACAGGAGCCAGGAATGACTGTGGTGGGGGAAGCAGAGGAGGGTCAGAAGTGGTGCAGAAGGTTTGAGAAGGTTAAGGAGGGAGGTGTAGCTAATGAGTAAGCAGACAATCTGCTCCTCTGCCAACCACTTTCTTTCTCTCTCATTGTATTCCTCCCCCACGCCCTGAGTGTCATGTAGGACACACTAGGGAGAAAATGAGTAACATAAATCTGGCACTCGTCATGAGTGTAACAGTTACTACTGTATGTCAGGAAGTGGATCCTGGTAAGATGAGACCATTCTGGGCTGGGAGGAGGAGTAAAGTGGTGGAGCCAGAGATGGCAAAAGAGACTGTGGCTATTTCTAAAGCTGCCAGAGAGTGGACAGAGGATAAGGGAGGGGGGACATGCACCAGTTAAAGTGCAGGTCATAGTTCTGTTGCCATGCAAATGGTGAGCAGGTAGGAGCACGTATACAAGTACATAAATACAGGATGTGGACAACATAACAGAAACATTTCAAAAGAAAGAAATAGCTTTCATCGTCACATCATCATAATTACAAGGTCAGCTGCACAGCAAAGTAACCAGTACACCAATTAGTGGTGTGTGTCGGCTATAAAAGAGGTCTGACAATATTAGCCTAATATAACTGATGTGGGCACCATTTACTTTTGGAACCGTACTCATCTGCTGTTCAGTTCAAACAGGGTTTCAAAAGATACATTATTTACATCTACACAAAACTACCAGACCTGTCTGCATATATTTGCAATATTTACATTTAGTATTAAAGCTGTTAGAAATTCTTGTTTTTCACTGTTAAGATTATTCCTGTTATGCGATATTTAATTGACACAGTGTAATCCATGCTTAAGAGTTATCATGGAGCACAAGAGTCTCAACAGATGTCTAAACTGCCAAACGTCAAACTGTGTCCAGCTGCATTGCCACAAAAGATCCACTGACTGGCAGCCAGATAGCTCAGTTGGTAGAGCGGGCGCACAAATACAGAGGTTAACTTCATGATGCAGCAAGCCCACGTTCGACTCCGACCTCATATCTTCAGCTGTCCTATCAAAACAAAGGCCCAAAATGCTCAAAAAAATAATCTTGAAAAAAAAGATCCACTGACACAAGTCAATCTTCATCAACCGGAATAAAGCAATTGATACAAATCGATTGACTACACAAAAAATATGAATTTGTGATGGACAATAATTCAAGGGTTATTCGTTCAGAACAAAAATGCGTCAAACCCGGTCCCCTTACAAGAAAAATGATGTTGTTCATCGTAATGAACATGGTTGGGTTAACCTGCTAGGGGTGCTCAGGGCAAAATAATGAGCTGTTGGGCCCTTATTCCTGTCACTCTCAATTTATATAGCTTTTAATACTAGCTCCAGGTTTACTGTGTGGTAACTTTATTAAATATCAATTTGGAAGTATGCAAACTATACACAAAACTAATATACAAATAATGGAGATCTTAAAAGTTAAATTAGCACTAGCATTAGGCAACTATTTGACACAGTAAGCCTGGAGCTTACTTGAGGTCCTGGGTCCTGCAGCAGTTGCCCATGTTGGTAACATTAAAATGCACTCAAATGCTTCCTGTGACCTCCCAAATCACCAGAGCTAAACAAAATTAAACCTGTTTAGGCTGAGGAGAACGTGAGGCTTTCCTTCTTAGAAAAAGCTCCAATATCCTGTTACCCCCAGTGCAGGATTTGTACAGCAGCAGCTCAAGACGACATGAAGTTCTTTTTAAAGGGGAACGCTATACTTCATATCATATACTATTTGGTGTTTTAGTTATTTTGTCTACTACCTGTACATGCAAACACTCACTCTGTTGTCTTCTGAATAAGGTGCCCTGTCCTTTCTATGAAGATGTTACCTTTATACACACACTTTGTTGTCAAATCAAACACACATATACAAACACATCACAGCACACAGAGAACTAATCCAATTTCACAGCCTAAATGAAGAGTCTCACATTCACACATCCATTAGCTATTATTAGCTAAATACGTCAAACACACACACACATAAACATACATATACACACACACACACACACACACACACAAAAAGGGCTGCTGTAGAAAACACAACACCAGCGGAAACCTGCTGTTGCAAAATGGATGTATTATGGGAACTGGAGGTACATCCGGAGCATGAGTCAGGTTTTATCCCTGGACTGAACATTTGGTAAGCCAGTCTGTTGTGAAACAGACATCGCATAGCACATATACAGTTTACAGAGATAACCCTGGCAGATTTGCCACACAAACCTCATAGTAATTTTACAGTATATTATTTTACTATATTATATTTTACAGGCTAAATTGACAACTGGCACTGGCAGATGAAATCAGCTGTAGCTAGCTAGCTAATTAAGCTAATTTTAAATTAGTTGGTTAAAAACACTCTCTCCTGGTGACTTTTTTTCCAGCTGACTTATTTTGAAACCAGTACCTTGTTAAAGGGTCCAAAATATATTCTTGATGGCTACAAACATGATATTGTGTCAAAAAACTGAGGCTAAAGCTACATGTGCCAAGTAAAAAGTTTGAATGCCCACCACTTTAGATCTGTGTAGAAATAGAAATAGCTGGTGTAGTGTTTTATTTTTAACAAAAAAGGCTTTTCAGTTACCTGAGATAGCATATTTTCCAAATACATTTGACAAATATCCTATCTTAGGTTACTCCTGCCAGGGTTACTGGTGTGTAAACTTCCCTGAATCCAATTAAGAGCAGGACAGAGCTGCTAATGTTAGCATTAAGTTTGCTAGCATCTGGGACTGGCTTCTACACAGTGTATATCACAGAGAGTGTGCTAGTCATGAAGTGGAACTAATATAGTTAAATAACAAGCTCTCCTTGGCCTTTGGCATATGTTTAGTCACCACTATAGTAGGTAGTTGGTCGGACATACAGTACCAGCGATTGGGAGTCAGTCAAATACAATGTTTAATCCATTCCATGTACTTCTGTTCTTCCTTTTGTAAAAGCTACAAAAAAAAAAGACACCACTATCCTTACTACTGTATGTTGAGTATCACTCTTACAACATGTGGAGAAATTTAAAGCTTGACAGACCTGCCATAATAACTGTTTATCCCCAAGGAGACTGCTCGTGAGCTTTAAACACAGACAGAAACTTGGAAAGCTTACCAGTACAGAGACTAATCCACCGTTGCCATGCATGCCTCCAAAGGGCCTGTAAAACAAACCGGGCCAGACAGTTTGTGGGGGGTGGTATCAGCTTTCCATTAACAGCTCCAGGTCATTTCCTACTTTGTTTAAAACCCGAGCAGCCAGACAGACAACCGCCTCACTTTAGTTTGGTGCTTTCTGTTACTCTGCGTTGTACTGGTAGGCGATGATTTTGTGGGAAAGACCCAAAACAAGTGTGTGTTTCTAATTAGGAAAGTGAAATGAGCAGTTTTTAACAAGGTAATTTTAACAGCACTGTGCTCTGCTCCCTTCATATGGGTGTGAAAGTGTTTCTCAGCGGGGAGCATGGAGGTAATTGGTGTGGGAATGTTACCATCAGTGGACCAGCAGAGGGACAATTGCAGTCCTAATGAAGCAGCAAGAGCCCATTTGTTTTTTAACACCTTCGGTATTATGCTAGCGAGCCACAAAGGCCAGCAATATCACAATCATAGATACATTAATAGGTGACAAAGTTATTGGGAGGTTGAATGTTGCAATTAAAGAATGTAGCTAGTTATCAGGGTTTTCATACCCAACCTTAAACTTTCTTCTCCAAGGTGTTTGTGTCTGAATTGCATGGCTTGTTGTTTTCAGTTTGTCGGTTGCCTTGATTGAATTAGAATGAGCAGAATTTAGCTTCAACACAGCCCAATACAAATCACATTACACTTCAGAGTGAATGATTGCATTTGGCTCATTGGAATCAGCCATTGCCATTTCTTTTTGACTGAATAGTGCTTTTTGTTTACATACGTTTGTTGCCTTGTAATATGTTATTCTCATTGGACTCATTTTTTAGCTTATGATAACTCAATCAAGTGTCCATTGCTCTGGATTCCCCTCCACTGGCTCCTGGCTGCGAGGCAGTGGTTGCATTCATTCGACCAGGACTGAAGAGATTTGAAGCAGCTTAAATTGTCACGCCAGCCTACAGCTACAGACTGCTTCCTTATTCTCTTTCTGAGAGTCTATAAAAGACAAGGCTTGTCCAGTCCTGATCTTTCTTTCATAAAGTAACCTCCTCACAGTCTCTCAATCATTTATATCTTTTCCACTCTCTTGTGGGACATATTTGGCAACTTACATGCTCTCAACTTTGTCACTGTCAATTCTGCCCTACATTTAGTTAAAGAAGATGTAAAAATCGGGCACTCATGTGCTTTCTTAGGTGCATTATTAAATTGAGGTCTGATGTCATGCTGACCAGATTGTCAACTCTACAACATCAGTCAAAATGTGGTTTTCCATCTTTGGACATCGTACAGTGCCACCATGTCCCAGACTTGACACAGCCTGATGGGAAGACAAACATGTTTTAGGCAATTGTCTTGTCAGTCACTGCAGAGTCACTCACTGTAGTAGCCAGAGAGAAAATTCCGGCAGCTGGATGTTTTGGTGCTAATATAGGTGAGCAATGTTGCCTGAGAGGAATTGGTAAAAGGTAGAAATGCCATGCAGATAAGTCGTAGAAGCTTGCAGGGATAAAGAAAAAACTGTTCACTGAGTTTTCTTAGCGTAGCCCTAGCCTAAAGGGATTTGGTAAAACTATAGAACAGATTTACCTCTTTTACAGCAGATGCTCATATGTATCCACAAAGCTTATCTGAGCATGCAAGCATTGGGTTATACCATAAACTGGATATACTATATGTTAAGGGAACATAATCATACAGTGGCGTGATGAGTCACACACCTAATAACACGATTGCTGCAAAACTAAATGCACATCCTGTTCAATGTACTGCATGAAACAAGAAAAGGTAGATAGACAAATAGAACCGTTGCCTAATTATAATGTTGTGATTTTATTTCTGTTGGTGCTTATTCAACAGCAACTGTGAGCATTTTACATCAAAAGTAAAATTGTTAATTGTAACATGCAAAAAATTGAAGACGCCCTTGACACAGGTTGTCTTACAACCAGTTCACCAAGCAGTTTTTTATTGTTGGATTTCATTTCTAATTTCTATGAGAGAAAAAAAACTAAGATTAACAACATCTAACATCTTAACTTTGTGTACTGTAGCTGAATAATGTTTCTGCTTTGGTATCTTGTTGACTGTTGCCTTTATCTTGTCACCCTTTAGGGGTTGCCTGACCCGTTGGCTAGCATCTACTTCTGTACACTGTATTTTTGTTTGATAAATTTTGTAATTATTGATGCTTCACAGTTTGGGCAACTCCCCCTTTACTTTACTTTTCTCTTGCTTTCGTCACCTTATTGTGTAAACTCATTTAAATGATCCTTCACAATCCAATTCTTGCAGACACAGTGGCCTTAGGTGCAAATCTGGTCTTTAATTTACCCAAACCAGAATTTATTTTCCACAGGTGCAGCCTCACACTATTTTATTTAGCACTATCTTTGTTTTACAGTCCCATCCTGCCATTCATCAAAGGGCTGTCTCAATCTTTTCTCCGTATCCAGGGACACAAAAACACAAAAAACCTAATTCAACTCCTCACTCTGTCACACCCTTGTGAGTTTCTACACCTAGAACTCAAGTAATCAACAGCTCAGGCACACCCTGCCCCCTCCCTGCCCTCTGTTGCTCTACCTCTCTTCTCAGTAATGACATATCCATGTGGCAGACAGGCAGTCAGACAGACATATGATGCATGTGTGGGGGACAGATCCATCACATATGTAGTTTCCCACTCAAATACATCCATGTCGGTTTATATGTCCTCTGATAGCAGGCGCAGGCTGCTCTTTCAAGCATCTACCTGCCTGCTCCATTAGCCATCATCTATAACTCCTACTGCTGCGCTTGATATATTTCTGCACAAAATCTGTGGCTGATGTTTCTGCTGGGTAACTTTCATGGGGCTACAGTTCAAGGAATTTGTTGTGGGCTATTGTGTAAGAGTCTTTTTAAAAAAAAAAAAACTACAGTAAAAGGTCTGAGGATTGTTGCTAATGCTAATGAAATCACATTTACAGGGAGTTAAATTGGGGGGTATAAATGCTCCAACTGTCCTTTAAACACCTGCATAACATGGGCAGGAGAGGTTAGCTGCTGTGACACACAGTTCACTTGTTGTTGTTATTGATTTCTCATTATTAAGGGCCTTAGGAGCCTGCAAGCTATCACTTGGATCAGATCTGTTGCGTTAAGTTAAAAGGCTTTCCAAAATAGCCTGGCTTTTTCATACCTTATCTTCAGTCATGCCCCCTTTCTTTTGTATGCAAAGATTTCCTTTGTCTATTGTGTGAGCTGCTGCGGTTGCCTCTTTATGTTTGTGGATGCTTTAATGTTGGCTGCTGTATACAGAAACAAGTAAGGAGTTGTTTGAGGGTGTGGCGTGAGAGTGTCTGATTATAGCCCTTCCTCTGTCTGTCTCACATCTTTTAACAACCCCTACCTTGTGTTACTGGACGCCGCCTTGCACAAAAAACATCTTCCCCTCCAGACAGCCGCAGAGCACCTTCCACACCAGCCTGTGAGCCTTTGAAACAACTGTATGAGACCATTTTCCCCAGCAACAGCAAGTTATTAAAGGCGAAATGACAAATGACAAGGTAATGACGTGTGGCCGGCCCTCATGCTAGTGGTAATAATGCCACATTGGTACAATGGGCAGCAGTGAGGAGGCTGAGAAAATCACTTAGCAGGGGATCTGCCGCCCCTCTCCCCTACACTCACATACAGTAATGATGAGTGGAAGATGGCTGGACTGGGGTTGTTGAGAAGTCTTCTTATAGAGAAGGAGAAGGCGCTGAGGTGTTGATAACTGCGTTTGTGTGTGTGTGTGTGTGTGTGTGTGTGTGTGTGTGTGTGTGTGTGTGTGTGTGTGTGTGTGTGTGTGTGTGTGTGTGTCTGTCTAAGCCCATACCTGTCTTCCTGTAGAATATTTGTTTAGCGTCGGCAGCAAAAAACAAAATGCTCGCTGAGCTTAATGTTTTCCTACTCCCTGATGTGTTTTAAAGCAATAAACTGGCAATACCAATATTATTGAGTTGATCATGGTTCAACAGAATGATTCTTATGGACAAATAATAGATCCTGGGTTACATCAGTGTATTGAATCCATGAAGAACCACATTTTCGGCTTCAACATATCTCCACTTGTAGTGGTTCACATCCCCTTTGACCTCATTTGTCTACACTCCTCCAATCTTAATATGCACTCCTGAGGATGCATATTAAGATATGTTGATTTTTTCTATTTGGAGCTGAATACCCTGTGGCTAAATACAAGTAAAGGGGCATGAGAGACTGCTTCTTTTGTAGACAGATCTAGATTAATCTGCGATATAGGCATCTGCATTCCGACCCCACTGTAGCAGCTGTAAAGAGGCTGATATGCAGATTAAATGGGGTAGGCCAGGTCGACACACCCGGCCAAGAGCCACAATACGAAAAACAAGGCCAGATTGTGGTTTACGAGCATTGCCAGCGAGATTCCAGGGAACGAAGGCCTGGTCATCGCAACTGTATTATCAGGGAGAAAAGGCATCTGGATGTACATGACTGAGAATCATAGAAAGAAAATGAAAGGGAGTGATGAATACTTATACGTTAGGTCCAAAAATAACAATGACGATTCTCTTCACTGGCATGCTGTTTAATTGTCTGAGGAGACCAAATCTGTTTCCTATCACGCTGCTTATCAGTTCATTAGTCCATGTGACGGACAGGGTTGACAGTGCTATGCAAAATATGTTCATCTTGTTCTCCTTACCAAGCAAAACAACTGGCTGAGAACCTTAGGGCAGGAAATGTTAAAGGTCAAATGCTGCCAAGTAGATCATAGGACTACAGATTCAGATAAAATAAGTTTGTCCCAAGAAAGCTGAATTAATTCGAAATTAAACGCATGTACGATAGGTAAAACAGTAAAACCTGATCTAAAAAAACACACACTTATTATTCTGTCTGTAAAAAAACGTGTCACCTGTCTAGGTCTGCGAGGATCCGCATGGACCTACGCACATAAATATACACTATATCTGTGTAAAAACGTTTGTACGTTAGGGTTGGGTACCAAACTTGGTACTTTTTTGGGTACTGACCAAATTATGTTGTTACTACCGAGGACTGATTCACTTTAAATCAAGCGGTACCAAATTTTGGTTGCCTGAGAGCGTGTAAGCGCAAGCTTATCTGTCCTCTCTGCATATTGACAGAAGGAAAATGATGAAAATGTGGGTACCAATACTGGTACCTGAAATTCGGTTCCGGTACCCAACGGTACCCTTTTTGGATACTTACCCTCTACAAAAACATTATTTCAGTTGTAAAAAAAATTCAAAATCTATTTATCCTATTTACTTACTTAACATTTTTATTTATTTAGAATATTTTACACTCAAGAGAAATTAAACAGAAACAAAAATAAAACCCCTCCCAACCTATTAACTAAAATAATTATTTCTTACTCACTGTAACTTGTATTCTTGTATTTGTGTATTAATCTTTTTTTAGCTTGTTTTATTTTCACCATGGGAGTTTTTAATTGCTCTTTAATGTTTCATGTAAAGCACTTTGAATTGCCTTGTTGCTGAAAAGTGTAATGTCAACAGCACTGCCACTGCTTTTGGCTTACCATTAATATCATTTCACAGTGAATGGTGTCTGCGTGAAGTTTTGAAAAACTGCAACCACACTTGAAACCACTTCATCGGCATTTCCGTGACTCACTGTGACTTCAACAAAACTGCAGAGACGTAGTTTGTTTGAGTTTTACTCTATCTGCACTTTGTTTGTGTGTGTGTGTATGTTGTAGCTCCGCTCTCTGTCAATATGCCGAGAGGACAGATAAGCTTGCGCTTAAGAGCTCTCAGGTACCAAAATTTGGTCTGTAACCAAAAAAGTACAAAGTTCGACACCCAACCCTATACCCAACCCTAGTGTAAGTTACTGTCAGCTTCCTCTGTTGGGCTTAATTTGTGCCTTCACTGTTTTAAATAAGTACTCCAACTTCCATAAAGAGACAGATCAAAGCAGATCCCTACTAGTATACCTAGTATAGCTCAAGCTTCAGCTTCAATACCCCCCCCCCCCTTCCTAAATTCCATATACTTTCAGACCCAACACCTTCAGTTTGTAAAAACATGCTTTCTATAAAAAATATTCAGTCTTAAGCCCAGGCAGAGATAACTGTGCTGACATCATCATCATCATCATCATCATCATCATCATCATCACATTTAAACAAAACTTTATGTGTAAAATTGGTTCATGTAGGCTAGTTTAACACGGTTTGATTTAACATCGGACCCTGGCATCTCCGCGAGGGACCTCTAAAGGACCGCGGACCCCTGATTTCCCGTGTTTTAGCTTTAATCCCCCGTTGTTCCATGTTGTAGCCTACTGAAGAACACGGCCACCCCTCCCTCCCCTCCCCCCCCCCCTCCCAGGGTCCATCGAAGGAGGAGTTTAACCCCACATTGTCTGGGAGGAGTCCGCAGTCTCTTGGCGCTCCGTCCCAGGAACATTTGGTCTGGAAACAGAGGAATCGTTGAAGTACGCTTCATGAATTTTCGATTTTTTTTATGTTTCTGGTAAATGCAACAACGTTATATTTAGCGCTCGCGAAGAGGGAAACACGTGAATACTGCGAGAAGTATGTTTTATCAGAGGAGACCGGTGAGTTGCAAACGAACTTACTTTATAGTCACGTTGTTTTAAAACGATTCGATCCGCTCATGTCTGTGTAAAGGCGTTGTCGGCTGCAACACCTAAACGCATCTTAAATCAGGATTGTCTCACAAAGTTTTGTGTTTTAAACAAAAGTTTGGGGGATGTTCGTGTAATATTTAGCACTGATTTCACGAGTGACTTCTCATTGGTTAGCGTGAGCAGTAAATCTCGCTGCAGCAGCTGTGACTGAACTCATTAGGCTGTAAAAACATGACATGGTGAAAGGCGTTTTATTGTAAGAGTAGGCTACTACACCATGGGCCACTGTAAAAAGTACAAAGTTCATCTGTGTGTATTGTCCGAGAGAGAAAGAATGACCCTCTTTAAATGGATAATCGTCAGATATTAAAACAGCCAGTGTGAGCGCTGATTTTTACTTTCCTCATGAATGCAATACACGTTTAATCATTTGTGTAGTGTGAAACACAATTTGGTATGATGGACCTAAATTAAATGAATCCTCTAAGCACGCTGAATAAAATCTCCAAACCAAAGGTATTTGGGTGTCATTCTATTTGACACAATAGATCACTTGAGTGCAGAGATGTTCAACATGTAGCCCACAGTAGTGGCTGTGTCTGCCTATTGCTTCTTATTCTTCCTTCTGATTTATGCACAGTGTTTTGCTGTTGTGTTTGGATGTGATTTACCCTCAGCTCGTTGTTTGGCCGTGTGCTGGGGTGGAATGGCTCTGTAGCCACATACTGAGTTAACAAAAGGGCCCCGGGACCCCTGAAGTGAAGGGCCCGCACAAAGAAAACAGATCCAAGGAGTAGGAGGAATGGCCGGGCACTCCTTTTGGCATGGTTGGTGGGTCCTCTGTCATGGAAACCCACGTGGGAAAGTGTCAGTCTGACTGACGTGCTATCTTTGCACACAGCTGAGGTTGTAATGAGCTGTTGTAATGATAAAAACACAGGCTAATGTTTGACTCACTGAGGGTGGCTGGTCTGGCCATTGATCTGTCTGTTTGAGTTCAGTCTTGAGGAAATGTGATATGTAATGGGATTAATGATTATTGAATGATGGATTAGATTAGGGAATGCACTCTAAATGGTTTCTAATCATTTACTTGGATTGTTTTTATCCAGGGATTAGGTTCAGCCCAACATCACACAAGAGTCTTCCGTTTATCTTTCTGGTGTGCTGCATTATTGTTTTTTATTCCAACACCCCTCTAAAGAAATAGTTATTCACTTGCATACTTGCTGCTGTTCTCATGTGTGCACCATGTTTTGGATTTTGGAAGCCAGTAACAATATCGCCGGGTCAGAAGCCGTGGCACCACATGCATGTTTTTGCTTTTGCTCTTCACATTTTTGCGGCAAAGAAATCCTCGACCACAAGGAACATTATGTTTTTATTATTCTGTTCTTCCCCTGGTTGGGACGGGGGTCTAGAATCAGTGATACTGACTGAGTGTGGCCTGTGATTTCCTTTTTAATGAGAAAAAAAAAACATAATTGTTTGCTTATTCACTATTTCCTTTTGTGTTGCGAGTTAAGACTTTCAGCTGGCAGGACTGTCAAGTTTGTCAAAGTTGTTTATCAGTGGTAAAAGGGAAATGTAGTTACCCTCTCTCTTGGTGCCGCAAAGTTGCTTCGCAGGCATCTACAGCTCATCTCTTGTCTAATTTAAGTAACGTCATAAAAACGGTGACATAATCACCACAGGAACTTCCCTCCATTAAAAGTTTGAAGTCAGATGATTTACAGTGTGTGACTTTGGAGTTATAGAGAAGAACAATTTGACTGTTGTAGTGCTCCTCTCTGCAGACGATGTGGAAGGTTGTGTGTGTGTGTGACTGCCGGTTGTCGTTAATTCTTCTGAAGCACACTGGCCGAGAAACGCCAATGTTTCATGTCTTCTCCCCGGCACATTTTTCTCCATATAAGGTGGCGTGCAAGTGACTTATCAGGCATGGGTAACATCTGTGCTTATTGTCACACAGGGATGAAGACTTTTTTTTTCTACCTCTAGGTAGAGAGGCACAGCAGGGGAAAACCAGAGAGGTTACACATAACCGGTGCATCTTTGAAACAAAAGGATTGAAACGGATCAAATTGAAATCAACAACTTTCTCTCTTTGACTCAGCATGTTCACTCCCTTGATTACAATGTCCTTTCAAGGCTTCTCTTTCAGTGTAGACAGTCCAGTCAGGCAAGCATAATGGTGGCCTGTATGTTTCTATTTCTTACTTCTGTGGTTGTGATTATATTTGGCTTTCAAAGTGTTTGCTAGTAGTGTATGGCCAGCAGTGTCTGTAGTGGTTGCTATAAAAAGCAGGTGAACTAAAAGCTGGTGTTGACAGCATCTTGGCCAAGACTTCTCATTTGCTACCGCACTCATGGAGGCGCCAACCAACACAGAATGACTGGCTTTGACCCCTTTCCGGGTGCACACAAGTACAGGTTGAAGAGCTGTCACCAACACGACATTGACATTACCAGTTCTGAGTTGTAGTGGCAGTTTGAACAAAAATAATAACTGAATCGTGTGACTAAAAAAAAAAAAAACAGCCAAAAAGAGACATGTACCTTCTGCGCTGCATAATTCAGTGATTCTGAATTGAACTTGTTTTGCTGTGGCTACTGGGTTGGCTTGGACACACACACACACACACACACACACACACACACACACCCCCACACACACACACACACACACACCCACCCCAATTCACTTCAAAGGATTTGTTCAGTCAGCTTCACTTTGTGTATCTGCTCCAACACGGCTGCACAGCCTTCTGATCCAGCTCAGCAGAGCAACGTGGTCTCATCTAGCTGAACCGATGCACCCATTCATGCTCCTCTTAATAGCCACAACTCCCGGACCTCTTGAGGAGATTAATGCATAGGTCTAAATTGAATTGCACTCCTTCTGAGGTCACCTGCTAAATACTGGCTCTTAGGGTTTGCAAAGAAAATGAAGATTAAATGGTGGCAGGCGCTTTAACAATGTGTTAGACAAGGTAATGGATTAAGAGTTAGGTGTGGGTGATTGGGGTGAAGCTGAACAAGTGAGTGAGGTGGCTCTTCAAACGGCGCCACACGACTCACTTGTGAGTAAGACTTTCATTAACCCCAAAGAAAGACATGTTATTACCATTCTTTTATTGACGGCCATATAAAAGTATGGGGAATGGTGTGCATAAGGAACAAAATGCCCCCATGGCAGCAGTTGAGTAGCAGTGCAAGTAATTCCTGCAAGCTTACCAGACTGCATACAATATTTCAGTCTGGAAAAGGTGCTACCTCAGCATTTTGAACCCAACCAAGTGATTTACAAGCTGTACGTACAAGGAGTAGTTTGATTGTCAAAATGTATGAGCAATTAAGCGGGAGGACAAGTAGTATTGGGCAAAGAAGCTTTTTGCTGATGTATTAAACTTGATAAGCGTGTGTGTGAGACATTCTTTCAGCACATTGCTGCTGTGTGTATACTATTTAAACCTTTCATTACAAATTCAAACTGGGAACGGTCTTATGCTGTGTACAGTGTTTGTTTTTATACCTTTTTATTTATTTATTTATTTTTTTTAAAAGACAGCACATTCTTTAGGTTATTGACAGCTCTTATTATATAGAAATACCACATGCTGCAGCCCCTTCTCCTTGGCTCTAAGCCCGCCTACCAGTCAATCCTTATAACAATAGAAATTTCGATTGATCTGCCCTACCTCGGCCCAGTAGCCATAAGGTCTCCCTTACTATCCCTGCCCTATTGGAAAGGCAAACACAGCTGGTGCTACAGGTCAAAGCGCTTGCTGCTTGGATGTTCAGTTGGCGCCATGTGTCTTGTGTAGCCCCCCATAATGGATGGAGCAGACACCGGGTACACATTTACTCCAACACATCCCACCTGCTCATCAGTGGGTGGAGATCTTATTGTCTTTGACGAAAGCTAGGAAGCTGCGTTCATGTCTTTGAACGGCGTGGTTTTGTTTGTGCCAAATCTCCTTACAGTTTATAGTTAATTTAGATATCAAATTTCTGCATCACTTCTTCTGAAAGATGATAAATCAAATGTTGTAAAGAGCCGGAGGAAGGAGTGTTGTGATGTGCACATATCCATCACTGACCACACATGGATCCTACTGTGTCCAATACACCATTCATCACAGTCTTCCTTTAGCATCAATATATCTGTCATCACAACACAAAATTGCTATAACTCTGCAGTCTTACAAGAAATTGATGTTGATTCCCTTTCTTTTGCTTGCTCAGTAGTTTGCTCCACTGAACTGCTCTGGGCATGACGTGCCCATGTCTGCTAGGTTTCCTGGGCTTTGTGACAGACATGTAATGCATTGGGGAGGGTCTTTGGCAGTTCTTATATTAGTGTTATATCAAGGAACGTATTTTTCTGCCTCATTAGTTCTCCTCTCCCTGTCCAGCCCCTCTCCGCTTTAGCAGTATGTTTTGATCTCTGAGCAAGATAAGCTCTTTTCTCCACTTGTCAGTCTCCAGGCCTTGTCATGTTGGTTCAGTCATTTGGCATCCGGCCAGCGTAAACAGAGGCAGTGTCCTAATTGCTTTGGGTCAATGGCAATCCTGGCATCCACTCAGTGAACACGCTCAATTAAAGCTTTCTTTAAAAAATTGAAGTAAACGTAGCCAAATAACCTGTTTCCTGGGGCGATATCATCATCAAGAATTATTTGGCTGACAGGCCTCAGCTGTTAAAAGGAAAAGGATTTGTGAGTGAAGAAACTCATTGTAAAGCATGTCAAGATAATAGAAAATAATAGTATATTTAGGAACATTTGATCAGTTTTTGCAGTCTGTAAACTTGTGGCAATATGATGTGCATCATATCCTCTAAGGGAAGCCAAGTGGTGTATCGGCCAGGCTGCGGTGGGAGAGCCTGTGTGTGGGCTTGCATATTTTTACAGCACCCTCTAGATGCCCTAAAATCGACTAGCAGTTCTCCATTCCTCACTACGGTCAACTTAGGTTTCCTCATCGCCCAGAAACTTCCAACTTCACTTTTCTCTGCTCTCCTAGTGCCAAGACACGACCCCCGGCTCTTACATTTGAGCTGTTTAACCCAGAGTTTACCCTCTGTGGCCCAGGTGGAACAACTTGCTCACACTGCCTGGATGGCTCTCCATGCCACCCTGGCCGCACGGTGCACGGCTCGAGTGGTTTTCACAGTTTATGGGCGCAGGTGCAAAGGACAGGCTAGACTTTTTTACCCAGCAAGCCTTGTATAAACCAGTGTTTAGAAGAGAAACCTTTTTACACACACACACACACACACACACACTTTATGTACCTTTTTATAGGAGCAAAAGTATCTCTTTCCAATCATTGTTGCTTCCCAGTTCCGCCACCTTTTTTGCCACCAAACATGCCATCAACTCACCTCCAACAAATTACACGGGGACAGCATTTATACAAAGTCAAGAGGGTCAGTCTTATCGCTGTCAGGTTCCTCCGCGGAATGATGCCTAGTCAAGCACATGACGCAGAGTGCAGGTTGTTGCTTAGCGTGTTACAACCTGGGACAGTCCTGCAATATTAATGTCTTCTTCTTCAAACGGTGTTAGAGCATATCTCTGGGCTCATATAAATGCTGCTTTTTTAAAAGTTTTATCAGTCCATGGGTTCACAGTCCTCAGAGGATTGTTTAAAACTCACAGAAAATCACTGCAATGTTGCAGAATCCCTTAACCTTATTGTGTAATATACCTGGCTTCCAGTCTTTATGCTAAAGCAAAACAGTTAGGCTAGGACAGTAGCTAGTATGGGTCAACTGACTCAACTCCTGAATCCTTCCTCATGGCTTTACCCACTCAACAGGACCATTGTTGGCTTTTCCACATTTCCCTGGATGTAGATGATGTGTGAGCGTGCTCTGTCTACAGTTTAGACTGGCTCTCTGTGGTAAAAGGAGGAACAACTGACTCACAGTGTGTGTATTCTTTTTAGCTGAATAACAAGAACTCTGTTACATGTCGTAGCTCTCTCAAAGCCTTCATCATCCATGTTGATGGAGTAACTGTGTGTGAACTGCCTGTTGGTTCTAACAGGATGAAGGTTTTGATCTCTATCTCATCTGCTTTCATCACAACTCCATTTGCTAGCATATCAAAGAAAAAAACACATTTCAGAGCATTTTTCTACCCTTTTATATACTCATTGATATTCACCTTGCATGTGACAGGGTCTGGTTTAAAGTGAATACGTACTGTGGTGAAGCCATTCATTATATATAATTTCCATTAAGAGGGTGAAATTGTTTATTCACAGTCTCATGAGGTTAGTGATGCATAGGGCACATCCTGACTGGTGACTAATAGGTGGCTGAGGTATCACTCAACCCACTGACTTTGGTGTCTAGGTTATTGCAAATTATTTTCTCTGTCAATACAAAAAGTACTAGAAACCCGGCAGAGAGTCAAACTGTAAAATAATTACTTTAATAACTGATATTTTCTTGAAGTTATTTTGAAAACCACCCATCTCTTTAGGCTTTCGTCCTGCTCCTCAATAGTAATTTTGTGTGTGTGCGAATGACAGTTTTGTCTCTAGTGGCAAGCCATGTGGTCTGCTCGCGTGGAGCCATCAGCCTCACTGGAAACTTGTGGTTGCCTTATTTTTTTTTATATACTAATATAACAATATTATACAGTGCACAGTTCATACAGGCATGCCCAGGCTTAAGCTTAAACTATTAATAACAGTGTTGAGAAACGCCAGGACCTGGGGTTTCCTGACAGTTGAGATGATTGTTACAGTTCAAGGAGCTGGGTGAAAAGCTGTACTTAAACCGTCAGGTTGTATTAGCCTTATTCTATATTTTTCTCTGTATTCTTTCTTTTCCCTTGATGAATCATATGTCCATTTATAGTGTAGATGACGAAACTTTGAATTGAGATGTGGAACATTTCATTGTACCGTGTGTGTGCATGCGTATATGTGTGTGTGGTGGGGGTGTGTGTGTGTGTAGATTGTCTAAGTGCTCATGTTTGGTCCCAGACATGCATCTGCTTTGGCTTAGCATGCTATCATACAATGCCACAGGCCTTTTAACCAACACATTAAAAAGCTGGACGACTGCTCTCATTCTTTCCGATCTTTTACTTCCATATCATCATGCTTAATGTCTGGGCCTTTTGGCACACTATACATTGCATTTTGGCTAGCGACAGATAGTAATGCTTAATAATAATAAGTTCAGTGTAAGCTTCTATATGTAAAGGTACATCAGAGCCATTTTTATTTAGAAAAAACAGCCTCACGGACTCTGTGCGGACAAGTCATGTCAGGTTAGTTGGTTTTAACCAATATATGCCTCTATGGTCATTACTGCTGTTTAAAGGGGGTTGCAGTGCATAAGTATTGTACTGCAGAACACCCTGTTCCCTATTCTTTTGTTGTTATCTCGCCTGGGTGGCAGCGCATTCTCTCGATCATTCAGGAATCGGATAATCAGTGAATTTCTTCAGCAACTTTCTTTCCACCTTTCTGCTCTTTTTTTCATCCCTTCCTCTCAGTAGGCGTGGGTGGAACAGTTTCTGTATCTCCACCAGTAATAAGAGAAACAGTGGATGGATTGTAGTTAGCTGTTTGCCTCAAGGGTTAAGTATCCATCTCCATTCTTTTAAAGCCCAGCCCTGCTTAGGAGGAGAGGGCTGTGAATAAATACCACCCTTGTCCTCTCATAATGGAACAGCTTGACCTTATTGACCTCTGCTGGTGGGAGCATCTGCCTGTCGATTCCACCAGCCAGTCCCATGGGACATCACCCGGCAGTCACATCTGCCCGTGAGCTGTAATTCAATTGGTCGAGGAATTTATTTTACAGAATAAAAATTAAAGGACTGGCCTATGATTTTTCAGAGACACAAAAGAAGCCTGTCAGATCAAATATGCTGTTGATTTACAGTCTGTAATTGTGTGAAAGTACTTGTTTCTCTCTGGGCACTTTGCATGACTGCATAATGAGCGTGGCCCTCATTGACATTCTTGAGCCTCCCTATATGGATGGGATAATAATGAGTTTGGCAGGGGCCTTAATTTAATCATGACGGTAAAAGTGGTGCACATGTGGCACAGCTGCTAGCGCTTAGCCAAGTCTTGCCGTGCCCTTAGATGAGATGCCATTCAGTGCCCGCATTGGCTTGTCTCTGTGTTATCAGTCTTTATGAACCACATTCCTCATTGAAAAGCCTTTACAAAGCTGGACAAAGGAGTTTTCTTTGCAAAGATTTGTTTGTGATTTTTCTGCTGCAGTCAAAATTAGCTCACGTGCCCCTGCACCGGCGTGACTAGAGAAACTGGTTTCTGTGTTTTTCCGGCAGCCAGCACAGGTCAGTCTTTGTTGTGTTTATTTAGCTTTTCCACTTAAACACAGAACTGCCTGCGTGCTTTGTCGAGCACCTGTTCTAGATTAGAGCTCGATAATGGCTTTCAGCTAATTCCTTGTGATACTTCAACGATAAAATGTAATCTCACCTTTTGCCATTTGGGCTACTTTTGAAAGTGAGCTTTGTAGAATTCTTGCCACGATTAAGAGTCAAAATCTACTTACAAATAAAAAGGAGTTAGAGAGAAAGTCATTAACGGCATATGTGAGTCATCAAGAAAACTTTCTCCAAACAGGTTACACACAACATACGCATGTTAACTCATGACACAGATTAGGGACAGATACTGGGTCACGGCTTGTGACTAAAACATCTGCTGGGAAAGAGGCAAGCAGACATGCAAAGATGCATCCACACACACTCACCACAGGTGTTAAACCTGTTTTCCAGCATTAAGCTGTCCTCCGGCACAATGTGTCCACTGTGGCCTTAATTCCTCCATCCCACAGACAGACGCACTTAACTGCTTGCCACAGTTCGAGGCTAATGGTTCGTTGTTTTTTGACAACCTTGGGTGTTGTTTGTTGGCTGTTGTAATGAAAGCATGTCAAGATTGTTAAAAATATTAGGTCTGATGTATAAAGTACATTATCTTTAATCATATAACACATCTGTACAAATATAAAATGTTCATAATGTTACTTGCCTGTACATCCTACAACAGATATTTAGGAGCCTGCTGGCATTCAGAGTAGCCTCGCACATCCAGAACCAGTGGCTACGGTGATGTACATTTTCGGGTGTGTGTGTGTGTGTGTGTGTGTGTGTTTGGGTCTGGCTCCTTACAGCTGTCTCACCCACCATCACTGCCTGCAGGACGCTGAGCAGACATTGTAGCTCAGATTTCTCCCCTCCTATCTGTGCTGTAAGTCTGCCGTGGACAGTACCATATACTGTATATTATGGCCAGCTGAGAAAGCCAGTAGCTGTGAGCAGCTTTACGTCAGAGGATGGTTACTTTATGTGGAGATTTACAGTACGTGAGCTTTCCTTGCATGTCAGCGAAGAACTGTTTACTAAAGCTGTACTTTAAGTGAGAGAGTTCCTTTTTTTTTTAGAGGCTGCCCAAGTATTTAAGGACATTTATAAGCTGGTTGTATGTATATACATGCATGCATATAGGCTCCATGTACTGCAGTATGTGTCTTAACAATGTTGGATTTTACCTGATGGATAGTTTATTTAGCCGTCCAGACTGTGGTCCTGTGTTTACAGGGCTCTGATGTAGGTCAATGACCTGATGCCGGCAGCCTCCCTGCTTTATCCTGCCATCTATAGCCAGTTGCCTGGCTCTAGTCTACTCTGCTAAAGATGAGAACGTATGTTTGTCACACTCAGGCTTAATACTGTGATGAGAATACTAAAGCCTTTCTGGTGAATCACCACCTTTATTTTCATTTTTAAACAAATTGCTTTCTTGCGTTGTCAAATGCATTTGTAATGTGGTTTGGATTTGCCGCAGCACAAAAGGATACTCCTAATGATCAATGCAGTCCTGAAATTTGTTTTAAATAAGTTAATTCTCCTATTCTGGTAGAGAGGGATAATCCTGCTTGTTTTGTAGTCAAGATTTACTTGTTCCAAACATTTCTTTAAGTGTCAGTGTATTGAAACAATGGATGTCAGCAGCTTGCTACGAGAAAAGCAAGTTGATTGGCCCTGAATTATCTCCTGCTAACATGGACACTTTTGCGCCAAATGGAATGATCTAGATGATCTCGCCAGGTAAAATCCATTCTTAGCACTTAACGCAGGCAGTCTTTCAGACCTGCCAATGCGGTAAAAGAAAAGCTTTAATATGGTATGTAATTGTCTCAGGTAATGACCCCTGATGGCTAGCTGCTCCTTTTATCTATTTTAACCTTGACCACAATGAGCAAACCAACTAGACAGGCCGAGACTAGACTAGCAACCTCTAATTACCTTAAAGCATCATCTTGGCTTTCCCCTGTCAGTTTGTCACAGTTAACAGCTTTAGCGGACATGCCTGTGATGTATTAACGGTGTAGAAAGTGCTGCGCAATTACCAAGAATTGCTATGACCCGGTCGTTACCTTTTTTAGTATATCTCACCTACTTATTATTTTGTAGTTTGTTTCCTTGTGTAAGCAGTCAGATGGTCTTCTAACCTGTACGGTGAAGAGAATAATGAATTCAATCAAAGCGGGCTGAGTGATTCATGTCCTGTTTGGCCTGACTGTGATTGACACATTGGCCCTTTTTAATAGGCCATAAAAGAAGAGTCATTGCCAGTTTGAGCGCTAGTTTACCATGAACATATGGCTCGCCTTGGCATAGGGAAATAACATTAGAATTACCATATCCATTAGCGTCAACCTGTCCTCTGGCTTTGCAAGCTTAAGTCATATGTTGGTGATCCATCAACTCACGCAGTGCCAAGACATTTCTGAAAAAAGGTTTTAGACTTGCAGTGGGTAAAAGTGTCTCCAGGGCTGGGTGTGGGGTGCTCAATACCCAGGGTGGGGGAGGCCACAAGGGCAAACTCCCTCTGGCGTCAGAGCTCCTCCAGAATGCAGAGAGGGATTAATGCATGTCTGTGGCAGTGATGGATGGGAAGGACACACACACACACACACACACACACACACACCCCCACCCACCCAACACCAACAGTCATCGGCCCTCCTCTGCAACAGTATGTGCCAGCTTAACAGGTGCGTGCGTGCAGTTCTTGTGTGATTGTATCTGCTGGGACAAAGCCAGACTTAGTTGGTTGCCCTACTACCCCAGATAGAGCTGTATTCACCAGCCGCATGTCATTTTGATTAGAAGGCGCAACTAGTTCACGTCTGGGGCACTTTGAGCGAATTGTCCTTTTCAAATCACAGATGAATTGATCTTTGTTCCTCAATAGATTTTTTTTCTTGCTGTTGAGTCCGGTGATTGATGCCTCATGTGCGTGTTTGGGGTTTTGAATGTGTGAATCTTATGCTTTCTGGACGAGACCATCGATTATTGTACATGTACACTTCTACTTGCTGCTCCCAAATCCCCAGCACTTCATTGTTTCCGTGAAACCTCTGGTGATTCTGTGTGACCTCTAGCACTTAGCTCCATGTGACTGATATTGCACTGCAATGGTCAATGATCACTGATGGATCACCTTAGGGAGCCTGGAGTGTGTCTGGCATGACTGCCGCAGTACACTACAGCGGCTATAGCTATGGTAATGAGTGAGCGAGTTGCGGGCTAATCGTATTAATCACTAGAGCTCACACCATGGAGCATGTGACAGATTATCCTGCAGCACATAAAGGACAGCCACAGTCAATTCCTGTGGAGACAATACAGTTTGTGAATGGGTTTAATAAAGGTGTATTTATGCAGGAGTTCACACTTGCAAAATATACTAAGTCACTGTAAAAGTTCAGGAGGAGAAAAACTTTTTGTTTTTATTGATGATGCCTGAGATTGAAACTGCCCTTCCAGAAGGTTAACAACTAATGTTCTTTCTTTTTTGCTTCTTTGCCTCAAATGCACTTTTCTCTCCCTATCTCTTATCAGCGGGATATAATTAGGTGTTGCTCCTTCCCCTTTGTGTGAGGAAGCAGTCATGATCTGCCCTGTCTTACCGGGCAGGGCTAGGTGTGTCCTTGTTTTCCCAGGGGCCTGCAGCTCTCTTATCTGACCCCTTGGCTGTTAAAGACTGGTTTCAGGTTTTGTGTGTGTGTGTTACACTACTCAGGTTTATGCATTGTCAATGCCACTACAAGCATGTTGTTTTTGTTGTTGTTACACGTTCTGTCCATTAGCCTGGTCTTGAGGGGACCTGCACGCAACTTTGTTTTTCATTCATTTGCCACCACGAGCACGCAACAACCAAAAACAGAACTCTGTAGGGCAGCTAACAAACTAGCTATAGCTAGCTTTCTCCATGAAGCTCCCAGCTAAGCTAACGTTACTATACCTCGCGACGCAGTTAGAAAACAAGAACGAGCTAACTAATGTTAACATAATCACTTTTGGTTGGTGGATTTCTATTTTAAAGTCGTGTTACACTATTTCCCGTGTTTCTTAAGATTTTCAGCCACGGCCTGTCACTCTCCCTTAGTAACGTTACTTGGTACGTAACGTTAGCTTAGACTATGCCTTATGTTTTGCCTTATTCTTCATAAGACATGACTGACACGTGCAGGTAGGCCAAGATGAGAAGAGGTAGATTAGCTAACGTTAGCCAACATATTTATAAAAAAGTCACATTCGAATAGTATTGTTTATATTTTGCTTTCCGTATTTGTTCCAATTGTGTGTGGGGGTGTGCGCGCGCATCTGTGTCTTCTTCCTTCATGGATTTAACCCTCAAAATGACCTTTTTCTGTCCATTAAGCTGCTTAATTAGCAGAGAAGCTGATAGAAAACTGATTTGCACCTGCAGTTTTCCAGCTATTTGCTAGATCACTCACACTCACTCACTCACTCACTCACTCTCTCTCTCACACACACACACACACACACACACACACACACACACACACACACACACACACACACACACACACACTAGTAAACGCATATGGGTACTGACACCCCCTTGAGGATTTCCTGAGTCAGTGTCTCCCATAAACAAAGCATTAGGAAGATGTTTAAACCAAATTTTAGATTTCTACACTGCCACTGTCAGCAGAGAACTAACCCTCTGAGTGAGGATAAAGTGTAAAGTGGAGAGTGTCAGACTGTGTTTTGAGCTGTCTGGTTGGAGCTCCAATCTGTAGAAAATGAACTGAGCTAACAGCATGGGATGCTGGCAGAAAATAGAGATGTCACTGTATGGCACAGAGGGACAAGGAGGCAGAGAAGGATAAATAGGGAATATAGTGGGAGGGATAACCTTTTGAATTATTTGAATATTACAAAACATGAGAAACATATTTTTATTACATTTTATTTCCCTGTGTTTTGCGCTTTATCTTTTATGCAAAGGTGTTGTTCATTTTAAGAAAATATTTATGTCTCTAGACATAATTACCCCAGTAGTTTAATCTTTTTAAAGAGATGGAATGAGTTCTGGGGTGGAAGTCAACCACCAAACAAAAGACTTGACCTTTCACTCTGCATTCCATCGTAAGAGAATTCCATCAGTCTACACCCCCAATCCTTCCGACCATCTAGTACTTATTTCCACTGCATTTCTAGACCCTTGATAGTTAAATCCATGCTTCTGAGTGAGGCGGTCTACTAATCTCTGCTAAAATGAGCAATTAAGATCAATTTATTTCCTCCCAACGGACACTTTGTTCACAAATTGCCGCAGACTGCAGTCCCCAATGAACGGGATAATCAATGGCATCAAACCATAAACGGCCTCCAGCTATGAGAGTGGCTCCATCATGCTGTTTTAAGAGGGAGACAAGAAATATTAGCATGCTGACTGAAAACTCATTTCTCCCTCTGACTCTCTCCCCAACTCTTCCTCCACATCTGTCAGCCCCATGAGTATCACTAGACGAGTGTGAATTTTTCATCAGAGATGGATTATTGCAAGTGATCTGTCTGAGATTAAATGTGACATAGTTTATGCTACATAAAAAGTAATTTACTCTCTGTTTACCACAAGTAGGATGCATCTCTCTGGGGTGCCTGAGTTACTGAAAACATGAAGTGCTGCAGAGCCGTTGTGCTGTATGGATGGATGGATACATGAGAGGGTTTCTGTGAGGGACTGGATTTTGGGCAGAGGGACTGAAAGGCCATCATGAGTCATCTTACACCTCCGTATTAGTGTGGATTCTTAGTGTTTTGAAAGCTTTATCCCAAAGCAAATCTTTGCTGATAAGCGCTTTTGAAACCTGTGTCACCGTGCATACAACAAAAGTGCTCCTGTTTTCCTCCACGTAAAAGCCTGTTAGACACGCTTTTTCTTTGTATTCCCTGTTTTGCTTGGTAACTCCTGAGTATGATACACATGGGCAGAATACAACATATCGGTAATGATCAAATTATCATGATGTAGAGCAATATGACCTTAAGCTTCCGCTACCAAGTGTGGCATTAGTTCAGCAGTTGAAGAAATTTCATTGAGATGTGTGCAGGAGTTAGTTGCACTGCACAGAGCTTAAGGATTTAATTTGGCTCTGGAGAGCTTGTTGCGGCCTTAATTGATCTTAATTAGCGGTCAGATTACTTGGCCGTGTGGAATTAGACCCGGCACCTGCTCTATGAATATACATCACAGTGGTCCTCCCTGCCTTCTCTTTCTTTCTCAGACCCAGACTCAAACCCTCCGAGCATGTTGTTGACCAACCTTTTAGCTGCCTCCATCTATAGCTGGACAAAGGGCTTTGAGAGGAGCTCAGACTAGGGCACAAGGACTATTGTGTTGTTAACAATGTTGTTTAGCTCTAATATTGTGCCCCGGAGCTGATGTCTCTATGTCAAGCAGAAGGCTGATGGAAGACTATTCCACAGCTGCTCATACAGCGTGGCATGGTCGTGACTTTGAATAGCTATTCATGCCAAGATTAATTTCTAAAGAAGAACCCCGATTGAGCATTCCAGTTGCATGAACTCTCATATTTCCCAACTGTAAGAGTGATGTCCCTGAACACCAATAACACTCAAATCCTCTGGATAAACAACTGGCCCGCGAGAGAGTTGAGAGCAGCTTTAGGAACAGTCTAGCATATTTG
Organism: Percina caprodes; assembly: GCA_013375575.1. NCBI lineage: Eukaryota > Metazoa > Chordata > Actinopteri > Perciformes > Percidae > Percina > Percina caprodes. The sequence goes on along the minus strand of JABXJD010000188.1, from coordinate 490,853 downwards.
GTACAGTTCTGATGGCGTGCTGTGTTGTGTGGCTTTCTGAATGGGTCCAGTTTGACTGTGTGACCACAGTTAGGTGAACCGTGGACAAATAGAGGCATGCGTGTGTTTTTTAGACCGACAATGGGCTCACGTTCCTCTCCGCTGGGATACAGTAATAAGAGTGCATTTCAGAAATTCTAATTCCAGAGAATGCTTTGACTTATTTGCTTGCTTTGATTACTAATTGGCTCCTCAAAATTAGATGGCCCATAAAAACTGTTTACAATTTAGCCATGTCGCTAACTCTGTTTCCCCTATGTAACTAACTTTCTCTTTTTCGCACCAACCTTTGTCTTCACTTACTGGTGACTTTTTCACACACACACACACACACACACACACTCCTCAACACTCACCCTCTTTCAATTTCTGCCTCCCTAGTAACTGGCTGCCTCCCCGTCCTCCTCCTTGGGTCATTGTGGTATTTAGGGTCAGACAAGAGCTCCAGTCATTGCACCCTCCCCAGTGCCTCCCCAAGCAGCTTTGCAGCCATTATACGCCAGCTTGTCTGGCCCAATCACCTCAAACAGCTATGGAAAACCGCCTTGGCTGTAACAAGCCCTGCATCCTCCTCCTAGCCAACGGAAAAGCAGGATATAGGAAAAATAACACGGTGGAGTAGTGGAGCCTTTTTGCAGTGGATGAGAGCTATAACACATCCTTCTCTTTCAGAGAGAGCTCTTCTGTTGAGAACTTTTCACTTTTTCCTCCCTGCTCTCCTGCTTTTCCTCTCGGCGCTTCATTACCCAGGGATACCCGGGAGGGCTGTGATTCGCTGCTGCCTTGAAGCCGGGAGGGAGTTTCCATGTGTCCTCCAGTGTGTCTGGGCATGTGAGTCAGATGTGGTAATGCATTGCTTTAAGTCACAAGTAGCCTTCACAGGGAGAATCCACTTTGGGATCAGAGAACACCAGCTAGATTTCCTCTTTGCAAGCTTTTCAAAGAGCTTTTAGATTAAAGCCTGGACCACAGAGGTAAGGGATGTTATGGGCTCTGTGTTTTATCTTTCTCTCCCTTTGTTTTCCCTTTTTACTAGATTAAGATAAGGCTGAGGTGAAGAGGTTGCATCGTGTTTCCTATTGTCCAGATCCACAGGTGTGGGTTACTCTGTGTTTGCATATGGGAGTGCTGTTTAGTTTCCACCTGTATCTGTTAGATAGGAGGTTGTGCTTAGTGTTTATCTCTAGTGTGTGGTTGCGTTGCTGTATAAGCCAGCCACGTGTATCCTTATGCATGAAGATACAACAAAGTGACTCTTCACAATCTCAAACTTTATCACTGTGGTGCATTTCAGGGTTGTCAGCATAACAAACATGACACATTCACTCATGAGAATAACTAAATTTGACAAACTTACCTTGTCTAAACTTTGTATCTAATGCTAAAGTCTACAGGTAAAAGCCAGTAAATTAGAATATTTTGAAAAACTTGATTTATTTCAGTAATTGCATTCAAAAGGTGTAACTTGTACATTATATTTATTCATTGCACACAGACTGATGCATTCAAATGTTTATTTCATTTAATTTTGATGATTTGAAGTGGCAACAAATGAAAATCCAAAATTCCGTGTGTCACAAAATTAGAATATTACTTAAGGCTAATACAAAAAAGGGAGTTTTTAGAAATGTTGGCCAACTGAAAAGTAAGAAAATGAAAAATATGAGCATGTACAATACTCAATACTTGGTTGGAGCTCCTTTTGCCTCAATTACTGCATTAATGCGGCGTGGCATGGAGTCGATGAGTTTCTGGCACTGCTCAGGTGTTATGAGAGCCCAGGTTGCTCTGATAGTGGCCTTCAACTCTTCTGCGTTTTGGGTCTGGCATTCTGCATCTTCCTTTTCACAATACCCCACAGATTTTCTATGGGGCTAAGGTCAGGGAGTTGGCTGGCCAATTTAGAACAGAAATACCATGGTCCGTAAACCAGGCACGGGTAGATTTTGCGCTGTGTGCAGGCGCCAAGTCCTGTTGGAACCTGAAATCTCCATCTCCATAGAGCAGGTCAGCAGCAGGAAGCATGAAGTGCTCTAAAACTTGCTGGTAGACGGCTGCGTTGACCCTGGATCTCAGGAAACAGAGTGGACCGACACCAGCAGATGACATGGCACCCCAAACCATCACTGATGGTGGAAACTTTACACTAGACTTCAGGCAACGTGGATCCTGTGCCTCTCCTGTCTTCCTCCAGACTCTGGGACCTCGATTTCCAAAGGAAATGCAAAATTTGCTTTCGTCAGAAAACATGACTTTGGACCACTCAGCAGCAGTCCAGCTCTTTTTCCTTAGCCCAGGTGAGACGCTTTTCGCTGTTTCTTGGTCAACAGTGGCTTGACACGAGGTATGCGGCAGTTGAAACCCATGTCTTTCAAGCGTCTCTTGGTGGTGGATCTTGAAGCACTGACTCCAGCAGCTGTCCACTCCTTGTGAATCTCCCCACATTTTGAATGGGTTTTTTCACAATCTTGACTAGGCGCGGTGATCCCTATCGCTTGTACACTTTTTCTGACCACAGTTTTTCCTTCCCTTTGCCTCTCTATTAATGTGTTTGGACACAGAGCTCTGAGAACAGCCAGCCTCTTCAGCAATAACCTTTTGTGTCTTTCCCTCCTTGTGCAATGTGTCGATGGTCGCCTTTTGGACAGCTGTCAAATCTGAAGTCTTCCCCATGTTTGTGTAGGCTTCAGAACTGGACTGAGAGACCATTTAAAGCCCTTTGAAGGTGTTTTGAGTTAATCAGTTGATTACTTTGTGGCACCAGGTGTCTTCAAAATTTAACCCTTACACAATATTCTAATTTTGTGACACACGGAATTTTGGATTTTCATTTGTTGCCACTTCAAATCATCAAAATTAAATGAAATAAACATTTGAATGCATCAGTCTGTGTGCAATGAATAAATATAATGTACAAGTTACACCTTTTGAATGCAATTACTGAAATAAATCAAGTTTTTCAAAATATTCTAATTTACTGGCTTTTACCTGTATGGATACTCGCTCAGGGGCTATCTATCCCATTGAATGAAAGTGTTAGGAAACGTTTTTACTTTCTTGGCATCACTCTGGAATGGCTGTGGCATACGTGTATACATCTTTCAGAAGGCTGCCATGCCATTTTTTTGTCGGGAGGCAGAGCTTCTAAATGTATAATGAAAAAGTCCAAATGACACTTAACAAGCACTTTGATGGATGTTTGGTGGCTTTGGCTGAATCCACCACACAGTAATATGGGCTTTCAGCAAGTGATTCATAGATTTACATTTCTCCTCACAAGCAAACAACCGCAGAATACTTTCAAATCTCTTTCATATGACAACTCAGCAGGAGACAGCCTGGTTTTTGGCTCCTCTATTCTCTCTTCTTCACTTCCTGTTGTTTTTTGTCCTGTAAGAACTTGTGTGGTTGTTTGCAAAAGTTTGAATTTAAGCTGCGCCTAAAAAGAGTGGCGCTTTAAGGACACTGCTCCTTTAAGAGCTCAGTTGTCACGGAGCCAGAGGAAAGTGATAAGGGACAAGTCCCATGGGCTATGATTTGACAGGAGGAAGGCAGTGTGATTGTGTTACAGTCACTTCCAATAACAAATGACCTCATAGTTCCTTAGTTCACAGCATGATAATTCTAAAGCACAAAACCTTGCTGGTATTTAATTATGTATATTATTTTCCACTTTATTTGCAGTGTTGATTTATGGTCATCACAGTGCATCGTTAGCCTATATTTTCACCATTGTTAAAATAAAAATAAAAAGTCCCAGCGAGATTTCTGTATCTCCAAAGGTTAAAAAAAACTGCAGTAACAGCATCATAATATTACTATAAGGCTACGTTCTCTGGGGAATGGCCCTGTGTTTCACACTGCTGTGTCCATAGTTTGTTCCTGCTTTGGTTATCAAGAAAGATTCAAGGACACAAAGGTCACAATTGCAAACGTAGTTCGTCAGACTTTGACAGAAGGTAGTAGCTCCTGTTCACCAAATGCACGGTGGTCTTTATGTAGGAAAAGGGCAGTTTCTTCCTCAACAGTGCCTTTATGCTCCTACTGTGTTTTATACCGTGTGGGGGTGTGGCCCAGTCCTTGTAGTTTGCCCAAGCTGCAGACCCAAGACACACACGGTGCCAGACTAAACATGGAGCTTACGTGGGAATCATCCAGGGAAGCTTGAGAAACACATAGGGTGTGTCGAGTAGCGTTAGGGTGGCACCCAGAGCAGATGGCCTGTAGGAAGTCTACTGACCAGAATAGAGGACTAAAGGGAAGAGGGAGGGAGAGTTCAGACTAGGCGCAGTGATTTGCAACTAAAAGGAAGACTTGTCTGTCTTGTTGTTCTCCCAAAACAGTCGCACAATACTGCAGTTCAAGTCGCAGCAGAAGGCGAGGGTGTGTGTCTTTAGGTGTGTGTGTTGTCACGCCTTTTAGCCTTTTATACCCCCAACCTTGCTCTGTGAGAATCAAGTTTGAGAGAAAAGCGCTAAAAGAAAAGCAGTCACTGACAAGTTGGGCAACCAGCTTAATGCTGACTCCAAGTGTTGTCGGCAGCTGCTTTCTTGGTCTTGACTCCCGAGAGAGCATTGATTAGTTACACTCCATTCAAACAAACAGGAAATTGAAAAAGAAACATGCCCATTTTCCTGCAGGTGCTTAACCTAATGCTTAGAGTTGGATCAGTCTTGTACAGTTGACCATGCATCCATAAGCACATCAGCTTGGATTTGTCTAGGGTCTAGGGCTGTGCAATTAATTGAATTTCGATTTTAATTTCGGCTCCCAACGATCACCAAAATGGTATAATCTTGAAAAAAACGATTATTTTACTATGTTATGTTTCGCAGGAACACTCTTATTTTGTCTTGTGTGCTTAATGACACGCGCATGCGCACATCCGCCCCTCCCGAAGCCGAAACATCTCTCAGCAGTCGGGAGGGTCAAATCGTGTGCATCCACTGGAATTTAAAAACTCAGCGCGAGTAAAGATGGCAGAAGGAGGGCAGCAACAGCAGTGTTTGGTGGGCAAAAAAAGGCAAATCCAACTCCGTTGTCTGGGAAAAGTTAACGTTAGCTAACCCTGCGGTCCCTCTGCCTCCCCGCCGTAGTAGACGTTGTATTTTCCCGACACGCTGTATTCACTTACTGTTTAAAACTTGTCCGCTGGGTTCATAGGCCTACCGCTCAAAACCAACACGAAAAAACATAGTTTTCCCTCAGCATTTAATTTTTTGCTAAACTGTATGTAAAATGAGTCAACATGAGTCACCTAACGTTATTCTATGGTACCGTCTATGTGCTGGATTTTTAGCCCACTGAGGGCGACATTATTGTTCATATTTTAGCAAAATGTTTAGTAATGACAGCTGGCTAGTAGTAGTCAGAGTGAGTGAAAATGTGACGTGTGATGCAATATTGTGTGATGTATCTGTTATTGTTTATTAGCTGTGTAAAGTTGTGTGAGATATCTCGTACAAGCTGAACCGACTCACAGTAGTAGGCTAAAACAGATTTTATTCTGAGCCAAAGATTCTTTCTGTGAGATAAAGAAATTAAACCATGGACACTATCCGTTATATCCAAAGGTTAATGAGTAATAGTGATTTCAATATTGGCCAAAAATAATCGTGGTAATTATTTTTTTTCCATAATCGAGCAACCCCACTAGGGTCCATCCACATGAACCCTGGCCCCAGTTCAACTAGTACGACAAAGCTGGAAATAATCACTGTTTCATTGGCAGAAAGCGGCTTGGATAGGTGGGTTCAGGGTTATAGTGCCAAGACCATTCCTCTCAGTATCAGTACTGTTTTAACTTATGACGAGTGAAGCAAGTGTTAGGTTAATCCTCTGATCAGCTCAGAGTGCTGGTTCAAGTTCATTACCAGGACTCAGGCCAAGATTCCACTGTACTTTCAAATGCTAATTCTAAACAAAGAAGGAGAGAATAATTTCCTTGTGTGGCTCCTTGTTAAATTTAAAAAACATTTTATAACATTAGTCTGGATCTTTGCCCTGTCCCTAAACTTTGTGATCTAGCGCATCATATGCTTTACATTTAAAAAATTTGAGTTCCCCTGGAATTTCACACTTCATGTATTAAACACACTCATTTACTGTAGTCCATTTTGTCAACCAACGCAATTTAATCTCGCCACGCAGTCAAGGTGCATTCAAGCAGGAACAGATCAGATAAACTCTTAATGCTGCAGATCACTTAATCCTTAAGGTTAGGGCTTTTGGCAGGGGGTGTTCACACTGTAACCTTACGCATTCTTCACGTGTGCTGCGAGGCTTAGTGGAGTTAGCACTATTTGAAAGCCTTCCTGGAGTGTGAGCTACATGCGTGTAAGTGTGTTATATTACACACACACAAACACAAGACAGTCACACTGCTTTGCAGAAGATGCCTGGTGCCTTTGCAAAGGGCTTCTCAGCAGTTTTTGGTCTATGATCTTGCCCTCGGACAAATTTGGCGGTGGTGAGTGGGGGGGAGGCGCAAGCTAGGATTCCAAGGTTTAAAAATAAACAGACGGGGAAACTGTAGCCAGTTTTGAAAAACTTTCCCAACCCCGATCAAAGACGACGTCATTTACTTGCGGGAAGGTGGAAAAATGCTATGAATGTTTGGTTTGGATGGCCGATTGAGGAGAGATTTTGGGGGTGGAGAGACTAGTATAATACTGTAGAGCCAGGGTGGCACTGTATTGTGCTGTCTTGTGTAATACAAAGCTTGGTTAGTGTGATACTACTGGGAACTTGGCTGGAGTGAAATTCATTGTTTGATACTTTAGGACTGCATCTGAATCATTTTTTCTAAACCTGCCAATAAGATTGATGTTTTGAGAAAATCTCAAGTAACATCTCAGATGCTGTTTCTGTATTGCCTAACCTTTTGTTTATCTCAGTGAGAGACAAGTATGGCTGCCTACTAAACACTGTCTTCTACCAGATTCTGAGGACCAGGTCTACTCTTTAACCGGCACACCTGTTATCAAACGCAGAGAGAACATGTGGTAAATTACTGTCCTGTAGAAAGAGACTGAGCACTAATTCAACTTTTCTCTCGGTTTCAGATGAGCCAGACAACAAAAGGATGAGTTTATTTTGAGCAATGAGGCGGAGAGAACCTTGCACATAAGAGCTCCAATCGGAGAAGAGACTTTCAGACAGGTGAGTTTGTGGCTCTTATATCTGGTCTGTCAATATTATTATGCTTGATTGAATTTAAAATGTGTCCCTGGTATACACAGTCAAATCTGTCAATTCTTGTTTCACTATAGCTAACAACTAGAGATGGATGTTAGAATATATTGGTCCTTTCAAATGGTCATTATTTAAACCTGTTTCTTTTGTTAAAGCACATTCACCTAGAGTTTGTAGCTAAACAGCTTTTAAAAATGTGTTCATGTTGTGGAGAGGTTTTTCATAATCTTCTTGGTGACCTATTCCAAAGACTTGAAGAAAGTTGAAGGTATTTACCTATTATGTAATCACAGACAGCAGCAGATGTAGCACTTTCTCTTACCACAAACAATGTCCCAGCACTTTCTGTCATAGCGTTAACACTGTAATGAAATGTCTTTCTGGTCACGGCTCTCCGTCACTAATGTAAGACTGTTGTAGACAGCCTGGAAGTGATTTCACATCGTCCTGAACTCTTCCACACAAAACAACCGTGAGAACATAATGCCTGTTCCTCTGACTTGATCTTTCTATAGAAAGAATGTAGTAAAATGAGAGACCATACAGATTAATTACCAGATGTGATAGAATTACTTATAGCTATTCTCTTTAAGAGACATAAGGAAGATATTAAACCTGCTGCTGTTTTACCCTGGAAACAGTCACTGTGAATTTGACCATTGTGTGTGTGTGTGTATGGTTTTATGGGTGTGTAGTCATTATTTATGAGTAATAATTTTTTTATTTATTTCTCTGATGAGCTGGCATTCATGGATTACCATGAATCTTCCAGTAGCATAATGTCAGTGATATTATGGTTTTGTTTCCCATTTTTATTTTCTCCAGGCAGCAATGGGAAATTCAGAGAGCCAATATAGCATCCAGGGCCCCAAAGGCACCAGCTTTGTCTTCCCTGGTAAACCGAAGCCATACTCACTAAAGCTACGCGCAGCCAAAGATGACGCTATGTCACCCCATACCTGGTGGAAAAGTGCCCCGGTAGGCTCAGGGTACAAGGCCAGGTGTGTTGGCCGTGGCTGTTTGTCCCCTCCTAAAAGCCGGCCGCCTTACTCCCCTAGGCACTGTGACTACGTCTCAAAGGGGACGAGGGGCAGCCCAAGTGAGCATCGCTGGCATCGATCGCCTGGATGTGGTATACGAAGGCGGCATATGTCAGATGAGTACGAAGATAATCCATATGGGGCTGATCTTAATAGGAGCCCCTTGAATGGAAACGTTGATGAGCATGAGGCTTTAGAGGAACAGAGCAGCCCACGGGTGGTGATCAAGAAGGATGGCAGTCTCAGGGTGGAGTTCACCAACACCTCAGGCAATCCCCTCCTTCTGGACGAGGCTTCTGGCCCGGTACAACTCCTCAAGTTCTCTCCCAACCTGGAGTCTGCCTCCACTCCCAGTCTGCCAGGTTCAAGTGGTAGTAGGCAGGACAGCCACCACAGCGGTCCACCGCCGGCTTCTACCTCCTCTACGGCAAGGACCAGCAAGGGAAGCTCACTGAGCTCTGATGGCTCCTGGTATGACTCTCCCTGGGGCCCCAGCACAGAGCTGTGTGAGCAGGACCAACCTTGCGCTGCCAGCAGGACGCTATACCACTCCCCCAGCCACCAGCTTGACTCCTTCACTGAACAGTCTCCCCCTGTGTCCATCACAGACCTCTACAAGGACTCTACAATGGCTGCCACCTTTCCCACAACCAGGGACCTGTCCTCCCTCTTACAACAGCCTCCACCAGGCCAGAGGGCACACAGAGCCTCTTTTGCATCTGTCCTGGATGTGCCACTGGAGGAAGAATCTCCTGAGGCCTGCCAGTACTCATCATACACCCTGCCCTGTCGCAGGCCCAAAGCTCACACTATGAGCGAGGATCTGGACCAGTATCCTAACCAGGAGCAGGCTGGACCTGATTTTGGCTTCCATAAGAAAGACTCCATCAAAAACCGCATCAGGCGCTTAAGTGACTGGACAGGAAGCTTGAGCCGCAAGAAGAGGAAGTCTCAGGTAAGCTTGGCCAGGATGGGCTGTGGGATCACTTGGATTTAGTTTTGACTCAGCAGTTTTTTAATGATTTACACTCCTTTTATCACTCACAGGGTTCATTCAGGAATCTTATCAACCCGGTATGTAAAACAATAGGTTGCAAAAATGTGGTGTCTGTAGTCGCCTCATAGCTGGTAGCCCTCATAGTTTAAGCACTCAATAGATACTGTACATGTATCACCCTTTTTATTGTCTTCTGTTGTTGCCTCACTACAGCTTATTAGGCAGGAGGTGGCATCAGTAACAGCCACGCACAGGCAGTTTCCTGTCTGGCAAGGTTTATTTGATCATGAGCCACAGTGGTGGTCTTGGCATGGCTGGGAACCAACCACCATCCTCTGTTCCTTAGCACTGCAACACCAGCTGTCCAGAGACAGGGCACAGTGGGGTGGCACAAAATTAAATTTGTAAGGCAGCCATCGCTCTTGTTTGTTTTTGTGAGGATGGAACAAAGATTAAAAGTACTTGCTATTACAATGTGTAAGACATGGATCCTCTGAGGAAGAGAAGTCCAGGGCTGATGTACAGATTTCATGATGACTGTATCTGGGTGGGTACATCTGAAGTATTATTGCGTACTTATTGTTTGTAATTAGTTGTTGAATGTACGGTGCTTGTTGCATGTTAATGTTTTTAGATCTTTTGTTTGCAGTCTGATGTACATGTAGGCTGCAAGGGTGTTGATTAGCTCAATTTGAATTGCATTTTATTAAAACGGTTTTTAAGGCTTCAAGCTAACTGATGGCTGAAAAGTGCATAGAAACTGCTACACAAGCATACGAGCCACAGAGCAGACAGCTAATATATTTTCCCAGTAGTAAATTGATACTTGTACCGTACAGGCAAGGGTCAGAGGAGAGGTTGAAAATAACCACAGCTTGTCTGCATGTTGCATGCACATGAATTAAAGAATCATGTGTTTTTTCCTACAAACACTGCATTCCTTATAGCTTTAATTTGATATAAAACATTTGTTGGATCTTAGCCTGAACTCATGTCCCTCTCTGTCTTTGAGGCTTGGAAGCGATTGTTTCTGCATTAATTCGTTTAGCTTTGCCTTGTAAAAGTTCTAAGAACGCTGTTTGGGCAGTGCCAAGAGAATAGCTATAAGCCTTTTGAAAGGCTCTGTTTGAGTGAAACTAAATCCTATCTGAAGATTGAACCCCGCCCCCCTCTAATGTTAATGAATGACTTATAGTTATTCTGGTTGTTGTGTGGTGCAGACTTTCTGGGCTCCCCTCTGTGGTCCTTGGAGAGTAAATCTGCTAATAGGGATTGGTGTTCAGTCATTTGGATCTGACAACAAAAGGACAAAATGGAACAATTGTTGTATTCAGATGACATTTTCTTCTTTGCTAGAAGAAGGGTTTGTGAGCTTCTCCTTGTGCTATAAACAGCGGATGAGGTTTAGTGAAATATACAAGATACTTTGCCTTGATGCTGTCACTCCACCCTGTAGTAACACATACGCATTAGACTGACAGTATTCACTTTAAGTGTTGCACAGCTTTCACTTTACATTATTAATGTCTGCCTCTAAATCTCCTGCTTGCCGTAACACCATGTTAGCTATGGCAGTGTGTTGGCGCTTGACTGTAAAGATGGCAGACTAGCACCCACAGATTTACTTCAGTCTTTGTTAGCCAGAAATAAGGCTGATAGAACAGTTTTTACAGAAATGTCATCAAAGAAAATAGAATCCATTGTCAGACCCAGATATTGTTGGCATATTTTAACTAGTTGGACATAGTTTAATTGGACAACTTAGCCAAAAAAAGAAAAGGGGGGAGAAAAAAAGAATCTCCTTCTTTGTGACTGACGAGGACTGTATTTCCTTTGTTTTCCGGAGGCCATTTTGTTGACTGCCAAACTTCCGCGACATATATCTCCAAGGGCTGTTCCCAGTGCCTCCTTTCAGCGGGTCAACCATAATCCAGCTCTGGTTCCCCTCCACCTGAACTCCATGGCTCTGTTGTGGGTTTAAAGGTCATACCACAACCCTGGTGCCGAAGGCCAAGAACCTGCTTGTAATGAAAAGCAGCTGGAAGAGAAGTGGGAGAGTGTGGGCATATTCGGTCTTTGTTAGCTAAAGAAAATTAGGGTAAGCTGGAAAAGACACTCCATGTGCTCAGTACACATTTTCTTATGGCTGTACTACACAAATACTGTATTTCACGGTGACAGGTGGACGTAATTGTTACACAAAGGCGGCCTGTTGTCAACTGAACACTGTGGGTTCAAAGAGTCCATTTCTCCCTTGTAGCTAAACAGGAACTTGCAGAAGTCACTAAAACACATAGACAGTAAAAGAAATGGACAATGTGACCCCGTTGATTTCAACAGAGACCAGTGAAGGCTATTAGAAGCAATTTTCCGGTGAGGGCAGAGCGTTACTGCGTAGCTTCAAACTGAGCTTGACGGCGTAGATGTGACGTGAGCAACCTGTCTGACAGTTGTAAGTCTTCTGGTCGCTGTGCCAAGAGAAATCTCAATCACTCCAAATCTTGCAGAGACGGAGAGCGTAGGTAAATGTTATGCCTATATTATGTTATAGGCACAGGCTAATAATGCTAACTAAAATGCTAGGTAACATTAGTAATTAAACCTAAACAGCTAATGTAAGTCCAAACTGCCTGCAAGCTTATCCTGTATTGTTCGGTAATTCCTCTAAAATGCGACAGTAAGTTGTGTGGTTATGACACAATCGTTAGCCTATTTTCACAAAAAACGTCTGCTATGGAGCCATAACGTGAGATACAAGATAATGGAGCCTTTTTATACATTGTCATGTTTCTTTAGAAATAAACAATTTAAATACTTCCGATGTAAAGTTATTTGCGGTCAAAGTGAAAAATGAATGGCAGCCAATGGAATGCTAACAGCGGGTGAATGCTAGGCTGCATCAAAGTGGCGCCATAAGAGCTTCGCTTAGTGGAGGCTGGCTTATTCCCTTCTAAAACATTACCTTATTTGCTCTTATTTTCCATGTAAGCAAATATTTTGTATATGCTTTTTTGTATAAGCACTATTCTAGTCTTTTGTGGCACATTTGAATGGTTTGCTACGTATCAACAATAGAACTAGCGTTAAGGATGGAGAAGACATTGACGAAGCTGAGTGAGCCACAGGAACAAACGAGGACGGAGGATGAGCTCCGTCATGAAGCAATATACTTTGTGTCTGCATGTGGAGATCACTCCACTCTGTTGCCAGGGGCAGAATCAATGCTGCAATCTAGTCAAGTGTAGGTAGGTTGTCATTAGGCATGAAAGAGTGCAATTCCATCAAGTGTTCATTTGAGAAGTTGGGAAGCCACAGCAGACCTCAAATGACGTGAAATTGTCTGAGCCTGAAGGGTTCCAACCTCCCAGGTGCCAGCACAGGAAATTTGTCCCACTTTCAGCCCTAGCAAAAGATTTAGAGGCTGTAATGAAGACTTTGAAGTAGGTAAGAGTGGTTTGACTAGAGTTTTTACAAAAGTTTCTTCTGCACTTTGGGGGGCCTTGAGGCTAATTGAAAGGAACCCAGTTTGAGCTCTGCTGTATATAGGTGTACACATCTAGGAGCGAACGTGGTGTTTTACACAAATATAGGTTGGAACAATATTTCTGTTCACTAATTTGTAAATCTCCAAGCCAGCCCAATACATCCAAATGTGACTAATCAGTTAGACCAGAGATCTTCAGCAGGGGGTCCAAGACCCCTTGGGGGTCCTCAAAGTTGCTGCACGGAGGCCACCAAATTACTATTATGTCTGAAAATATACATTAACATGAATCAAACATATTATTAGTAAAGATTAGTCTTTTTTTAATGTACACAAAATTTATGATAGGCTTACAGGCCTATATGTTAGGCAGCCATCCAAAGTCACTGTCACATTTCACCATTCTAACATTATGTATAAATATATCAATATGCATGCCAACAATTTTTATTTTAAAAGCTTGGTGATATTGTATGCACCCTAAATGGTATGTGTAAAGGCTTTAGGCCGCCCTACACGTTACTGTAGGCTTAGTTTAATATGCAACTCAATTTTATACAATGTATGTATTAGGGGGTACCTGCTCCAGCTCATTTTGAACTAGGGATCCTTAAAACCGCTGAAGACCCCTGAATTAGACTGTTCTTAGTAGTGTAGTTGTCATAAAAATCTCCTCTTCCCCCCATGTGGTCTGTCCTTCTTTCTCTATCATATCTTAAGCGTCTCATGTTTTAACGTTTTGTGCCTTATCAGGAGACCAGGTACAAGGACCTGAGCGAAGCCTTCGATAGTGGGGTTGATGGCCTGACTGCAGACACCAGCTCCCCCTCTCAAGTCTCAAGCGTCCTCTGGTTCCCCGGAGCCTCCAGGGCCCAATCATCAGGAGCCATTCACCAAACGACCAGTGACGTCCTCCGCCAGAATATCTATGAAAACTTCATGAGGGAGTTGGAGACTGGCACTGGACAGGGGGAGGTGGTGAGAGGAGAGACCCATCCACGGGCACTGAAGAGGGAGAGAGCAGCAGTGAGTCGGCAGAGGGCTCCCTGGAGCAGTTGGATCTGCTGTTTGAAAAGGAGCAGGGGGTGGTCAGGCGAGCCGGCTGGCTTTCTTTCAAACCCCTCATCACTTTGCACAAGGACAGGAAGCTGGAGCTGGTGACTCGCCGCAAGTGGAAGCAGTACTGGGTGACACTGAAAGGTGAGCTTGAACTTAGGAGGAGGAGGTGTGCAAGCAACAATTATGCACTTCAAAAAATTTGCTGACTTGTGGTTTTAAAATAATTCACAAGTAAGTAGATTATCCAAGTTGTAGTTTCATAATTCAGTTTTGAGGAGCTGGTGGGTTCCTTTTTTTTTTTCCTCGCAGCGTTTTCCTCCTAACAGCAGTCGTGTCCTTGACCACAGCATCACACTTGTCAGAGTGATTATCCCTTCCCCCCCACCCTAAAAGTTGAAATGATGCTGTTGCTTCTGGCCAAATGGGTAAAATTCTATATCCTTGTCTGTATGCTCCATCGTTTTCAGGATGTACCTTGCTGTTCTATGAGACTTATGGCAAAGGCTCTCCGGAGCAGGAGCTGTCACCTCGCTATGCTCTCCTGGCCGAGGACAGCATTGTCCAGGCTGTCCCCGAACACCCCAAAAAGGAGAATGTCTTCTGCCTCAGTAACTCGTATGGAGACGTCTACCTCTTCCAGGTGAAGCATGTCAGTGCTTTTGAAAGGTTTCTTTGAGATTTGGTGTTGATAATTGGGAGAGTCAAATCATTGGTGATAAATGTTATGAATGTGTTTCATGGTGTCCTGGATTGCCGATGACAGACGTAAAAGGGAACAAACAGAAGTATGCAGCATGATCTTGCAGTGCACAGTTGCAGTATGTGGTTGTAGTTACATTTTACCAGACATGCACCTTTTAGCTCCCCTTCCCTGGAGTGTAGCATGTGAAATGACACATTTTGGCAAAGTGCCCTAACTTTCCAGCTACGTGGTCCGACAGTACAGCCTTTTTGCCGTTGTGTTTACTGACCTACATCTAATAAAATAGTTCTATGTGGAGCTGACATAGCCCCGATTTCTCAACCGACGTGCTGCCTCTGAGTGAATCTTCTTATAAAGACGAGAATCTTGAAAGGGCTTATTAACAGGGGAAATGTCTTTGATTTCTTCAACAATTAATAACCTGTGCTTTCTCATAGAGACACCGTTAATCAAGCCATTTTATTGATCCAGCAAAGCCCATCTTGCCACCCAACGATGTTATTGTGATATATGGTAGAATAACACAACACAAAAGCAGTGCCTTGGCAATCCTAGCAGATTTATCAGGCTATCTCTGAATCCAGCTTGTAGCGGGAATATTGGTCTTGCAATTTCATCAAATGGAACTGCCTGTCCCTCTTTAACCTTCCAGGCCAGCAACCAGACTGACCTAGAGAACTGGGTGACAGCCATCCATTCTGCCAGTGCTTCCCTGCTGGCCAAGCGCCAGGGGAAGGAGGATACGGTGCGCCTGCTGCGGAGCCAGGTCCGTGGCCTCCTGCAGAAGATCGACATGGACGGGAAGATGAAGAAGATGGCCGAGCTCCAGCTGACGGTGGTCAGCGACCCCAAGAACCGCAAGGCAATTGAGAACCAGGTAGGGTGCTGATAATGATACTGGTAGTAACACATTAGGGCCGTGACACACTAACCCGATAATCAGCCGTTGGACAGTCTGGCGAGGTCAGTGACTCAAGTCTGTTCGGTGTTCCGTGCCGTCGTCCTTCATTTTGGCCGACCTGACATGCTCGGTCGGAAGGCGGGCACTGCCGGCAGTTGGACTCAAATGACCAATCTGATAGGTAGAGTGCGAACCCGGAAACGAGGAGCGAGATGAGCGTGACTAGAGTTTCTCAAAATCTGACGAAAATCTTTTAAACTGACCTTTTGTCGATCTGAAATAAAGACGGATTCAGCAACTGCATGGCCTATTTCTCGCTTAAAATGTTTTTAGAAACCCGTTTCGGTGACCCTCGTGACGCTTTCATCCAATCAGCTGCCGGTTTTCTGTTTTGGGCGACAATACAGATTAGCGTCGCCTTATGTTATGGAGATGTGTTAATTCTTGTTGTTTTAGTGTGTTCGAGGCACTTTTTTGACCAACTTGGG
The DNA here is from genome assembly GCA_013375575.1 of Percina caprodes. Lineage (NCBI taxonomy): Eukaryota > Metazoa > Chordata > Actinopteri > Perciformes > Percidae > Percina > Percina caprodes. The sequence continues at coordinate 474,948 of JABXJD010000188.1, read as the reverse complement.
AGACTGATTAGTCTAACTGCCTTTTTTGCCGAGGGTCGGCTGTCTGGTTGGTGTGTCAGGGGCTTTAGTTGAATTGACTGTAATTTATAGCAGAATCACTGAGGCCATTGGAGGCCTCTGTGACATTTTTCATGTCATACCAAATTTCACAAAATAATTTGCTGGGTTACTTTACAGTATTGTTAGATCAGGTGGCATTAAGCATGCTCTTGTAATGCTACATTTGGATCTTTAGACTATTTAATGTGATACACAAGATGTGCCCTACTTAATTTACTGATTTTGTGACTGTGGTGACAAGCCTGTGCTTTATTTTTGTCTGTGGGTGGGTGAAGTGGCCTAAATGCATAAGTCCCCAAACGCATTGCTAGGGGCCCAGGGGAGCAGCTCGCTCCCTGAGCATCAGATTAAGATTCCAGATGTTTCCTGGTAATGGGCTCTCAACATGCATTATCCTCTTCCTCCTCCTCACAGCCTGGGGGAGAATCCAAAGCACCCATCGCTGTGCTATAGCCTACATACAGCAGATTACTGATGGTTATAAAATGCCAATAATCTATATTTTAGCAAGAACCCAAATATGCATACTACTAATTGCTGTTTGCTGTGGTATGTGGGGAAATCAAGCTGTTTTTTTAACCTGTGATGCTGGTGGCCATTGACTTAAAGTGCCTCTTTCTTATGCTTTTATGCCTTTGCGTAGCCACGTGTGTTTGCGTTTCATCAGCTGCTTATGTCCATGTGTGCTGACTGCTGCTACTCTAGAAAAGCAAAATGGATACTCATTAGAAGGGCAGTTATTTGGTCTTTAGTTAAAGTGCCAGGTGAAAATATGAGTTATTATGAAGATCAAAAAAAGATAAAAGCTGAGCAGCTCACCTTTGTAATCACCAATGAAGATGTCTGCCTTCCTGCTTGCGTCTGTTTCCAATTAGCCAATATGCTACTTCAGAGTAGACAAATTGACAGACAGGGTTGGAGTCAATGATAGGGTCAGAGGAGTAAGGGACAGGACTCTGATACAGGCGCCCAGAGGCTGATGATTTGAGGTTTCGTTGGGGGTTGTCTATCACCAAAAGGGTACTACTTTGATCTATACCACTCCCACCCATGTCTACTGAAATCAGTGCCAGTAGACCGCTTTGAAGACCCCCGTTCGCACGCGCACACACACAATGCGATCAAGTTGCATTGAAAGACTTTTATGCATTAGGGCTTGTGCAGAGAGACGGGCGTGTGTTAAAGAGGGGGAATAAGAAGCTTAATAGTTTGGAAATGAATGTAAATAAGTTGTGCATGCAGGCTAGATGGGCCCAAACATGCCTGGCTTTTCACTGATGGTTGATTGTTCCAGTCATTCATGCCTTCTATGAAGCAATAGACTGCATATAGGCCCTCATCAGTGATGCACCACTAGCATGAATAATCAAATCGAATTTTATGCACAGGACTATTTTAGAACATCCCCGAATAAAGATGTGGATATTTGACTGTTGACAAACCAATCCAGATGGCATGCAATTTAGAAGCATGCTTGGATCTTGTGTAATGTTATACAGAAGATGTGAGTTTTTCCAAAGCAGCAACTCTCCTAAATTTGTCTTTAGAAGAAGCTTATCTGATTTACTCAGTAATACCTCCTTCCCCATCTGAAGTCATCTTCAAACCACTCTGTGAAATTAATTCACAGTTCCTCCAGAACACAGTGTTATTTTTTATATATATACATATAGACTCAAAAATAGCAGGATTAAAAATGTGTTTTGCTTACTTACTTACTATCAGAGGATTTATGTACAAGGTCTTTGAGTTCAGGTTCAGTAACACTTAGACTCAGGAGACTACAGGAAGGGGTTTTAAACAAATTGGCAACATGTGAAAGGAGTACAGATGTCATTAGCTCTGGGGATCCATGCTAATATATGTGACTGCCATTATCCCAATAAGTAAATCCACCTTTAGTTTTTATTCGTTTTGTCATATTTTATGTCGCTATCACATTTTAGATGAGATAACATTAACGTTAGTTGCCTATGCAGGGCTCCAGACTGCATAGGCATAACTAATGCTATGGCATTTTGCGAGTACTTTTTTAAAACAACCCGCACTTGTGCAACCTGCAAATTTGATGACTGATTTTATTTTTTTGTATTTTTTTTTTATATGTTCAAAAGGAGAAGAGTGAGTTTGCCAAAGTGTGTAAGAGGGGGAGTATGGAAGTAAATCGGATTTTGAAAATGAAAGCCATAGAATTTCTAGCACTGAATATTTATACATTGAAATTATTTATCTGCATGTTTTGCCTGTAAACTTTTTTCAACAACTCATTTTCACCTTTATTTTTCTAAGTTCATAAATTCAGAGTCAAAATTAAACATAAAAAAATTCAAAAGTCCAAATTCAGCTGCAAAATGTAATGTTTAAAATTCAGTGTTAACATCCGGGAACCCAAGGAAAAGCAATCAATTATGTAGATTCTGAATATGGGCAGTTTTACGAAGGTTGTTTACGATGTTGTCGGACATGATAAGCTCCAGTCTGACGTGAATGCTAGCTGGTGGCGGGTGGGATCGCTCACTTGCCGGCCGACCAGTGATAAACGGCAACATGTGGTGTGGAACTCTGTCAATAGACTCGGGCTGTAGCTACTATGGCAAACTACTAATCTAGAATCAGTTGCTTTTCCTTGTGTTTTGGGATTTTAATGCTGTGTTTTAAACATTTAAATTTTGCTGCTGAATTTGGCCTGTTGAATTTGAGGAAGTCGATACATTGTATTTTGCATCTGAATTTGGTATATTGCATTTTAGATTGTAAATTTATGAACTTAGAAAAATAAAGGTGAGAATTGGTTGACGGAAATTTAAAGAGTAAAATTTAGAGGCAAAAAAATCTGATACATAATTACAATGCATAAATTCAAGAAATTCAATGGCTTTTTAATTTCAAAATCCAATGAAAACTTCCACAGGGGAGAGTGATTAGTCAACTGCGTGGGTGACATAATTTACACGTCTCTAGCTTCACACTCATTGTCTGCATGCTGTTGCTAACCTGTATCTGTGAAAATCATGTGAGTGTCATGAGCTCATTTGTCTCTGGCTCCCTTATCTCTCAATATTTCCCACACTGGGTGTTGGCTAGATAGTTAGCTATACCCCCTTTTTCGTTAGGGGCTACTATGCTTCTAGTAAAATAAGTTTGTGTGAAGCCCTGTTTAGGATCTCTATATAGTCCAAAACAATTGCTGGGAAATAGCTGGTAATTATAGTAGGCTACATAATAAAATGGTGCAACTTTTGCTGACATGCGGCAACTGTGACACTTACGAGATACGCTTAAACATAGTGTAAAAGTAGAGGGGAGTCATCAAATAAGCATTAGCTAGCTTACATTAGCCACTAAAAGCTATTGGTCATACTAGACAAAGTAAGGCTGTAGCTGCAGGATTCCGAAGTAGAACAAGGGTGCGCTTTTGTTGCTTATTGGTAAAAGAAAAAAGTGTCACTTATTCTTCAAAAAGTTGCATAGTCTGAGTTAAATAGCACCTGGCAAATGTTCCACCAAAGTAAGTAACTCATACACTTTTGTTACTTTGTAGTTATTAATATATTTCAAAATGTAACCATATTGATTTTCCAGAGATAACATTTGAATGTGCTGTTCTTGGTTTGCAAAGGACTAATGCCTTTTCAATTATTTAAATAACTGACATGCCAAAAAGCAAGGGCATTTTTACCAAAGCATGTGGATTACTAGCAGTTATCCTCATGGTCCAAGTCTGGAATGGGAAGAATGGCTGAATGTCATTGACTCAAGGCTTGTTAACCGAGGCCACCTGCACAGCTACGAACCTAGGCATTTTCATGGGTTTAGCATATAACGTAGCCTAGTATGGTCCCGTGGTGATTTCTGTGCAAGTTTGTTGTTTTAAGATGTTTGAAAAGTCAGAGGTTCATAAAACAACTACCTGACATTCCTCCTCAGTTCGTTCCTAATTCTAAAGAGTGCCATCAGCAGCACAACGCCATAGGGTGCATTATTATAAATGAACTCACAGTGCAGACGAGACCTATTAAAGTCAGTTGTTGTAGAGGGTTGTTTAACTTGAATGTTCTCATTAAAACCAGTCGTCAGCCAACAAAATAAGCCCTTTCTCATAGCTTACATAGTGCAAACAGAGATGGGGGAGCAACTGTAAACTATGTATGTACTGCGTGTGCAGGGTGGAGGTTTAACAGATGGTCTTTGCAACATCACCACTCTCTCTAGACTTGCATAAAAAATAGGCATTAGAATTAACTGTGCAGCCTCTGACTCTTCTGCTAGATATGCAGTCCCCCCTTGCTATCAAACCACCAATTTGTGCCTTCACCCTCCACCAACATCTGCAAGTAATTGCAGCTTGATGGAAAGCACTCGACTGACCCTGAATCTCCCTCTTTGACTCTTCCTTTCATACGTCTCCTCCTTATCCCGTCTCCTTTACCTCCCCTTCACTCTCTTTTTCTCAGTCACCACCCAAAAATGCTCAGCTCTACCTCTTTCTACAGCTCAACCCTGTAAAGTTATCATTTTCTTCTTCAGATCCAGCAGTGGGAGCAGAACCTGGAGAGGTTTAACATGGATTTGTTTAGGATGCGCTGCTACCTGGCCAGTCTACAGGGTGGAGAGCTACCCAACCCAAAGAGTCTGCTGGCTATCGCCAGCCGTCCCACCAAAAGCACCCTGGGGCGTCTGGGGATCTTCTCTGTCTCCTCCTTCCATGGTCTGGTGAGGAAGCCTAGGACAGGCCTTGAGAAAGGGCAGATGAATGATTTTATAAATAAATGTACAATACAGAATTAAAGGACCAGCAGTTTTGGATGTTTTTTTTTTAACATTCCTTTTTGTATATGATACTTCAGATTGAATTTACTTGATGTGGAACAGTAACCTTGAACATCTTTTTTTAATCATTTGAAACTAAAAGAAACATCCAGCGAAAACTCCCTTTCTGCATTCCTGAAGGGAAAATAACTAATTAAGATGGTCTGATTAGATGTTTTTTTTGCTGAGCTAATGATTCCAGTTCTGATAGTGTGTGTGTTTGTTTGTATGTGTGTCTGTCAAGATCTGTTCCAGAGATGAGGCCACACTCAGAAGGCGCTCATTGTCCCTAAATCACAGACAGCGCAAGAGAGGCCTTTTCTCCTCACTTAAAGGCCTTGACAATCTTACGAAGAGGGGCCGGGACAAGAGGCCCTCTGCATCGCAGGTACTACTGAAAAAAAAAAAAAAGCACACACACACGGTAATGTAATAAAATATTACATACGATTTACTTAATGTCAGTATTTTCATTTTCTTGTCAGTGTTGAGCCTGCACTTAGACTTTGAAGTGACACTTGATAATCCCAGAATAATGAAACTCTTCTTGTCATCTGGATTAGCAGATTTGTAATGCAGGATCACCCACTTAATGTATTCAGCAGGGGGAACTACCCAAAGGCATAACATGAGCATGCAGAATTCGTATGCATGCATGCACACAGTGTTACATGCAGTCTCTTGAGAGGTACTGCCAAGAAAAACTGTCTTGATACTTACACCCTCAGTACACATTGTGCATATTCGTTAATGAACCAACCCAAAAGCATGTTGCCTTATTGCGTACTCGCATGCACAATGCTTGCGTTGACATGAAAGAAAGCAAGAGATTGATTCATGGGGCGCTTACAGCACACACATTTTTTCCTCTAAGGGGATTTTATTAATTATAAGCACCTAAGCTCACATCACCCCCATAGTGCACACCTCCCATCACCATAAACACAGAAGGGGGTTCCTTACCCAGGTGTGTGTGTGTGGGGGTGTCCTCTTAGGTTAGTAATTAGACTCATGCAAGCTGTTTTTATTATTGATACAGAAATCCACCACTCTGTGCCCTGAAGATAAGGCTTTGGAGAATCCTCCACTTTTGGTGATCTATTCTAAGAATCACCACAGGACACGCTCGTTTGATCATCTTTTATAGACCTCCATTAATTAGCCAAGAGTATGGGAAGGGAGAGGAGTTTGGTTTTGATGGTCTGTCTTTGTATTTATGTATGCTGTGAAGTCAATTTGGAGTCTTATTGTTTTAGAGTTAGCACAGCTGAGAGCCAATCATATTCTCCAGTAGGTGAGCCCTGACACCTGGCTGCTTACAAAATGTTCCCTGTTCTCTGTCGCTTGCTCTTATCTAACCTGCTCTGTGAAATTTGTGTTTATGCATTTGCGCTGGCTGTCAGCAACTAGGTATGAGTGTGTGTTGTTATTTTTCTGGGAAACTCCAGCCAGCCGTCCTAATGAGGCCCAGGTACATTTTGCAGTGCAGAAGGCCAAAGTGGCGCTGCAGCACACGCATGAATTATTGAAAGCCATATGTGGTAGATGGTATTCTCCACTCTTTTCTCCGCCCCGCAGACACCAGCAGATGGTTGGTGTAAAGACGCTAAATATTAAACAGCTTCCCTTTATTATTTCCCAAGGTCCACCTTCTCTTACAAGCTTGTTTTAGTGCTTTTCTGGTGTGCTTTTTCATTACATAGAGGCTAATCAGGAACAGAAAATGGCTGGTGAGTGCTTCAAGGGATTTTCACAGTGCTGGGTTTTCCTGGACATCTGCTGTTTTTTTTTTTTTTTTTCCTTTTTTTCATCAGAAAGATCATTGGTAGTGTTAGTCTTCTGTTGTTCTCTGTGACTTGTTGTAAATTCAGTCATGGCCATTTTAAATGACATCATTGGCTCCTTGGCTGTTCTCTCATATACTGCAGAGACACATGTTTGATGGAAAAGGATTTGGACAGTGAGGCTGTCTGAGGAGCCAAACATTCCTCCGTGCACTTAATCTGTTACCTTCTCAGGTTCTCAGACTTTGCTTTCTCCAAGATTTTTAAGATATCTTCTTTCAATGCCTTCCTCCCTTTTCTCTCCATTTATTCCTCTTCCTCGAACAAAACACCCTATCTTTTTACTACCTCTATCCTACATATTTGTCTCTCAAACTAGAGTTTTATCTCACTCTCAACTATTTTGTCCCACCATTTGTCTTTCCTTTTTCCCCTTCAGCCTCGTCCTCTCGCACAAACCTCCTGTTTCTCCGAGAATAAACATTAGAGCGTTAGCCAGTGATCCTTTTCTCACAGTTTCCATACTGACTCATCTGTGTTGACTAAGTCTGAATCGCATTTACTACTGTGATGCTGCGCTCAACAATCTTGCCCCAAAGTCCTCCTCTCCTCCATCTTTTTCCCTCGTTTTCTCTCATCCGTCTTAGGAGAGCTATGTATACAGTAAGGAGCTGGCCGGCAGTCGGCTGTGGGAAGTAGGCCAGAAAGGTCCAAGGATTTGTGGGAGAGTTGGTAAAGCTTTCTAAAATTAGTCCGTTTACAGCGAAGCAGCACTGTTTACAGCCACTTTATAAATGTACTGGAGGTAGAGTTACTGTACTCCGCCGCTCAGATGTCAGTTGAGGGTTTCTTACTACCATAACAGGACCTAGAGATTTTTTCTGTTGTAAAGAAATCTTCTTGGGATTGTTTTTGGAGAAAAGTAATCCTGATCCTTAGAAAACGGGATAGCGCCTGCAAGTTTTACAACAGTGTCTCACTACCGGAAATTCAGCTTCAACTTAATTTCACAGCAAAATACAAGCACCTTTGAGCTTTTACCAGGCCCGTTACCTGCTGTTACCAGCTATGCCATCATGCCTTTCCTGCCCAGTGACAAAGTTACTCAGCAAAACCCATATTTTTTGTGATCAAATATTTTTATTATTCAATTAACAAATAATACACTAAGACATAAGAGGACATATCTCAGCAAAACCTGATAACTGCAGCCTGTTTAAGCGAGGACTGGCCATACACCCTCACATAACCGATGGCTTTGTGTCACTGCTGTATTAATAGAGTTGTTAAAGCCCTCTGAGGCTGCACTTCCACCACCAGGCTTAGCCTGACACAACACGCCTAACAATCACAAGCCAGAGAGTGGCTCTAAAGAAGAGAGGTTGAGGAAAATAAAATGGATCAAGAGTGGAGAGACTTCTTCAGTTAGGGGTGGAGATGGAGAGGGTGAGCGCTTGTCCTCATCTGTAACCGGACTGTTTCCCCTTTCGCTCTGCTGCACAGAAACCACTCAGTGTCTGTACACACCCCCTGCACTCACACACAACATATTTCCAGCCATTGCACCTTCAAAGGCTACAGACCCAGTACGGAAGCAGTATCAAAGCACAGCACTCGCCACACTTTTTTTTTAAATTAACAACATAATGGCACTGTGTGCGTCTGATATTGTGTTGCTGAAGTGGCTGGGCACTTAATCGCTTATGAGTCAATCAGTGTGGTGCCCCTCTGTCTGTATTTCTAACTGTCTCTTGGTTTCAGGTCTTTGAGAGCGACGCTGGAGGTCAAACATATGCCTACCCTCCCAGGAGCACTGAGGTGAGTCATAGCGTTCAGTAACTTTGTCCTACATGGTTTGTGGGTCTTTGATATATCTTTCAAAAATTCCACTGCCATCTGTCATTTCCATCATGCAGTACCGTTTTTATGAGCTGAATTATCAGTTTCAGCGTGAAGTAACCGTGGTTGAAACATGTCTGCTGTTACTTTGACCTATGCTGTCTTCCAGGACTTTGATAGTGGGCTATGTTAAGATATGTTTACACGTTGGGTGTGTGTGACGGGATCAGAAAGTGTGTGTTTCTGCATGAGTACATTACTCGCCCAGGATCAAAGCTGAGATTCCTTTCATGTTGATCTGCTGGTGTCTGAAAGATAATTTGTACACCATGTTGAGCTCCGGCCTGGACAGGCGTCCAATTCACAGCAGAATTGAGTTAATGGAGAGTGTTGACCAAAAACGCTTGAAAGTGGGAGTGTATGGGTTTATGGTAAAAGTGTTGACTGATTGAAGAATGTGAATTCTGGCCATCTGAGCAGCCAGACGTTAGAACTGCAGAATTTGGTAACATGCCTAGATCAAGGAAGAATGAAATGTTGCTGTAAGCTTCAGCTCCAATCCCCACTGTCTGCAAGCTTACACATCTCTTGGTCAGGGTTTTCTATGATGGACAAAATATTAGAAGTAAGGCTAAAGTTGCAATAAATGAGAATGATCCTTTCAACAAATATTTGATATTTTAGGAAATATTAATTTGCTTTCTTTCTGAGAACATCAATATCTGTCTGAATATGAAGTTGCAGCCAGTAAGCTTAGCTTATCATAATAGCATATCACTAGCCTTGCTGTGTCTAAAGGTAACCAAGTCTGCTACCAGCACCTCCCAGGCTCACTAATTAGCATGTTACATCTTGTTTGTTTATCCACACAAAAACGTATGTGTAAAAATAACAATCTGCCATTTTGCCGGGGTTTTGTGCCAGACTATGGCTGGCATGGCTGTCCTTTGGACAAGTACATTTACATTTCACTCATCCATGCAAAAAAGTCACTTGTCTGGGTAAAGATTTATCATTTTATAATTTAATCTCACTTTACTCTGTGCAACAAAATGGATAAATATATTTCTTAAAATATTGAATGATTGAAAAATGATTTTGGCTGATGCCGACTTGTTGACAAGGCTCTGTATTTCTAAAGCATTGTTTGAGTAAGTAACTAAAAACCTCATAACTTCAAATGTTGCTTACAAGTAGTATAAATATTATTTGCTTTTTGTCCCGTCAAATAAAATCATATCAAAGCCTTCATGGACAAACCGATCATGTCTGACAATGACAGATGAGAATAATAATTTTAGACAGAGCAGGACGGGTGTTATAAAGATCACTGTTCCACAGGATGCTATGATTCATTGTGTGAGACTGTGGTGAATGTGGCAAGTGTTACAACTGCCCCTATTAAGGGCCTAGAAATGGACTGGGAACAGGAAGTGGTTTGAGGAAACAATAATTGCCTTTATGGAGTCAATGCTTGAATGTTTCTGCAGCAACCCTTTCCTTGGTTGAGTGTTACGGTCTTTCCTAGATTTGGATGTGGAAACAGCTTGCACGAGAATACATTTGATTCAGTGGGGATTAAGAGCCTTCAGAGTAGGACACAGGGAAAATGATGGAGCGAGAGATGATAGCACGGCTGTATTGATTTTTGTGATATACAGGTCTTCATCCCTGTCTTGAAGACTTTGCTCCTGTTGTTGTCTAAAACCCCACTTATAAGCATTCATCTTCTACTAATCCTTTGAAGTGAAGTCAAGTGAAGGGTACGTTTTTATGTGCTTTTGTGTGATGTGCTCCGTTGCATGGCTTGCTCTCTCGTATAGCGTGTGACCGTCCGGAAGAGTTTGTGCATGTGGTTGCTGTCCTTTTGTACACAGTTTTACCCACCACTATTTCAACAGGCTGAAGGTGTTCTGTCACTGTGTAGCCACAGGACTGTGACTGTTGCATAATACCAGAGTGGAGTTGGGGGGGGTGGGGGACATCCTGAATGCTTGTGTTACAAAAAACTTCTAACTCAATGCTGCCTTCTCATACTAACTTTGACTACCTATGAAGACAAACCTCTGCTTTAACTTGAGGAACGGGCACTATTGCTAGTGTGGGTGTGGGACCGTGGTGGAAAGAGGAACCTGGGGTGGAGCTTTGAGGAAATGAAGAGTAATACCCTTTTAATAGATGTAATACAGGGAAATTGGCTCAAATTGTCTTCAACTGTTCCTTCTTCATGGTCACTATCTATTCGAGGCAGTGCTGTAATATTTGTGTTATCCAGTTGCTAAGTGGAACAGAAAGGGTGTATTTGTGCAGCGGCTACTAAACTGTCCACTTTCCATCTTTTAGAAGCTGCAGGGTGGAGGACAGCTTGCTTGGAAATAATTTCCACACTTGAGAGGAAAGACTGAAGTCTTGAATTATTTGGCTGAATGCAAACATAAATACAGTACACACACTCACCACACAGAGCACTTGTTGAAGTTCAGCGCATGCCCGCACCATACTCTTGGCAATCGCTTTATGGAACTTTGAACAGTCAACTGCCGGCCTGTTACAGCCATCTCTGACCATGAATGAGTGTACAGTTTTAGTCAGCTGCTGGTCAGGTCAGCGTAGGCAACCAAATCTTAGTTTTCCAGTCACCCCATGTTGCTGGGACACAAACGGGGCAGTTATGCAAACCGTTGCCATGATGGCTTGTTTTTCATCCTCAGTTTGTAAGCATGACCTCAAATCCCGAATACACAGGCAGAGGTGGGTGTTGAAGTGGCACCTTGTGTTCTTCCATCCCAACAGGTTAGGGAAACATTTTGGTCATAACATTGGTGGCCTTTATTTTGACACTGATTCCTGAAGTAGACTAGTCAAGGGGACATTTAGATAAAAAATTAGGCTAATGTTTGTCTGTGTGCCTGTGTTTATCTAAGCTACACTGGGAACTGTGTGCATAGGCCCGTCGTGATAGTTAATAAGTCAATTAATCACACAATAAAAAATAAAAATTAGCTTGATCATTTTTTGTGCCTTGATGGTTTCCATTTGCATGCTTGTTTGTTTTCCTTCGTTCTCTCTGTACCAAAGACACTGAATGACCACTCTCGACGTAACGAGGAGTGTGATAGAGAGAGAGAGAGAGAGGGAGAGAGAGAGAATATGCAAGGCACTGTCAAAAAAAAAAAGAAGTATATGAACGATATCACCGTGTTACTCGGTGTCCTGTCTCCCTTTCATTCCAAACCACACAGTTGACAACCTGCCGGTGGAGACTCGGACATAAACGCCACTGGCTGCTGTGGACTTGTCAGTTTCACAAGCGCTCTCAGGAAAGTGGCTGCATGTGTCTGACAATGCACAGAACATTAACTGGTACAAGCCTACAGCTGTCAGTGTGTCAGAGGCTCCCGGATGGTGAACTGAGACTCCATTGCGAGCGCGCCCATGTGTGTGGGCCCGCAAAGCTCCAACCTGAAGAAAGTAGCTGTGCCTTCGCCAAAATTAAGGCTGAAAACAGAACTATTTTGGTACAAACATTTACTCGCAATTTGGCAAATAGCTACATATTTAAAATGTCTTCATTTCCAGTGTTAAATATTCTTTAGAAATAATAGTTTATTGATCTTTGAAAAGGTGTACCTTCATTATTGTGCCATTATCATTATATTAGATGAAAATGGTCTCAGAACTACAATATTATCGTTTATCGCAATAATTTCTGGGACAACTTATCGTCCAGCAAAATTTGTTATCGTGACAGGCCTATGTGTGCATATGTGCGTGGAGCTAAATGATGCTTTGAATCAGACGCCTTAGCTTGTCCCTTTTTAGGCTTTCTGTTGGGCAGGGAAAAAAGTATTTTCCTCTTGAGATGATGCATCAACTGCGAAGCTCACACACATGCACATGAGGCAGAAAGCCACCGACACACACACACACACACACACACACACACACACACCCCTCCATTTTCATGATCCCATAATGCTTTTAAAACCTCACCGAACACCAGACCTATTCACTGAAGCAATTATCCCACTTGGTTCCATGTCTCTGTTTAACCGAGAATTTGTATCCTCTTTGTCAGAAGTGCTGAATGGGCGGCTTCTTTAACTCATGATTTTCAATACATTTGATCTGATTGAGCATTTCCTCAAAATCTGGGGCCTTGATAATTGTGGTGTTAGGCTGCACTGTGGTGTCGCCCACAGCCCCTCAATGCAGCAGTGGCGCTTTTCCCTCCCGAGACACAGAGTCGCAACCAAAACCCCCAAATGGCTGTCTGTGCAGACGAGCGGTGGGCTACTCCCCCTTTGCCTGAATACCCAGCTCAAACCCCACTGTTAATGCCACCACCAAGAAATAGTTTCCTTCAGATGGCTAATCTGAGGTTTGACTGATTTTAAAATAAATTGTCCTGATACATCACTTAAGTTAAAATGACCGCTGTGGCTTTTCAAACCAAATACTGTAAATGCGCATATATCATCTGGGCGTCTAGACCTGCTAGTCGACCCTTGCCAATCCGCTTGTGTACACGGCCATTACGATGACTATTATGTGGAGCAACTGCCATCTATGTTGTCAAATGAATATCTGAAAGGCTAATTGTATGACATCTTTGCTCTGCTGCTTGATCCACAGCCAAGCATTTAGACTAATGGAACTGCATTGATTTGTGTGCTGTTTCTCTAAATCCTGCTACCTCCCTCTCTACCTCCCTCCTCCTTTCCCTTTTCTGTTCACTCTCTTCTCGATCTTATGCTGCTCGCCCCCTTTCTTTTACCCTTCCTTCTTACCCTCTCCCACAGAAGCTGGAAATGCTGACCAGCATCTACTCCATGTCGCCCCCTGATGGCGGTGTGTGGGACAGCATCAGCGGTGCAACAGACGTGCTGACGTGTGTCTACATGCCAGACGGCCTGACAGTCCAAGTTCCTGTCAGAAGAGACCAGACAGCCGCTGACCTTCTCTCTGCAGCCTGCAAGGTTGGGTTGGCGGCCAGTTGCAGAGAAATGACATGTCACCACAATAAGAGCACAATATTCTTGACAATTGTTGCAAAACAAAGAAAAGAAAAAAAACTGATGTCATATGGATTTAGTTGACTAGTAGAATTTTATGTCTTGTAAATACTCCTGCCATTCATACTTAATGATGGGAATGTATATTGTCCTGTGATGTGGGGTTGAATCACACGTGAATGCAGGTGTGGTCTTTGAAATATCTGCAAAGCAGATCTGGATGAATTATCCTCCCATCGGCTTGAAATAACACACCTATTCATCCAGTGTCTGACTTCACACAGCCCCCTGAGAATCACTACACACACACACACACACACACACACACACACACACACACCATATTCCCCTGTGTGAAGCTTTTTTGTTAGCTGTACATTTCTCATCACAAAGTGTAAAGTTGGTGAATAATTCACACCTTGGCCAAACAGCAGCTTTCTGAATAAGCATTGGTGCATGTAATATGTTGGATGATTTTGTGCGTACAGGCCACTGAACATTAGGGACTCTTGTATAACAGGTGAAACAGCTGGACCCAGGCCTGCACTGCCTCCGACTGCATAGGCGAGTGCCGCAAGGCATGGAGGTTCAATACGTGGCTCCTGAAGAGCTTCTCCGTAATGTGGTGAGGAGGGCAAACATGCAAAAGCATACATAGATACACAGTGCTCTTCACTGACTGCTCCTTGTTGTCTAACTGTGTATTGATAACACCCTGTAGGTCAATGATCAGTTGGAGGTTGTCCCATTTAGTGTGTTTACACTCCAAATGAGCAAGCCAAGCGGCACCGGAGACTTTGGTGAGTCGGGCACTTATGTGGACTGGTCTAGTTGTGTCTGTGATTTGATGTCCACCTCATGTTCTTTGTGTAACTCTTTGTCAATCTTAACTCTTTGTTTGTCTCTAATTGTCTCCATCTTTGTTCCTCCTACCAGGTTTTGCAGTAACAGGACACATTGACAGCAAGAAAAACAGCAGGATTTATGTCAGCGAAGTGCTTCCTGATGACCTTGCATTTAACAAAGGTGCCTGCTTGCTTAAGAATGACACATACAGTGGGGCTCGAAAGTTTGGGCACCCCGGGTAAAAATTTGTATTAATGTGCAAAAAGATTGAAAAATATCCAGAAGGCATCAAATGACAGATTAGACATTTGTATGTCACAAAAAGTTAGATTTTATTTCCATCATTTACACTTTCAAAATAACAGAAAACAAAAAAATGGCGTCTGGGGGCAGTACAAGGTATTAACTCTGCAGTGTGCCCAAACGTTTGCAGATGCCATTTTTTTTTGTTATTTTGAAAGTGGAAATGATGGAAATAAAATCTAACTTTCGAGCCCCACTGTATAATCCATGAAACCTCCAATAATGGCATCACATGTCTGATCTGTGTGGCTTTTAGCACCTCCTTTTCTGAAACGTTCATACTAGTCTGTGTTCCCAGGCCTGCGCCCAGGCGATGAGGTCCTAGGGCTAAACGGCCGGTGTGTGTCGGGCCTAGACCTAGCGCTAATCCAGACTCTGTTTGCTGAACAAACCCTGCACCTGACCCTGAGGCGGGATGGACCCCTGCCGCTAACCCCCAACCACTGCCATCCTCTCGCGCACAACCAGGAGGTTCCCAGCAAGCACCACCGAGCCAAGTCCTCCTCAGGTGCCTAAATCCATGTGGCATTAAACCACATACAAATCCTCGAACCAGCTAAACACTTGTAGATGTAGTCATTAGCGGGGTTGTATTTGTACTGAGAGGTTATAGATTTTTACTTAATGGGAACACTTAACAGGAAGATTGAAAGTAAAGTGTGAAGTTGATAGTGATACCCTTTTTAGCTTCAGTTTGTTAGACATATGGTGAGAAAGAGACACATAAAGGGAGAGGAATTGCTTCACACACCCTTTTGAGTAACACTTTGAGTTTTATGTACAAACAGTATGAAGGCACTGGGTTCAGTTTTCTCTGAAGGCAAGCTGTAGCATTCTTCCTGCTAACAGCTTGGATCTGCCACTGCTCAAAGTTGAAGCCCAGTTGACCCATCCAGTTCTGTGTTGTTGCACATCATTCCATGTTGTTGTGTGATTCGTTTGTGAAGTAGTTATATTCAGGTAGGTTTGTCTTTGTGATGTCCTTTGATCTGTACTTGACCGCGGTTTCTCAGTGGAGTCAACGCAGTTTCTCATTTTCAGTCTTTGCTGAGAAAGTAGATAGTTTTGTCACCTACACCACAAAACGGCTATCACACTTCCGCTCCCGTTAAGATCTTGGTCTGATCTCTACTTCCTCATAAGAGACTTGTTCTTTTTCTTCACTCTCAAAAGAAGAAAAGCAGTTGAAAAAGCTCCAGATGAAGTTTCACAGCTTTGTGTATCCTGGGGGAGAGGAAAACCCAGAAGGGGCTTTTGACCGCAGAGGGCTCATTATTGCTGTGGATGTATCCTGTCGGCATGGTTTAGTCTCACTTGAGATGTGAGGTGTCAGAACTGAGCAGTGAGGTCATCCATGTCGCCACACATCTTATACCCAGCTGGGTAGAAATGTATTTTATTTGTTCAAGCCTCAAGGTAAGGGAAATCCAAAACCGAAGAAAATCTTACTCGCATGTCTGTGGCATCAAGTTTACGATTTCATACCGTTCTTCAGTTGGTTCAGTTAATATGGTCTCAGATCAGACAAGATTATAACCTCCATTTTAAACTACAGTTATGGATATTTGTCTTAGTGTTGTCCAAAACACTTGAGTACATACTAATGAGTACATGAAGTAATTGGTCAGGAATGGTCAGTGGGCCAGTTCTAAAAAGATTAGAGAGGGACCAGTTTCATTTTTTTAATAACCATTTAGAATTCTCTAAGGTTATTTTTGGTGTTTATGAGAGAGTCACAGTGTAAATTGGATAAAAACTAAGATTATGATTTGTAGACTTTAACACAGGATTTTTGCAGTTATGATATGCACTTTACCACACTGGATGACTTTTTAATAAGTTATTTGAATGAAATATACCAAAATGTACTGCCGCTATACGCTATGGCGCTAAAATGTTTAGACCGTTCAATGCAATTTTAATGATTTTTTCATTGTTTTGCATTTTTTGCATGTCAGTTTCATAGAGCGTCAACAATGATTGTAATTCCTTAGTTTCCTCCACTACAGCTGTAATTGAACACAGAGGGATTAATAACTTGAAGGCCTCATTACAGAGTGCTGTGATCAAAGTGGCTGCAGTTTTTTTCTCCGTCTCTAGAGGGCATATGATCCCAGGCAGGCTGATAAGGAGGGCAGGGAGGTAAAAATGGAGATTGGGGAATCAAGATGATGATTGATGGCATTCCTTAAAGGAAACTGTCTGTCATATGGACTAATTCAACCTCATGCAAACGTACAAGACAAGAGAACCAAATTCCACAACTAGATATCTTTTGTAATTCTGCTTTATCAGACAGTTTGGTTGACGATGATTGGCATCGCAAAAAGGAGACGTTCAGCTTCACAGGGGGTCCAGAAGTTTTCTTTTGTTTCCTTCTGTCACATTGGCCCGCCTCCCGGGCTACAATCAGGAAGAAAAGTCTTTTCATGTGCCAACTGCTGGAGAGTTTGCCATCAGGACCTTGAATTTAAGGAGAAGTAGCCAAAATCTAGAAAATGTTTTCAAATCACCCTGCTAATCTGATAATGTCATGTTGTCAGGACAATTTATATGCAAATATGAATTTTTATTAGGGAAACTTTTATCTTCAAAATATTTTAGGCTGTTTTTAGTCAGGTTTTTCTGTCTTGGGATGACTGAATGCCATTGTCATTTTTAGACGGGAGAGATGGCAGATGCCCATGATGTTTTTAGGCTATAAGTAGCCAGCATTGTTTGTGTATTGTGGTCAGTAGAAGCTTTTAGCAAAAAACACAGTGCAGTGAAGGGTGTTATGGGTACAAAACACT